>JAUPFT010000020.1:35262645-35862645 GCA_036936625.1 Parnassius smintheus behrii | reverse complement strand
ATTCCCATATTAAATTGGTATATTAGAAATTTGTGCAAAGACGAAGTGATCGCATACAAAGGTGGTTCAACAGAAAAACAATTTTTAAAAATGTTGACGACGAATGATAGAATTTTTAATATTGAAGAATACAAATGTCCAAAATACAATGATTTGGTAAACGTCATAAATTTAAACAAACGTTATGTGTGTAATAATCATATATTTGCAAAAAATAATCACAAAATTTTACACTGTTCTTGTGACGAAGTGTGAGTTTTTTACAAGTGGTTATTGCTTGAAAATAAAATTTTAAATTAATCATAAATTTTGTTTGATTTCCCAAAAACATTAGTTATAGTATACTATATAATACAAAATTGGTTCAACAGAAAAACAATTTTTAAAAATGTTGACGACGAATGATAGATTTTTTAATATTGAAGAATACAAATGTCCAAAATACAATGATTTGGTAAATGTCATAAATTTAAACAAACGTTATGTGTGTAATAATCATATATTTGCAAAAAATAATCACAAAATTTTACACTGTTCTTGTGACGAAGTGTGGGTTTTTTACAAGTGGTTATTGCTTGAAAATAAAATTTTAAATTAATCATAAATTTTGTTTGATTTCCCAAAAACATTAGTTATAGTATACTATATAATACAAAATTGGTTCAACAGAAAAACAATTTTTAAAAATGTTGACGACGAATGATAGAATTTTTAATATTGAAGAATACAAATGTTCAAAATACAATGATTTGGTAAATGTCATAAATTTAAACAAACGTTATGTGTGTAATAATCATATATTTGCAAAAAATAATCACAAAATTTTACATTGTTCTTGTGACGAAGTGTGGGTTTTTTACAAGTGGTTATTGCTTGAAAATAAAATTTTAAATTAATCATAAATTTTGTTTGATTTCCCAAAAACATTAGTTATAGTATACTATATAATACAAAATTGGTTCAACAGAAAAACAATTTTTAAAAATGTTGACGACGAATGATAGAATTTTTAATATTGAAGAATACAAATGTCCAAAATACAATGATTTGGTAAATGTCATAAATTTAAACAAACGTTATGTGTGTAATAATCATATATTTGCAAAAAATAATCACAAAATTTTACACTGTTCTTGTGACGAAGTGTGGGTTTTTTACAAGTGGTTATTGCTTGAAAATAAAATTTTAAATTAATCATAAATTTTGTTTGATTTCCCAAAAACATTAGTTATAGTATACTATATAATACAAAATTGGTTCAACAGAAAAACAATTTTTAAAAATTGTGACGACGAATGATAGAATTTTTAATATTGAAGAATACAAATGTCCAAAATACAATGTTTTGGTAAATGTCATAAATTTAAACAAACGTTATGTGTGTAATAATCATATATTTGCAAAAAATAATCACAAAATTTTACACTGTTCTTGTGACGAAAAGTGAGTTTTTTACAAGTGGTTATTGCTTGAAAATAAAATTTTAAATTAATCATAAATTTTGTTTGATTTCCCAAAAACATTAGTTATAGTATACTATATAATACAAAATTGGTTCAACAGAAAAACAATTTTTAAAAATGTTGACGACGAATGATAGAATTTTTAATATTGTAGAATACAAATGTCCAAAATACAATGATTTGGTAAATGTCATAAATTTAAACAAACGTTATGTGTGTAATAATCATATATTTGCAAAAAATAATCACAAAATTTTACATTGTTCTTGTGACGAAGTGTGGGTTTTTTACAAGTGGTTATTGCTTGAAAATAAAATTTTAAATTAATCATAAATTTTGTTTGATTTCCCAAAAACATTAGTTATAGTATACTATATAATACAAAATTGGTTCAACAGAAAAACAATTTTTAAAAATGTTGACGACGAATGATAGAATTTTTAATATTGAAGAATACAAATGTCCAAAATACAATGATTTGGTAAATGTCATAAATTTAAACAAACGTTATGTGTGTAATAATCATATATTTGCAAAAAATAATCACAAAATTTTACATTGTTCTTGTGACGAAGTGTGGGTATTTTACAAGTGATTATTGCTTGAAAATAAAATTTTAAATGAATCATAAATTTTGTTTGATTTCCCAAAAACATTAGTTAAAGTATACTTTTTTACGTGGTATTGTTTTTACGTGGTAGAGCCATGCTGCAGTTATATTAGTAGTATAGTTGTAGCACGAATGGGTCGGCTCGACCGGGGAAGGACAATGCTCTCACAGAATACCAGCGTGAAATAGTAGCTTAATGCTGCTGTATTTCGTATGGTGAGTGTAGAGAACCGGAGACCCTTTTTACTGGAAATGAGGCATTCCATCTCAGTCCTCACGGGTGACAACGCATCTGCATTTTGATTTGTAATGGAAGATAGATGTAGATGTCTATGGGCCGCAGCACCCACTTACCATCAGGTGGACTGTGTGCTTGTTTGTCAGCCTATTATATATAAAAATACTATATAATACAAAGTTGGTTCAACAGAAAAACAATTTATAAAAATGTTAACGACGAATAATAGAATTTTTAATATTGAAGAATACAAATTTCCAAAATACAATGATTTGGTAAAGATTGATTTCCCAAAAACATTAGTTACAAAATTTATGATTAATTTAAAATTTTATTTTCAAGCAATAACCACTTGTAAAAAACTCACACTTCGTCACAAGAACAGTGTAAAATTTTGTGATTATTTTTTGCAAATATATGATTATTACACACATAACGTTTGTTTAAATTTATGACATTTACCAAATCATTGTATTTTGGACATTTGTATTCTTCAATATTAAAAATTCTATCATTCGTCGTCAACATTTTTAAAAATTGTTTTTCTGTTGAACCAATTTTGTATTATATAGTATACTATAACTAATGTTTTTGGGAAATCAAACAAAATTTATGATTAATTTAAAATTTTATTTTCAAGCAATAACCACTTGTAAAAAACCCACACTTCGTCACAAGAACAATGTAAAATTTTGTGATTATTTTTTGCAAATATATGATTATTACACACATAACGTTTGTTTAAATTTATGACATTTACCAAATCATTGTATTTTGGACATTTGTATTCTACAATATTAAAAATTCTATCATTCGTCGTCAACATTTTTAAAAATTGTTTTTCTGTTGAACCAATTTTGTATTATATAGTATACTATAACTAATGTTTTTGGGAAATCAAACAAAATTTATGATTAATTTAAAATTTTATTTTCAAGCAATAACCACTTGTAAAAAACCCACACTTCGTCACAAGAACAGTGTAAAATTTTGTGATTATTTTTTGCAAATATATGATTATTACACACATAACGTTTGTTTAAATTTATGACATTTACCAAATCATTGTATTTTGGACATTTGTATTCTTCAATATTAAAAATTCTATCATTCGTCGTCAACATTTTTAAAAATTGTTTTTCTGTTGAACCAATTTTGTATTATATAGTATACTATAACTAATGTTTTTGGGAAATCAAACAAAATTTATGATTAATTTAAAATTTTATTTTCAAGCAATAACCACTTGTAAAAAACCCACACTTCGTCACAAGAACAATGTAAAATTTTGTGATTATTTTTTGCAAATATATGATTATTACACACATAACGTTTGTTTAAATTTATGACATTTACCAAATCATTGTATTTTGAACATTTGTATTCTTCAATATTAAAAATTCTATCATTCGTCGTCAACATTTTTAAAAATTGTTTTTCTGTTGAACCAATTTTGTATTATATAGTATACTATAACTAATGTTTTTGGGAAATCAAACAAAATTTATGATTAATTTAAAATTTTATTTTCAAGCAATAACCACTTGTAAAAAACCCACACTTCGTCACAAGAACAGTGTAAAATTTTGTGATTATTTTTTGCAAATATATGATTATTACACACATAACGTTTGTTTAAATTTATGACATTTACCAAATCATTGTATTTTGGACATTTGTATTCTTCAATATTAAAAAATCTATCATTCGTCGTCAACATTTTTAAAAATTGTTTTTCTGTTGAACCAATTTTGTATTATATAGTATACTATAACTAATGTTTTTGGGAAATCAAACAAAATTTATGATTAATTTAAAATTTTATTTTCAAGCAATAACCACTTGTAAAAAACTCACACTTCGTCACAAGAACAGTGTAAAATTTTGTGATTATTTTTTGCAAATATATGATTATTACACACATAACGTTTGTTTAAATTTATGACGTTTACCAAATCATTGTATTTTGGACATTTGTATTCTTCAATATTAAAAATTCTATCATTCGTCGTCAACATTTTTAAAAATTGTTTTTCTGTTGAACCACCTTTGTATGCGATCACTTCGTCTTTGCACAAATTTCTAATATACCAATTTAATATGGGAATGATGTTCTCTTGTTTGTAGGCACATTTTAATTCTTCGGTCACATCAAAATATGGAATGCCGTGCACGTGTATTTCACAATAACGAACAGTTTTTTTGTCTTTTTGCGACAAATAATTGAAAGGACAACTTGGCCGAAACAAATAATGATCGATAAACGAATCATTTTTATTAGATAGTTTTACGTCTAGAATAGCCATTTCTCTACATTGAAAATGTTTATGAGGATATGTAATGTAAAATCCGTCCATGTCGATGATGTATCTAATATGTTTTAGATTTTGTGTCATTTTGAACCCAAATGTTAAAAGTATTTACACGTGACTAAAATATGTTTGTTCCAACAAACTTCACATAACAATTCATTCTTCATTACTTCCCATCATCCCATTTCTTCCTTCTGCTCTTTTCTTCCTGTAATTTAAGAAAACAGAATCACATTCACTAATGATCAACTAATGACTGTCATTGTTAAAAAAGTATTTTTTAACTTTTTACTTTCTGCTATTGTCTTTGTATTTATGGCTAGGAAATGTCCGCGGCGCGGTCTCAATGCGTGTTGGCGAACTTCACATGCCTTCGAAATTTTCTCAGACGTGTAGGTTTCCTCACGATGTTTTCCTTCACCGCCGAGCACGTGGTAAATCAGCACTTAAAATTGCAATTAACAATTTAAGTGGTGTCGGCGGGGATCGAACCCGCGTTACGTACTGTAAAATTTACATCTTGCGCTAACCATCTGAGCTACCACGGCTTAATCATATACACACACACAATATTTAAATATAATTTGTTAACACTAAATAATAATAATAATAATAATAATATTCCACAACTATCACACAACGCCATCTAGTCCCAAGCTAAGCAGAGCTTGTGTTATGGGTACTAGACAACTGATAAACATACTTATATATTTCTAAATACATAAATATTATAGATAAATTACACTCAGACACAGAACAAATGATCGTGCTCATCACACAAACATTTGTCCTGGGTGGGAATCGAACCCACGATCTCCGGCATAACAGTCAGGGTCACTAACCACTAGACCAACAGGCCTGTCGTTCAAAATCATACACACGTAAAAAAATAACAGAAAGAAAAGTAAGTTTGTCAATAGATTAAACACTTATTACATATATGTATTATTGATAGATACACTGCGGTCAAACGACCATACACTAACTCCATGACTGCAGTTGCTTGGTCTTATATAGTACCAGTAAGTAATAATTCTAATCTAAAGAATTTCTACAGTAGAATTGATAACAACTTTATGCGTCAACAACCTTATCTCACATTCTTCGTGTTGCGTCTTATTCAGTGTATTGATGACTCGTATAACAGAAAAAATGCAATTTAATATTTAGAAATCACATAATTGATCATTCCTATGTTAGTCATTGAGTAGATTGTACTGTAGTAATCTACTAATAGCAGTAATATCATGGATACACTAGATGTACAACAACATCTGCAAAAGATTCACCTCAGTCTAGAAAATAATGTGCTACTCACTGACTGCCCATGTACACCCACGTACCAACGTATATACCTAGTCAGGTCATAAGTATTGTCACACAGTAAAAACTTTTCTTTTAGAATGCTGGCCACAAAAAAGTTTATTGAATTCGAATTGTTCATGAAAATAAAACTGTATACTTTTTAGAATTTTACTCATTTTTACATATGGAGTGGGCGCTTAAAAAAGACCGTGTTGCAGTTGCGATTACGCGCCAATTAAATTTTTTGATATACTGAAAATTTGAATATAACCAAAAGATTCGTTTATCGTACCATCAAACGATACAATGAAGACTCTAGTGTAGATGACAGGTCAAGAAGTGGTCGCCCTCGATTTGTTAGGACTCCAGCAGTGATAAAAGCTGTAAAGGTGCGAATTCAAAGAAATCCCAAACGTAAGCAGAAACTGTTGGCCCTTCAGATGGGGTTAAGCAGAACCACGGCGCTAAATGAAGACTTAGGGCTTCGGGCATATCGATGCAGTTGTGTATCAAAATACAGTCCTGACGAACCTTGTGTAACCTGTTTCTCATACCATGTTCCTGTTATTACAGGCACTGGGTATTCCAACAAGATTCGGCGTCAGCTCATAGAGCGAAGAGCACACAAGACTTTTGACAGCTCCGTGGCGCAGTGGCTTAGCAATGAGTGGCTGCGCTTGGGGGTTGCGGGTTCGAATCCCGCACGGAACAAGTATTTGTACGACCTACAAGTAATTGTTCCGAGTTTGGATGTTTGTCCTTGTGAAATTTGTGTTTGTAAACTGCCCTCACGATACAGGAGAAAAACCTAGTGTGGAGGGAACGTTCTTTAAAAACAAAAAAAAAAAGACTGGCTGGCGGCGCGTGAAATCGACTTCATCCGACACAAAGACCAGTCCAGATTTGAATCCGTTAGATTACAAGATATGGTAATTGGAGGAAAAGGCGTGCTCAAAGCCTCATCCCAATTTCGAGTCACTCAAGACATCTTTAATTAAGGCAGCCGCCGATATGACATGGACCTCGTTCGTGGTGAGATAGACGACTGGCTGCGCAGATTGAAGGCCTGTATTCAAAATTACGGAGGTCGTTTTGAATAAACTATAGTGTCATAAGAATCTATGTTTTGTTAAGTTCATTTTGGTATATAAATGGTTACATAATGAATAAACTTGTTTCAATTATTTTATATTAAACATGTGATAGAATTTATGACCTGACTAGGTAATATGCAATTTGGATACAGATGATAAACCAGGGTCACATTGGGTAGCTTTATATATCGATACGAATGACGTCGGTCAATATTTTGATTCATTCGGACGGGCACCTGTACGATATCATCTAGAGTTTTTTTAAAAGAAATTGTAAAAGATGGAACTGGAATGTTGATAGGATTCAGAATGAGTGGACTTCAGTTTGTGGCGAATATTGCTTAATGTATTTGCTATATAAGTTTCAGGGATGTTCAATGCATAGTTTTACGAGTATATTTACAGGGAACACATTGTACAACGATATTTTAGTGGATGAGATGTTTCGCTCCTATTTTATAGATAATAAGTAATAAGATTTTGTATTTTATAAATAAAAATTTTAACAAAATTGGGTAATGTGTTTTATTGATGATTCAGATTACCGTTGTAGATAGGAACCAAGGAGTATAATACAATAGCATAAGCCGACCCACACGCCGACGAATAATAGATAATGACGGTAGTCAATCAACAATAGATAAGTAGATAAGGACAATGGAGCGCTAATGACGGTTGAGGCTCGAAGCGGATATCAATTAGATAAGAGTTAATTGATCTGCACATCTCCGGAACCGTGCATCCTACGCAAAAATGGACCGCAGATTCGTGATCAGAGCATGCCAAAACCTTTTTTTTTTTTTTTTTTTTTTTTTTTTTTTTTTTTTTTTTTTTTTTTTTTTTAGGATCGTGAGTTGACGAACGCCGTACTTGTACCACTTCTGACTCAGTGAGCCAGAACTGGTACATCGTAACTACTCACAGTCCACCTGATGGTAAGTGGTTGCTGTGGTCCATAGACATCTGCATCTATCCTCCGTTTCCAGTAAAAAGGGTCTCCGGTTCTCTACACTCACCATACGAAACAGCAGCATTAAGCTACTATTTGATGCTGGTATTCTGTGAGAGCGTGGTCCTTCCCCGGTCGAGCCGACCCATTCGTGCTACAACTATACTACTAATATAACTGCAGCATGGCTCTAGCACCTAAAAATTTCCTTGTTTAAGAGCTGATTAGATTTTGGAATTGACCGTTACATCTATTTAAAAAGTGACCCAAAAAACATTTTTTTGAAAATTTAATTTTTGAGATTTCTTAAAATCTACCCGTCCAAATCGGTTGAAACAGTATTGAAAATCTAAGTTTGATGAAACCCTTTCGATCGCCACCAAGTTCGTTTAAATCGGTCAAAAACATACATCATATAAACATAGTGACATCCTCGAACGAATAATCAGAATAGCTTCCTAGGACCTCAAAATGTCGAGATCTGATGAAACCTCAATTTCCGGAAATTTGAAAATCATTGATTTTCATTTACAGAAGTTATAAAAAGCAAAGAGTCGTTACCATGGTTTTAACTATTCGAAAGGCCTTAGCCTAACCTGAAATCTGCGATTAACATTTTTATTTTAATCACGAATATTGGACCATACAGGTTTAATTTTGATTCAAAGTGCCCATCCTATTTAAACGACAACTTTATACTATAACATTATACATCGTGAACAAACTTACACTATTTTTATCAAAGTGATTTTACCGTTACGCTTGATACGCTGTGCGTAAATAAATGTAATGCACGTAACAAAATAGCGTACCCTGTCAGCTAGCAGCTAGCTAACATCTTAAATATTCTAATGTTATTCAAAGTGGACACTGAATCTCATTAACTATCCTATGACGGTAAGTGTTAGTAAAGAGTTCGACACCATACAAGGAGTTACGGTTAAGTTTGAATGGCAGGCAATGATATGTAAACAGTTCACCCACTCACCGGTATTAGTGCGACGCGAAGTGGCGAGCCCTTATAAGCTTATAACTAGTGATGCAACAGAACTCTGTTTCTGTTTCAATTGTTTTTGATTGTCAATCTCAATTTTTCCATGCTTATAACACTACAATAGATGTACACAAAACTAACAAAAACTTTTTAAATACCTGAGTAAGCTACAAAAACTGTCGTAGTTATAGGGAACAATCGAGTGACATGCGAATATAATGAAACTCCCGCAATTAAAATAGGATTGCAAGTGGTGAAATTAAACATTTTTTACAACCAACTTCAGTATAAATAAAATGAGAACATCACCAATGTATTCGGAGTAAATTAAATACGGTAACACTAAGTATAAGTCAAAAACTACTGGTCAGATCTTGATTAAATATCGGTTGAAAAAAATTGATATACTTACTGTAAAATACAGAATATGGTAAATTACTCTTTACTTAATGTCGAAACATATTTCATGTAAAAAATTCAGGTACCATATATTGAAATGTCAAGGTCCTCAACGCTTTTATTAAAATTGCTGTATTAAAAACACAACTACTTTGTATCAATAAGAAATAAAAGAATAAATAGCATAATATTCGAAATTAGTAATTTTGCCACTATTACAATGCAAACACAACCATAAATATATATTAATTTAAATATATATATTTATTTATTCTGTGATTCTGGCTTCCAATAAAATGCGAAAACATAATTAAAAATTAAAAAAAAGGTAAATTACCTTCACGTCGCTGTCTCGACGAGTCGAATGTTTTTCGTTTCCTGACCGTCATCTTTTCACAAATTTTCACGTGCTTGGCCAATGATTGTGGTACAAACGTCCGACCACACACCGGACACGGCATGAGGGGCAAAGGTCCCGCAGGTTCGGGGGCCACGGGTGCCACAGGATTTGTTGGGACTGGAGGCGACGGCGGTGGAGCAACATGACTCGGCGGGGGAGTCCTCACCAGAGGCCTATATGACTCGCACAGTGAGGTTTCCCCCGCCGGCTCTGGAGAAGGTGAACGGGACGACTTTGCTGACTGTTCTTGATTTTTTTGCCGTTTACCTGAAACAATTCCGATTTATATTTTAGATATTTTCAGCATTACTGTATTATACAATTTGTCGAATTAACAAGTGTGTTAAATGTGATAGACTTAACGTCTTTTATTCAATATCTAGCATTTAATTACTTAAATATTTTCGCGATGGGTTGACCGAGCTTTGCTCGGTATTTTTCGCTCGGTTTTTTTTAATTCGTATGTTTTGGAAATTAAATTTAGATACAAATTACATACTGATGAAATACGAATAATATTTTTTGATCTTAGCGACATAATAGAAAAAACTGAACTGGTTATTTGAATAAAAAATCATGAGTGCAATTAGTTTAATTTAAATTTTCGTGTTTTAAAAAAATACTAAAAAAGGGCTCGATAAAATAGATTTTCTCAAAAAAGAAAGGAACTTGAAAAAAAAATTAAAAAAAGTCGGTCGGTCGGTCTGGGCTCGAACCATGGTTTTACGATTTTGTGACCGCCCAATATACCAATTAAGCTAATTGTAATCATCGATAAACTGTCAAAATTTACCTTCTTATTCTAACGATATTGTAGCAGTTATTCATTGCCTAAAAACACGGACAAAAAGACATTTTCTAAAAATAAATCCTAGCTAGATCGATTTATGCCCCCGAAACTCCCTGCACACAAAATTTTATGAAAATCGTTGGAGCCGTTTCCGAGATTCAGATTAAATATACAAGAATTGCTCGTTTAACGGTAAAAAGTAAAGTAAAAAGTAAAAGTAAAGTTACAGCCTATATACGTCCCACTGCTGGGCTCAGGCCTCCCCTCATTTCTGAGAGGGTTTTAGGGCAAGGAAGTGTTCGCCGCGCTGCCCAAATGCGTGTTGAACTTCACATGTCTTCGAAATATTTTTTTTTCTTATTCCTCAGACATGCAGGTTTCCTCACAATGTTTTCCTACACCGCCGAGCACGTGGTAAATCAGCACTTAAAATTGCAATTAACAATTTCATTGGTGCCGGCGGGGATATACAAAATTACATTAAAATCAGTTGAGTGGTTCCGGGCATAGTGACACGGGATTTTTATTAAATAACATATATTTAACTACGGGTTGATTTTTCAATTACCAGATAAAGTATAATAAATCTATAAGAATATTAAAGTAAAACAATTGAACTGTAACATAAATGTTGTATATTATTTTACGAAAAAATTTTTATCTGATCATCGACTTAATATATCCGTTTATTTAATATATGGCAACATGTTGGTGTTTGTGGCTTTAGGACTAGGCTTCGACCGAAATTTGGGTGTCTTATTATTGATTTACAATTTTCTTTATGTTTTATAAATTTTCAATAAATTGTTCTTCGATTACAGTCAAGTTATCAAAACTTATAACTAGCTATGAAACAACCGCACCGCACCTCAAACTGCGAGCTTTTTTATATAACGCAATTACATACTTGTTGTTTTATTTGATATTTATCTAATCATAGTATATAAATAGATTTTCACTATACACATAAATAATGACAATATTATACGATTGTATCCAAAACAATGTTAAAATAAAATTTCGCTTTTCTACAATGTTTATCAAAGTAAACAAATTAAACAGAAATGGAAAGGTTGCATGAAATATCGAAGTTCTCACGACTTCCATGATGAGATGATGACGATCGTTAGGTAAAAACTTCGCTTTTACTCTCTCTAACTCAAATTACACATTTCTTTCACTTTCCGATGGTATTGGGTTACATTAAGCGAACGGTTGGAAATGTTTCTAACGTAATATAATCCTTTTAGATACAATCTGTAGCTTTTTTACTTTGCATAAACGTCATCTGTCATACTTACAATAAGTGGTTTATTGATAATCCCAGGATGAAACTGTGATTTGAGAAGAATCTTCTGTAAACGGTACATTGTGTTTTTACGTGGAAGAACCACGCTGCGCCTATATTATGGTTGTAGCACGAATGGGTCGGTTCTGCCGGGGAAGGACCCCGCCCTCACAGAGAGAGAGAGAGAGAGAAAAAGAGAGAGAGAGAGAGAGAGAGAGCACAAAGCCCGCCTGATGGTAATTGGATGTTGTACCTATAAACATCTACATTTATCCTCAATTAAGAATTAAAGTGCAGATGCGTTGTCACCCCTGAGAGTTAAGATGGAATGTCTAGTTTTAAGTAAAAAGGGTCTCTCGTTCTCTATACTCACCACACCAGCGTTAAGCTGCTATTTTACGCTGGTATTTTGTGAGAGCGTGGTCCTTCCCCGGTCGAGCCGACGCTTTCGTCCTACAACCATAAATATAACTGCAGCGTGGCTCTACCGCATATAAAAAAGGAGAAATAAGGAATCTTGAAAATTATCAACACTTATATACATGTTATGAATGTTTATTTCGTATAAATGCAGGTTTAATATGCTTTATTGTTCCTATTATAAAAAACGCAAAATTAGGCACAAGAGAAGGCGGTGAGCTGAAGTTAGGGAAATTTGGAGTAGGGCAACGGAACCGTAGGGGCTAGCAGCTGGCTGACTTTATGGAGAAAGAGGGACTCTTTATGATAAACTCTTTCTTCCAGAAGCGGCCCCACAGGAAGTGGACCTGGTCGAGCCCCGACGGTTCGACAAAAAATGAGATTGACTTCATTATGACGACCAGACGCCAACTGTTCAGTGATGTCTCAGTGATCGCAAGGGTGAAAACCGGCAGCGATCACCGAATGGTTAGAGGCACACTGAACCTAAACGTTAAGTTGGAGAGGTCTCGTCTAATGAAGTCAACGCTCCGTCCCCCTCGTGCTCTAATTCAGAATCCCGAGACTTTTCAGCTCGAGTTACGTAACCACTTTCAGTGCCTAGAAGATTGCAATGCAGTGGACGATATGAATGACAAGCTCGTGGAAACTGTCGATGCGGTCGGAGCTAAGTTCTGCAAGACCCGCCACAGAAGAACACAAAAACTCTCCGATCACACTCCTAATTTCATGGCTGTTAGACGGGAGATGAGGCTGCAATCGTCAACAGATTTGACAGCATACAGGCAACTGAACAGACAGATCTCCAAATGCATGCGGCGAGACTTACGCAACTTTAATACTGCTCGTATTAAAGAAGCGATCGAGCGGAACCAGGGCTCCAAAGTCTTTGCCAGAGATCTGTCTGCCAGAAAGAGCCAACTGTCAAAGCTGAAGACTGAGTGTGGCAGCATCGTTTCCGGGACACCTGAGATTTTGAGTGAGATTGAGAGGTTCTATGGGCAGCTGTACACATCATCGTTGGAGCCACACGCAAGTGTGAGTAACGATCCAAGAGCAAGTCTTACCCGACACTATTCCGATGATATCCCGGACGTCAGACTGAGCGAGATTAGAATGGCTCTCCAGCACCTTAAAAACGGCAGGGCCCCAGGCGAGGATGGAATTACAGCGGAGCTTCTGAAAGCGGGTGGAACACCGGTACTTGAAGTCCTTCAGAAGCTCTTCAATTCCGTCCTCCATGGTGGCACTACTCCGGAGGCGTGGAGCAGAAGTGCGGTGGTCTTGTTCTTTAAGAAAGGCGACAACTCTCACTTGAAGAACTACAGACCGATTTCCCTTCTGAGCCGCGTCTACGTGCTGTTTTCGAGAGTCATTACGAATCGTCTCGCACGCAGACTCGACGACTTCCAGCCTCCCGAACAAGCCGGTTTCCGAAAAGGCTTCAGTACCATAGACCACATACATACCCTGCGGCAGATTGTACAGAAGACCGAAGAATACAATCTGCCACTTTGTCTGGCGTATGTGGACTATGAGAAAGCCTTTGATTCCGTCGAAATTTGGGCGGTGCTACAGTCCCTTCAGCGGTGCCAAGTTGACTGTCGGTATATCGAAGTGCTGAAGTGTTTGTACAGTAGGGCTACGATGGTTATCCGAGTACAGAACCAGAGCTCGAAACCTATCCAACTGCAGAGAGGTGTAAGACAGGGTGACGTTATATCCCCGATACTCTTCATCGCTGCGTTGGAAGACGTTTTCAAGCTACTGGACTGGAAAGGATACGGTATTAACATCAATGGCGAGTACATCACTCACCTTCGATTTGCCGACGATATAGTCCTTATGGCAGAATCGCTGGAGGACCTTAGCACTATGCTCAATGACCTCAATGGTGTCTCCCAACGGATAGGTCTTAAGATGAACATGGACAAAACAAAGATCATGTTCAATGTCCATGTCACACCTATGCCGGTAGTTGTTGGGAGCACTATGCTCGAAGTTGTTGACGAGTACGTTTACCTGGGATAAATAGTCAGACTAGGTAAGTCCAACTTCGACCGAGAGATCAATCGACGGATTCAACTCGGCTGGGCAGTGTTCGGGAAATTACGACACATCTTCTCGTCAGGTATACTTCAATCTCTGAAAACTAAAGTGTACAACCAGTGCGTGTTGCCAGTGATGACTTACGGATCAGAGACGTGGTCCTTCACTGCTGGCCGTATGAGGACGCTCAAGGTCGCTCAGCGAGCTATGGAGAGGGCTATGCTCGGAGTTTCTCTGCGTGATAGACTCAAAAATGAGGTTATCCGCAGTAAAACCAGAGTGACCGACATAGCCCAACGGATTAGTAAGTTGAAGTGGAAATGGGCCGGCCATATATCTCGAAGAACCGATAACCGATGGGGAAGAAAGGTTCTCGAGTGGCAGGCTCGTACCGGTAGGCGTAGTGTAGGGCGACCCCCCACTAGATGGAGTGACGACCTGGTAAGACATGCAGGAAGTCGATGGATGCAGGTGGCTCGGGACCGTGCTTTGTGGCGTTATTTGGGGGAGGCCTATGTTCAGCAGTGGACTTGTGAAGGGCTGTAATGATGATGATGATGATTGTTCCTATTATAAGGCCTATGTTCAGCAATGGACTTTTATAGGATGGAACGGTATGCTTTAATGTAAGTTGCATTAAATCATATACAAATTATACGACGTACATTATGTAACAAAGAGCGAGCGAATAATAATTAGCGATATTAGTTTTAATTGTCAGCTTTATTTGGAAACAGGGATCATGATGTAATTTCGCAGGACTATAAATATAAGAAACTGGTGATAAAAATATATTCATTTTGTATTGGTAAGCCTTCATGATTGTGTAGGAGGCTAATAATTCGTACTTACCACAATAAAAAATTCAGCTCGTATCGAAATATTTATATTATTAGAATATATTATTATAATATATCTTGCTAATTGTAAGCCCGCAACATAACTCACAAGGGCATGAGGTAGGTAAACATGACGCAAGCGAGTCACAACCATCGATTGGGAAAATTATTATAAGGTAGTCACGCGACAGGTTTCGAACTTATGCTTTGCGATAATCTCTAATATGTGGAATTATTATAGTTAAATAATAAAGCTACTAATACTAGCAGGCGCCTAAAGAAGACTTCTTTGTAGTTTTCAATATAAACACAAAGTACCGTATTTTACTTTGTGTCTACAGAATTTTAAAATACTTTCCAGTTTTCTGTCTGGAAAGTATTTTATAAAACATTGAAGCTTTTGAATACAGAGGATACATTTTATTTCTTGTTAAAGTCCGACTGGAGCATAAAAATCATCGCTGTATTACGGATATTGGCGAAACTAATGCCATTTACTGAAAATAGTTAGGTACTTGATCTTTCTGCGTTACCAACTAACTCATCTTGTTATCTAACTTGTCTATAAACGTGGTTAATATGAGTACGTGTCCAAATCAAAGATAATGTCCAAATTTCGTTGTGAACCTGATTGATTTTTTATGCAGAAAGCGTATTTGGTTACTTAAATAAAATGAAAGAATAAAATTTTTGCGATACATATTATGAAAAAATCTATTTCGTTAACGAAAATAAAAATGTCGTAAATGACAATTTCTTTATATTATAGTTAAATTGAAGAATTTTGACTGTTATATAAAATAATTAGCTGATTTTGAGATCTCATTTTCTTTAGCAAGAATAAATAGAATATTTTCCACTTCAGGTGCTTTTCAACACCTTAAAATTTAAGTCCAAGAAAAACGCTAATAAGACGCAAGAATTACCCGATGTTTATGTTATTCGTAAAACCGTTAGGTTTTTAAAAGAACATTACGTCATTACATGAGGGTCTTTAGGATGTCATTAATTTAAGACGTGGCACTAAGTCATAACCACTCAGAAACAGAGCCGAATCCAGAGAGGTATAACGCTGCCGAGTAGATTATGGCTAATTGAATTATTGCATGCTCAAATACGAATACTTTGCACTAGGCATACGATTGTTGACATCACTATAGTATTTACTACCTACCATATTGGGTCAAAAACGAGTTCCATTTCAAGATTTAAATTTTTCAACAAGCTAAAGTATAATAAAACATGTGCTATAAACTATAATAATACGCTATACGAGTAACTTACTGAAGCAACACAGCAAACGGAACATCGAAGTAAACATAGGTGCTTGAGGTACCTATGTTTCAATTTACCTATATTTTATTCTGTTACAAATGGTGTTTATTTTAACTTCAACAAGACGCGCGAGGTAAACTTTCAATTATAAATTGATAAACGACACTTGAAACTAGTTTCATTCACTACTAGATCGTTATAAATAAATTATGTAAATGTAATACACAAGTCTTTAACGTTGCGAGTCAAAACTTGTAATGCGACCTTGGTAAAGATCTTGATTAACTTTGTAATCACTAGTTTATTTTAACAAAATAGTGATTAAAAACCACTCAAGCGGCGGGTATTTATAAAAATAAAGATCGCTGATAAAAACTCGTTCGTATATTGTATTCTTATGAGTGAATGACAGAGAGGCGAATCTTTATAACAAATTTTCAATACGTTTAAATCAGATACGTAAAAAGTATGTTATATTCGACAAACGTTCACTTTCTTCAGATGTAGATAAATCCCTGCAAACATCGATCACTAATAAAGAATTAGTGATCGATGCCTGCAAACAAGAAAACGTTCTTAAAGTATCTCATCCCGGAAGCGTGTAGTGTAAATGCAGCAAGTAGTTCTTACACAAATAAGATATAGGTGGTGATGGTTAGTGCAAATTTTGCGCTACAAACCGGAATAGGTACGAATGTGCCTTTAAAATTCCAAGTCAGTAGGAGCTATCGTCACTTACTTTAGCCTTTCCGAGAACATATTCGCCATTCTCAACACAGAAGATTGTTTCGTTATGCAGTACACGATATTTCAACGCGTGCTGCGAACGTAAATTACTACAGATTTTATTTAACGTCGGTTAACAAGCGGTCCGTGCCTGCTGGTCGACAACATCAAAGAGCCGAGTATAAGTAATAAGTGGTAAGCAAGAATGGTCGAAGTTATTAATGACGTTAACGATGTGTCTACAGCCGACATTTAAACGTTTGGGATATCCTTGCCTAAATTACAATTCCGGTTTTATGTTTTGTTTTAAAATTTTGTCTCGCTTTTCACGGTTTGGGATTTAAATATTTACAAAGTTGAACAACCTGAGCATGAGATATATTGTACGCATGAACGTTGCGCATTAAAAATTCGCATTCATCCAATACGTTTATATTTTTATTTGGTTATAGTAGATAGCATTAGCCAATTATCCGTTAACAATGATAGCCTATATAAACATTCCACAGTTGGGCATAGGCTTTCTCTCGTTTATAGGTGGGCTTAAAGAGCGAGGGAGGTATAAAGGGGAATGCCCACTGTTCATAGACACATTGCGCCCTCCTTTCTGCCAAGGAGGGTCGCGTTCGTATACGGCTTAGAGATCTCTAGTCAGATCGTTAAGCCAATTCCTAAAAGGTTGGGTTTAGTGGGTAAAAGTCACCACATAACCACTCAGCCGGCTGCGTGGTATGCTACGAGCATTCCCAACCTCCCTCCCCCGCTTTCCGGAGGGTTGCCCATATTTGCTTCGGGCGCAAAAAAAACATTCATAGACACTTCTGCCATGGGTGCCCACGTATAAAAGCATACTATACGATAATAATAACATCATAATAATAGCAATGTAATAATGACACCATAAATGATCGATCGAAAAAGGGGAATCGATTTTTTAATTAGATTTGTGATTGGCAACACTTTTTATTTTATATACAATTATAATGAATTAAGGATTTACGTAATTTTATTTTTAACTTTTTGGTACTTTGTTGTGTAAAAAGTTCCCATCTTTTGAGGATAAATGAATACCGCGATTAATAACTAAAAATAAGGATATATTTTTTAACAAATGCGAATTGTTGGGCGTTCCATGGCCGAAAATGGGCATTCACCTTTAATAACGCAAAATTAAAAAAATCCATTTGACATTTAATTTTTACTAAATAATACCATTGATTTTCAATAGATATATTGTTAATCCTAATAATATTTTAGTATTTATGTCTATAAAATTATGGTTTAATTTTTTTAATCGTGGTTAAAAGCTTTATTAAGGAATCTGTGGTCAAAGCTTTAACTTAAAACTTTATATGGCTTAACTCTAAATAATCGTAACATAATTTGCAACTGAGCCAAGTGGCAGTCTAAACTATTAAATACAATTTTTTTTAAATCGTCTAATCGTAAAAAGTTTAATTTTTTAAACCGTGGTAAAAACCTTTATTAAGAAATCTGTGGTCAAGGCTATGACTAAACTTTATATGGCTTAATTCTAAGTAATCGTAAAATAGTTTGCAACTCAGCAAAGTGGTAGTCGAAACTATTAAAATACAAATTTCATTAAAGCTAATAAAATTTCAACATAAAGTTTAGTATTTAAAATGCTAATAAAAGATAAACCAAATAGTAACTCATAAATAACTTAAAAATACGAACTTTTAATGTATGCCACTAATTACAAGTAAACTAGCAGAGGTTAGGTTAACAAGCAATTTGAACTAAATAAGACAGAACGCGTTACTGTTTAGTACAGCAATGGAGTAATAAATAAACTGTTTACTGTGAGTTTATGACTTGTGCTGTACTAAAGATATTTTTTTAATTGCAGTCGCGAGACAGGCGCGTCCTACATATCTTCCACTGCGATCGTATCACAGGCTATAGACAATCGGAATTTTTCATTCCACCGACAGTATACTCTATTTTTATCCGACTTGAAAGAAGGATGAGGTTTATCAATTCAACGGTACTTTTAATGTATTTAATATACGAGTAACAAAAGATCACAGATTTGCCGAATTTTGTACATACCGCAGAGTTTATTTTCACAGTTAGCACAACAGCTGTGAGAAATTTCAACTAACTCAAAAGTAGATTTACTAAATAGAAGTGGTATTATTATATTTTTAATAATTTAATAAACATAATAAAAATTGGATAGTGAATACGATATATACTGTGGGTGTCGCACGAACCGACTAGAAGTGACATCACTTTACCTAACAAAAATCTTATGACTCTTCAGCTTGATGTAGGTAGTCTTGTTTATGCTAGACACAAAATACCCGGCGATCGGCGACGGGAAGCATCGTCAAAAGCCTGGTACATAAGCAAGCGTAGCAATTATGGCAAATCCTTCCTTGATCGGGAGAGGCCTTTAGATACCCAGTAGTGATTTCTTATAATGCAGTCGGCTCAGGGACCGTGCTTTGCGGCATTCTTTGGGGGAGGCCTAATTAGTGAAGGGCTGTAATGGTGACGATGTCGATAATGTTAAAATATTGTAAAAGTTTAGTTAAAGGGACTATAGGTCTTTAGTTATATTATTATTTATCCATGTTACTATCTTTTTACACGACTGTTTGTTGCCTTAAATAAATTAAAAAAAAATGATTTCTTACGGGTAGATAAAGAATATTATTTTAATAGCATAAAACAAAAAACTAAAACAATATCTTCGTATACTCTTTTTTATTTTAATGATAACAAATAAACAGAACCAATAAAGAAAAAACAAAAAAAAACAACTGTTTAAAAGTACAGCTAGGATTGCATTTATCTTTTGTGTCCTGAAACTATACAGAGAGTAGGGTGACTAGTTCTGTTTCCACAAGAACTTTCGTAAGGGGACATCGAAGTGAAGGGAGTGGATTTAACATAAGGGGTGACTTTGTTTTTGTACTTGGTGATGCCTGGTACAACTGCAGTACAAAACCCTAAAGAAAGGTCTCTGTAAAGAATTGGAATTATTTTTTACACAATAGTATCGCACGTTACACAATTAGCTTTAATCAATAAGTAAGTTTAAAGTATTAAATGTTTATGATATAAGCAAAAAAAACATATATGCAAAATAAAAATAAATTGCTTAGCCTCGAAAAAACTCGAAAATGGCTCGACTGATTTTTATGATATTTTATTTTTTATTTGAGCGAGTTCCTGGATGATTAAAAAACTCAATTGGACCCGGTAGGTGTTGTCGAGATACAGAAATCATCCGCACATAGCAGGGACGGCAGTGATCATAAATTTTTAAATCTATTTGGTTGTTACATTACGATTCTAATATGATTTATTTTCAAAAGATATTTCCAATGGCATGAATGCTTTTAATTATATATATATATATATATATATATATATATATATATATATATATATATATATATATATATATATATATATATATATATATATATATATATATATATATATATATTAGAAATAAGCAAGGAGTATATAGTCCATCCAATGTAAAGTGAACCCTGTGGCTATGACTAAATGCAGATGTGTTTTTTCTCCTGAGGACATAGATGGAAAATAAAAATATTTAGTTGAAAATAAGGAAATAACATTTTAATATGTATTTAAAAGTCATTTAAAATTTAGAAGTCGTTATTGTTGTTTCTTTTTTTGTTAAACAGATTAAAATTACTTGTTTATTTATTATTAAAATTTGTAACATTAAAGTAAGTTTTGTGCCATTATAATATATGAAAATTATAGCGGTTTATTATCACTCCAGGATTCATTTAAAACACTATTTGAAAATGGGTGTAATAACCAAATATTTCCATGATATTATATTCGCGATAAACGGAATCGATTATTTGGGATATAAACGCGGTAGGTACTAAGTTGTTGTTTTTCAGCTTACTTCTATATCGGCAGTTGTCCATTAAATTCATATATAATATCAAAACAATTACTTGATTTAAACTTACAGAAAAATATACTTATTTATAAAATACTAATGTTTTTTCCACGACCTAAGATAAGTGTAAGTAATAAAAACATGGAGTTTTGTTTATTATATTCTTAGGGTCACAGTTTCACATAAACACGTGACGTTGATACCTCCGTCAGATTGTAGTTACAAGTTCCGTCTATTAATATTCCTCGAATGCATCCAAACGGATAGGAGGCGAACGGAAAGAGTCACATTAATACTAGCTGATGTATTTCTGTCAACACCTCTTAATTTAGTCGACTCGAATCGTGGTAACGTTTAACATCTTTTTGTTAAACGTTACCACCACACTAGCATTTTCTCCTGTATCCTGGGGCATACATATGTAAGTGTTAAGAAAAAGAAACGCAATTAAGGTGGGGTTCGCTACAGTTTTCACGTTTGGCAAACGGGTTGACAGGAACTTCACAGTGGTTATCAGGAAGATCTGCTTCCCTTCACCAGTTTAAGTTTTCCTCTGTAGCTTTTAAATACACCCACGGAATAACGTGTGGTAGTGATTTCCCTACGCCACTACACGGCGAATATATACATACTCATAAGTGAAATATTACGCGCCCTATACATTTTATTAAACTGTATCAACAAACCAAGGACGAACATCCAAACCAGGAACTAATATTTGTAGGCCATACAAATACTTGTTCCGTGCGCGATTCGAAACCACGGCTACATATGTAGCTAAGTCACTGCACCACGGAGCTGTCAACTACTTATTTACTAAGTTACGAAGAAAAAGAGCCTAAGTAGGCGACGAAGGGGCTGAGCACTCGCAAAGACGTATAAAAAGGATTAAAAACATCTTAGAGCGCTCGTTGTAAATTACGTACGCGAGAATTTCTGGTTTCACCCCCGGCGCCACCAATAAAAATATATTGTAAATTACAACTTTAAACATCTATGCCTCTTCTCAGTTAAGGTTATCAAAACGCAGATGCGTTGCCAACCCTGAGGACTAAGATATTGCATCGCAGTCCTCAGGGGTGACAACGCAACTGTACCTTTTTTTTAAAAACGCAACTGTACCTATGGTTCATAAAAAATAGCTTGATCTTTGCGACAGCTGTCAGTAAAATCACGCCTATGAAGTCCTGAATTTCTTAGTAGTACAGACAGTACCTGTCAATGTCATACTTTATACAGCTGTCGCAGAGATCAAGCTATCTTTTATGAACTATAGCCTCCTTGTTGTCAGACACAGTTGCGTTTTGCATTTGCAGATTGATAAGTTTAAAAATTATATTTATGTTTTTATTACTAATAAAATGTAACATACGTTATATTGATCTACAAAGAACATTATCTTTCTTTTGCCACTGTATATGGGGTAATTGTAGAATACAAGAACTGTATAAAGCAAATACAGGGATACAGGTAAAAGAATACTAGTAACACTATTAACATGTAGGCTCAAAATACTTTTGTCGGAAGTGGTTTACGACCGCAGTCGAATGGCGGATCCCAACCAACAACTTTTTATATTTGAAATCCCTACAGTCGCATCAAAGCATAATAAGGGAAAGGATACTTACTGTTTAGTTACGAGTGAGAAATTTAATTTCACTGTAATTTTTATCGCATATTTAATTATCTAATAACTGTGTAGATGAATTAATTTTAAAAAGTGGTGAAAAAAAGAATATGCTAACTTCTTCTCCAAATGCAACCCTTCACCTGCACGCGAAACATAATAATGGACGAAAAAGATTAATAAAAAAAGCGGATCTCAAATTCCACAGACCTGTAAAGGGAATTCATCATCATCATCATCCTAGTATGTCATGACCCCTTCAAACAATCTTCCTCCATTTTGATCTGTTTTTGGCCTTCCCTTCTTCAAAACGTTTTCTTGCCTTTACTCCTTTCTGGACAAGACCTTACTACCGCTTCCTGGGTCTTCTTTTGTTACGTGATCCACTTGTAGGTGGTTATCGCAGTTATTTCCAAGTGGTTTGGCCATCTACGCCTTTCTGACTTGCAGAACTTACCGATTGTTTGTTTATGAATATTGCCTCCAGTTCATCATTTATCCTTATACGATACTTGTCAACAATTTTTATTTGAGTGGGTCTTTTTACGTCGGCGTCCAAGTTTCATATACGAGTCTCTCTCGTACGTTGGTCACGACTGCTGTTATATTATACTGTATGAAGCAAGGATGGGAAATATCACCAATGTGAGCGTTTCAGCTAAGAGCCAACCGATCTTTAAGTAATGTTTGCCAGATAGTTCCTTCTTGGAAAGCCGTGTGTAAAACATGCTTGTATGTGATTAAATTTTAAGTCGAACCAGACATTACAAACTAAATAAATAATATTCTTAAAATTTGGCATTCGACAGAACATCGAAATTCAAATACGATAAATTTTTAGTATAATTTTAGTCTATTATACATCGATAAAAAGCGTACAATTTTATATCCCACCGTGGAGCAGAAATGAAAGACCTCTGTGCAAAATTATTCATGATTTTTGAAGCGAAAATGATCACGATTAACCTTATTCTACCTTTAGTTTTCATAGCTGTAACTTGAGTACTATTTTTTATTGTACAAGAAAGTGCGATAAATTTATACATTTTAATTATTCGGTATAATTTGCATGAAGAGTCAATAAAGCACAAAATTACTTCTCGTTTGAATGAACACCGCCGTGAAACATTGGATGAAGCTACGTTGTTTTTGTTTTACACACTGTTTTTTGTTAAAACATTAAATATCTCGAGCTTATGAATAGAAACTAGGCTACGTCAACTTTGAAAATGAAATATACTAGCGCAATTATTATTTCATGCCATTAACTTCCCATATCATTTTATTTTAAAATCTTTATTGCGTCCCCTTAGAAAAAAAGGACATTTTTTATTTTATTGATCCACCAACATTTGTATAATTCCTTACATGCTAATTAAATACAATGGTGCGAAAAGAACTAAAATGTACAAATAATTACAGGCGGATACAACATGCAAATAACTTTCTCAGCACTGTGTATTCACACCTATATTTCTAGGATAAAGAACTATTAAAAATGATAACGAAATATAGTACTAAAATATATAGAAGCGAAAAGGAAAGAAGATAATTTATAGAATATTACAAAAGATGGTCTCTTAAGGTGCGACGGACTTAATGCCTAAAGGCATTCTATACCAGCTTAATAACTAATCGCGCTACTATACTTTTAAATAAGTACACTTTTTAAGTTTCGTTTTTGTTTTCTTATATAAGATTTGCAATTGCTAAGTAAAGAGTACTCGACGAATTCATTCAAGACAAATACTCTATCAATGTCCACTGTTGAACATCGCCTTATCATAAATTGCCTCACAAGGGGGATGGCCTTAGTTGCCGAGCTTGGCAGACGGGTTGACAATATTTTTTATTTTCTGGTTTTTATAAGGAAGTTGCCGTCGCCCCTCCGCTGGTTTGTTCCCGTTGTCGCCTTTGACGACTAGATAGAATAGAATAGTGGATTATTCTTACACCCCCATAACACGGCGAGATCACGATAACTATTACATATAATAATAATAATAATAATAATAATAATAATGTCCTCCAGACCGAATTGCGGCCACCGCGGCCTGCCTCAACGGAGGCTAGCCATCGGCGCAGGACAGAATTATAGTGGTCAAGTGTATGCGCAAGCAAAGGGCACTCTCTATTCCCTCACTCTCATAATCCGATGGGACGGTAAACGGACACGATCGGAGAGATCAGGCGCAGGACCAACGGCTTTACGTGCTTTCCGAGGCACGGGGGTGAGACACCGCCAACTTCCTGACTCCGGGCAACTACTAAGAAGTTCTTGACGGAAAACTCAATAATGAATTTTTTGGCCCGACCCGGGATTCGAACCCAGGAGCTCATGATCAGCAGTCGCACTACTACAACCACTAGACCAACGAGGCAGCCATTACATATTATAATGCAATTATGGACTATTATTAATTTAAAGATAAGAACATAAGATATTTTTGTTATATTTTTAATTGATGTTTAAAAGCCGCTTTTTCGTATATAACTTTTTAATGATTTTGTTAATTAGTTTATTGATATCTATGACAAGTTAGCTGCCTTGCTGCTTTTGTGTGCCCTATTCAAGATATATATTTTTGATACACTTCCTTTCTGAACGGTTGGATAGTTTAAAATACTGTAGAGAATAGGGCGTCACTTAGCCGTAAACGTTAAAGGTTAATGCCATATAGCATAAGAATATTTGCGAATTATTTTTTTCTAGAATAAGGGAGAGCATACAGTACAACTCATGGTAAGTTAACGATGTGGCGTATATGTATCTACATTTATCCTTAAATAAGAATCAAAATACAAATGCCTCGTTTCCAGTAAAAAGGGTCTCCGGTTCTCTACACTCACCATACGAAACACAGCAGCATTAAGCCGCTATTTTACGCTGGTACTCTGTGAGAGCGTGGTAGCTACAACTAGGGTTGCCGGGTCTTAAAACCGAAAAGCCGAACAAGCTGCGAGCTTAGCCGAACATTTTGGTAAAATGGCCGACAATCCTTAATTTTTTAGTCTTAGTAATACGACATACTTTTAAAGTAAAGCAATGCCTTTTAACAATTACCATAAAAATCTTCCTAATAGTACGTATGTAAGTAAATATAAAGAAATGGTCAAATTTAAGAAGTCTAACAAAAGCCGGACACCGTATAATTTAGCCGGGCAAGCAACAAAAAAGCCTACGCTAGCTACAACCATAATACAACAGCAGCGTGGCTCGTTAAAATGTATCATAATATGTGTAATACCAAAAACTGTATACCAAAATATGTAATAGTCGAAAAGCCGTTACAATCTTCTTAAGAAGATTTTGGGTTATAGCTGAGTAAACAAGATCACTCAGCGTAATCAATAATCAGTAGAATAAGTAACTTTACGAGCATAAGACTTATCTTGAATGGAGGATTTTTAAACGATAAAGTTATTTTATTTTAATTCCATTAGTAAATCATAAAATATTAAAAGTCATCATTCATATTTAGTATTTACATACCTTTTTGCATTTTTTTTTCAAATTTGAAAAAACGTCTTGGATATTTTCCGCGAGCCACATACAAATATTATGTCACATTTACTGCACTAAGCTAAGACGAGTTGCAGATTGGAACTTAAGAAAGTGACCACAACATGCCACGTGAAACATTACACGATTCCTAAAACAATGTCAGGCGCTTTCTGCGAAAGGTCAACTTTTAGAACCCGGTCGAGCGACGTTCGTGGGAACTGCATAATATGTAATAAGACTAGAGAGCTTGTACTTGTATTTCACACCTCTTACATAAATAAAGGTCAGCAAATTAGTGATCACATGGGAAATAGATTTCAAGCAGTGTCACATGTACGTCTTTAGCTTTAATGGTTGTAGCAAATTGAATGAGTGAAAATGTTATTTGATTACGAAACAAACGATAAACGTGTGTAAGGGGAGTAAGTCAACTTTTTCAAAAGTTTCTGTGGACTGTATGATGGCAAAAACAAAAAAAAAGTAAAATCCTAGAGATCCTAGATTCTCTATTGAAAAGATAGACAAAATTTAACCCGCACTAATCAAATTAAAGAGTTTGAGTTAATCTTTGCGAACAATGGTGTTCGTCAACCCTTCGAATTGAATTGTCGGCAGAGAATTAGTGAATGTTGAAATTTTTGTTTGGTAACGCATTGTTAGTCATGGATATAATGTTCATAGTTTACACAAGTGTTACATAAGCAAACAAGCATTTGTCTATGTTTAAGTAATTGTCTGCACATAAGGCTATATTATAACTTCCGTAAATGTAAAAAACTCTTACAAAGAAACAAGCACTGCTTATGCCTTGTAAAAAGGTCAATGCATTTTCTATTGCTAAGCTTCAACTATTCGAATTGAGATAAGGGAACAATAAAATGACGCGTGCAATACCCTGGCACTTGACCTGGATAAGTATGCGACTGTGGGATTATAGTTATAGCTAAATTATAAATATATATCCATTTATATTTTCATTTGTTTGAATTGGAATAAATAGGTATATAACTATGACCAATAAAGTAAATAAAGAATTTACAGGTAAGTAAAAATTATTAAAATATACATTTTTTATTTTTTCTTGATGGCCTTGACTGGCTTTATTTATTTTTTTAAATTAATAAAAAGAAGCCAAATAGCAAGCTCGTTATTTGCAAGATGTTGACGTGTTTTAGCATAATTTTTTTTTAATAAAAGAAAAGCCCGCCACACACTACACGTTTCGGAATTCCGTATTCCTTATTTAACGGAACGAACGGGTCGGCCACACATACGGAATCCCGTTAAGCCCGAAAATTTTCGAACGGAAAACTACCGTAGGTGTGTGACGGGTCCTTGATTTTATATGAACTCGATGCGTTCGGAATGCCGAATCGGAATTCCGAAACGGAATCCCGAAACGAAATTCCGTATCTATTTGGCGGATCTAAAGGTGACGAGCACACAATTCACCTGATGGTAAGTGGATGTTTTGGCCCATAGATCATCTAGATCCACGGATAGCAGTAGCTTTATGCTGGTACCTATTTCAAGCTAATATTCTACGCGAGTGTGCCATTCTCAATCGAGCCGATTCATTCGTGCTGTACACTGTAGTGAATTATGGTAATATAGCGTGGCTTTACCACGTGAAAATTATTCTTACATGCTGGAAATAGAATACCTATACTATGAGTTTGTTTTTGTATCAGGATCCAGTATATATACAGGCTGTGATGCATTCCATCTTAGTCTTCAAAAGTGACAACGCATCTGTAATCTTTTTTGTTTGAAGTTCGCAACCAACAAGCGCTCATGAGCTGCATAGCTCCATTTATCTTCAAGTGTTTTGTTGGTTGTGATGAAAAATGTGCAATAAAAGAGGCGGGAAGGGACGCTCTAGAAGAAAGTTTATCAACCAAATTGGCGATATTTTGAAAATGGGCCACATTAGAACTAACCTTAACCGACGAGCATGTATGCGTAGATATCTTGATGTAAAGGAGGTGAAAGAGGTGTGTCAGGATCGTGCCAAATGGAAGTACGTAGTCTCTGCCTAACCCTTTGGGTGACAGGCGTGAGTGTTTATGTTATTCCATAATATGAAGAATGACAGTGACGACACGTGAGGTTGATAAATCTGGAGACACATTAAATGATCACGAGCTCGTCCGATTCCCACGAGCATAACCGAGTATGTTAGTATAACAGGGCTGTGAAATACGGTTTTAGAATTAAAAAAATCATCGCTTAATAATACATTGTTTCTAATAGTTGAGAGAATTTTATGAAAAAAACGCGACTGGACATATTACTTACATCAAGTTAAAATTATTTGCCTTCATAAATATTTTTGTATATTCATGTACTCTTAAAATTATAACTATTCGTCTCACAGGCTTCCAAAGTAATGTGTCCGGCGCACTGCCCCAAAGCGTAATGGTGGACTTTAAATGTCCCCGAAATATTCTTCTAGTAAAAGTATTCTAATAGTTCTTTAGACATCAGGTTTCCTAACAATGCTTTCCTGCACGACCGAGCACCGAGTGGGTTGTAAATTACCACTTAAAACTGCATTTAACAATTAGCTGGTTGTTTGCGTTTTGTAAATTTTACAGTTAGTACTTAACCTGAGAGCTAACACGGTTATATTGCCATCTAGTTTCTACAAATTTGAAATTGCTGCTTCTATATTTCTACCACATTTTCGTGAATATTAATACCCGCATTCATTTATTTTAGTTTTTTTTTTTTAAGTAAATGTCATGAAAAAATATGCGATGCGATTGAAGGTAGCAACCCTGATCACTTGTGTGGTGCCAAACTAGAGCGCAGAGTCCACACAACAGTTTTGTTTATATTACGTTGCAAACTAGGCGAAGTTACAAAACTGGACTTGATAAGATATAAGAAAACAATGGTTTGAAAATTGTAAGCTTAAATATTCCTACAAGTCTTAATTATTATGACTTACATACATTTTTTTTATAAAAATAAGGGTGACAAACGAGCACACAGTCCTGATGGTAAGTGGATGCTCTGACCCATAGACATCCACACTTATCCTCGATTAAGAATCAAAACGCAGATGCGTTGTCACCCCTGAGGACTAAGACGGAATGCCTCTTTTCCAGTAAAAAAGTGTCTCCGGTTCTCTACACTCACTGTACGAAACACAACAGCATTAAACTGCTATTTCACGCTGGTATTCTACGAGAGCGTTGTCCTTGTCCGGTCGAGCCGACCCATTCGTGCTACAACCATAATATAGCTACAGCGTGGCTCTACCACGTAAACTGATTACTGAATGATTTACTAGCCTCTCCCATTATAGAGAAACTAATCCTCAAACTTGGTAGACTAATGAAAGATCGCAGTATCAAATGCTGCGGCACTTTTAAAGGTGCTCGCTGTCCGTCTATGGTCACATTCATGTGTTGAGAACATTTTAAATTTTAACTTAAAACTATGAGATCATTATGGGCACTGAAGGGCATGGCAATTAAGAGAGAAGAGGGCTTTTATAATGGAGCAATAATGATAAATACAGTATATAATATTGCAACTGTAGATATTTTTAAGATAAAATAGAATTTGTGTGACAAAAAAGAATTTAAATGCTAGGTAGGCATTTAAAATATATCATTTAAGTATTCGCTTAGTGTGTAGTAGTGTTTACAAATTAAAAATTCCTTTAGTTTATTTATAAAAATAGTGTCTTTTTCTATATTTTTAATCGAGTCTGGAAGTTTGTTAAAATTTTCATCTCATTAACGTTACAACTTACAACGTAAGTGCCATTTTTTTAAAATAAAAGTAAGGGTGACAAACGATCACAGTTAGGAAAGTAGACTATACCGCCGTCGCTGTCCATAGATACCTTTAACTTATATCGGTTTAAATTTAAAACGTGAAAGTAAAACACCACTGAGGAGTACGAATTACGATGCCAGTTTCGTTACCAGTAAAAAGAAAAGGAAAACCTTTTTACTGGATCTCGTCACGGAATATATGGAGCACAGAAGTGCTATTTTACGGTGCGGTTGTCGACCCTTAACTACCCAAGCCTTCTTATTTGTCATGCAGCCCAAATATAGCTATCAGGTACTAAACCAGGTAATAAAACCGTAATTATTAATTACGCAAAGTCGCACTTTGTCGCATTACGTTCTATCCTTAGAGTAAAGATAAGCATAGCTTACTTATGTATACTATAAGGTTGTATCGCGTAGTACTGCCGTTTTTACAGCACGTGATACAAATCTTCTACATCCCTAGCCCTACATACCTACGACGCTGTGGAAACGGCATCTTTACGCAGGATGGTTTTTTAAATATTACCATTAATGCATTAAAGTCTGTACAAAACTTTTAATAATTTAATGAATTATTAATTATTTTGTCTTGTGTGTATTAGTAAAATTAATTAAAATTACAAAACGACCCTAAATTTTTTCAATATTAAAAAGGTTCTTATAGTGCTTTTGTACCTCGAAATTAGTAAAAATACAGCTCTAAAATAACTGTCGGTAGCGTCGTACTACTTCTAAAACCGTTATAAATTTATAATAGGTGTAGTAGACGTCTAAGGCTTTTGTTAAGTCGCCATTACATGGCGGTATTTGATGAATTATGTATGTCAATAAAATAATCACTTCTTATGTTATAGAGAATAGACACTTTTCACAATAAATAAAACTTTTGGCATTTCATATCCCACAAGTTCCAACAATTCAATCGACAAGAAACTGCAAAATCAACCATAAAATTTCAATTCACTTTGATAAATTACAGCAATTTTCACACGTTTCCTGTCGCTTGAAAGATTTAGCTTAATTAATGCATATTTTGACCGAAAACTGATGCTCGCACTAATATTCTACGTAAAGAAAGGAAATTAAATCGTTATCTTACTTTACACTAATCAACTTTTTGCTTAAATATTCACCACCATAACAAATCACGATCAATTTGAAATAATATTAATTTGTCACTTATGTTCTGTTAATATAATACTTATGTAGGTATATTATTTTTTTAAAATACTCCTAAGATTTGTCTAGTAAGAGTTGTCTAGTACCCATAACACAAGCTCTGCTTAGCTTGGGACTAGATGGCGTTGTGTGATAGTTGTGGAATATTATTATTATTCCACAACTATCACACATTATTTAGTTGAGTTACAGTGGCTTCGCAATCACGTGCAAATTCTATAAAGGTGGCGGCACAAGAACTTCTTGTATATCTTTTAGCTCCAAAAATCATATTTCACGCATCTTTGTATCGCTGTACCGCTACTGTAGCGCTTATGAAGGTGTCCCTGCTATAAAGGTATGCGGCTACTGTAGGGCTTTGTTATACGACTTGCTGCTTGGAGACTGCCTACTTTCATTAAAATTTCAATTATAACATCATAATATTAAGTTATGATTATTATTCTTCACCTAAAAACCTTTTGCCGTGCCGTCACAGCAGTGCTACGCCGGGCCCGGGATCTATAACGCCATTTACGAAGACAATGAGATTCTTCTGGCTTCCTGGCATTCTTTCAATATGTTACAATATTATTTATAATTAACAAATATTTTACTTTGTTGTATTTTACGAAATAAAAAACATGAATAAAGAACCTTTAACTTATTTATGCAGCAGTGTTCAGTTTGTTCTACGGTAGTTGCACAAACTTAAAAAATAACCGCTTTAAATTGCGTTACATTAAAACTAATAATGCCAGAGTAAGTTTTATAAAAAAATTTGCACTATTAACTAATATAACTATGAAAACATAAAAAAACGTTTTTATAAAGAAAATAAGGATAGGCTGCGTCAACACCACCTCACAGTATAAATATTAACACTTTGCTACTAGGCTACATGACACAAACTTAGCTTCACTTTGCTTATTATAATACATAAATATTTGAAATCTTTAAAAAAAACGGATAACGTATGCCTTTGGTATAGGCAATCAGTACTGTGCTCTAACAGATTGATATATGAATATGATTGATTATATTATAAATATCATATAAAGTAATCATAGCTTACCCCTTTTACGCGTGATGCAAAAACAAGATAACATTTCTCAGACTTTTTCTTTTTTCACGGATACATCATTACAGAGGCGGGAGAAACATTTAACTTTCAGCGCAATTACTTGAACACTGAACGCAGAATAATACGCGTTACCCGCAAGTTAACGATATTACACCGCTCCGGGACACACGCGTGCTTATCGGTTGACTTGTGCTGAAGTGTGCGTAATTGTGTATATTCTACAGTAAATATTCATTCTCAACATTCGTAAGTTTAAAAGAGCACACTTAGCATACTAAATTGTCGCCGATGGCGCTAACTAATTCAAGGGCAGGAGACAAAATGACAAAATGATTGGAATTGACAATATTCGTCTTGACCTTGTCCAGGCCTAAATTGATATTAGCGTAACACGATACGGCTAAATTGGTTTTCCTGATTTAAGTCTTGAATCTTCGTTAACTTAAAATATACATTTAAGTTAAATCGCTAAACAACAAACGACAGGATAAAATTTTGTAATAATTATCTTAAACTTCATCATCATCCGTTAATGAAAATATTGAAATCCATTTGCACATATACTGAGCAATAGAAATAAGTAAAAAAAAATCCATTTTACTCTTTCGTAGAACTAACAGTAGAACTAGTTGGACAAGTCCAATAAATACTCCGTTTTAAAAGATTTTTCTAACGTTCGCCTGCTTTTAAATTAGTCCCATTTATAGGACACAAAAAAGTGAATAGTTCCACATCCTTTAATTTAGTTGGAACACATAATATTTCATTTTAGCTATATTTTATGATAAGATACTTTAACGAAAGCTAAATAAACAAGATGAAAAATGAACGCGATAGGAAACATCCACCCTACGCCTAAAATAAATTTATAGGCCTTTTAAAATCACTTCAAATGGAGCTTGTTATTAAAATATTAAGCAGCTGTGTGTCTCGAATAGGGTGAGCGCTATTTGAAAGAAAAAACTGTCAGCCCCAGCTGCACATTGCGTGAAGAAACGCAACTGAATAGCATTCCGATGTAAATAAGAAATGTGATTTGCGCGCGAAATTCGAGCCTGAATAAACATCGACGTGAATATTTTATCTATTCTTAAGTAATAAATACATACTCTTAAAGTGAAAAAAATATGTTTATTCTTCAAAGAAAAACTATGAAAACTAAAGATGTATAACAATAATTTGATAGTAATGTTAGGTTAAAAAATATAAAGTTAGTTTAATATTGAAACAATAATATTCAAAAACCATAATAAAAGTATAATATTTTCATATACCTTTTTTATACCTTTAATAAATTGAAAACAGAAACAAAATAGGTATTGCTAAAGAAAATCGTGCAAATGAATATCAGAACACTATATGGAGTCTATAAAATATACCAATAATAGTAGTAGCGCTTATATGTGTGTCTGTCATAAATTTCATAGGAAATAGAGCAATATAGAATGGAATGGATATACTGACCTTTCTTGGAACCAAATAGTGATTTGAGCTTCGATATCGTCCGCTTCTTCATTTTGTTAGACGGAAAAACTCTGAACCACTAAACTGTTGTATACATCGACGCACAACTGACAGAAATACACTCAACACAACGTCCTCAAGTTTTTCAGGCAGTCATAGCTTTTTGCTCCTTTTGCCGCTCTTATTTCCGTACTACGAAAATAGGCTCAGCGTTACACTTACACCGGCGCTGGCGCATCAGTCATAAATGTACACATTATCCTAATCAGATCACTATGTTTATTAATGTAAGCGATAATGAAACTTTAACAACTAAATAGATACTATACACTATTACACTAGCATATAAAATGCCAATAGCATTAACCTTTTTTATCTAGTCCGACGCTTCGCTTATCACTCGTAGCTTATGTCAAAGTAAACGTCCAACGATAACGAAAAAATCACATTAACATATAATAAAACATACACATACACACAACAAAATACACGAGTTCGCGATACGAGATTCAGTAGAATATTGAACGAATAAAGGACCAGTTGACCTCAAAATATTCTTAATGAGATGAGATTAGGAAATAAATAAATTTGAGCGTACCGGCCGCAACAATCCCAAAGGATGCCACGAGTTGCGATTACACAATTAGGGTGACCGTTTATGTATAACAGGTCACGGAGTAAACTGGCCCAGAGAAGCGGGAACGGCACTGGCGGCTATTCTGGGGCGTGCTATGGACGCAACTGAGCACGCATCGATACACGCACACGGCACAACGCACGAGAACTGGACTACATGGTCCATATACCATACCCATAAATCTCTTACAAAAATCGTTATGAAACCGCGAACCCCCTTCCGTTACCGTCTAACCGTAATCAAGCGGCGAAATAGAATGGATGCGATACATAGAAGATCTCGTTTAAACCGTGTCTCCGGCGCAGTGGTGACAACACCGGAGGCAACGTATCCGATGCGTCCGTTTTTAATATCGGCTTCTCGAGTACCACTTTAGGAAAGAGTCCCGATTGGGAGAACAGAATACGCATAAATAAAAAAGGTGCGAGTGAAACGTGCATAGAGACCCTAATAAGAGCGAGCGAGAACGAGTGTAACAAAAAAGAGAAAGGAATTTATAACTCTTTAACAATTTTGCGATAATTATACTACGGAACTGAAATATATTTAATTTAAAGAGTAAATATTTTTCTGAAGAGGTTTATGTAAAAATTGCTGATGAAATAAGTACATGTACACAATATTATTTATAGTTTCAGGACCTTAAGGTTACCTATTTTTTGGAATTCTTAATCCTATATTTGACCCTACGGTTGTTAGTCGATAAAGGTAGAAACTATTATTACATTTACATTTTATTAGTTGTAGTAACTTTGTTCAGTTCTTTATTAATTATTATAAATGCATTGGTTTGACTGGTAGAGAATGCCTTTGAGCATTGTCTGACTTTCGTATCGTTTTTATAAGAAAACGCAACAAAGATTGAAATGAAATAAATATTATTTAAGCATTAAAATTAGATAATCAGTGAAACAATTAGTTGGGCTAGTATTACATAGGTATAAATTACACTATACACGTATCACATTTATTATTTGTATGATTTACTTTTCTGTTATTGGAACTGTTTACGCATCTTTCTTAAATATTTTTCTTTAAATTGTATGTGAAGGAAGAAGGCAAAGATATTTTATGGGTCTGAAGGTGGTTGTTTCAGGGCCTGACGTGCTGCACTTGTGCATTGTGCTGAAGGCTTTTTTTCTCACAACGAAACAAGTGATCAATCTCAGAGTTACAATTTCTTTGAACTGCAGGCAGTTAGTGGTGGCTCTAAAGATGTCAAGCGTTGTCAAAGAATTCGCATAAGTTATTTGACATATTTTTATTATACCGAATGCGTAGGAAACATCACAAAAACATTTAGTAGGTACGTAAGTTGTCTCACTTCACTTGAAAACTGGTTAAGGAAGGCAGTATGCTTCTAAGAGGGTTCTGTTGTCGAAGTCCTGATAACTGCGACGTCCCTGCAGCTTTAGAGTTAAACCTTCGATCTTTAAAAACATTTGAAGGTCATCTTGCGTCAAAAAACACACACTACTAATACTACAGAATACTAGCGTCAAATAGTAGCTTAATGCTACTGTGTTTCGTATGGTGAGTGTAGAGAACTGGAGACCCTTTTTACTGGAAACGAGGCATTCCATCTTAGTCCTCACGGGTGACAACGTATCTGCATCTTGATTCGTAGTCGAGGACAGATGTAGATGTGTATGGGCCACAACAACCACTTACCGTCAGGTGGCCTGTGTGCTCGTTTGTCACCTTATCCTATAAAAAAAAAATTATTATTGTCTTTATTCTTTGACACTCGTCATCGTTCTTCCAGTTGTAAAACGTCTTCATTAATACTACTTCAGCATACAAAATTTTATGGATGTCGTAGTCATTGATTTCAAGTTCTACAATCTCTTCACGCACCACAATCTGCAAATAAATAGTAAAGATAATATAGATAGGGACAATTGAAAATGACAAAGCAGTGGGTAAACTTTTTCTCGTAACTTGTTTCCCTTTACCACAAGGACCGGCTTTTTCGCTTATATTACTATCCAAAGCACGTTATTCACGTAATAGTTAAATAAAAGTGAACAATTCGATTGGTGGTTGGTGAACAACCCGCCGTGATGCCGCAATAGCCAACCCATCGTGGTAACTATGGCATATTACTATGAATTCTGAGGCTATCTTTTGATTTTATACGTAGTAGAGCCATGCTGCAGTTATATTAGTGGTATAGTTGTAGCACGAATGGGTCGGCTCGACCGGGGATGGACCACGCTCTCACAGAACACCAGCGTAAAACAGCAGCTTAATACTGCTGGGTTTCATATGGTGAGTGTGGAGATCCGGAGACCCTTTTTTGCTGGAAACGAGGCATTCCATCTTGGTCCTCAGGGGTGACAACGCATCTGCATTTTAATTCTTAATCGAGGATATATGTAGATGTCCATAGGCCACAGTATCCACTTGCCATCAGGTGGACTGTGTGCTCGTTTGTTGCCCTTATTCTATAAAAATGTGGCCTACGTTCAGCAGTGGATTATGATAGGTTTATAATCTTTGAATATTAAAATTGTCATTAATGACTGAATAAAAATAAAATGTTTACATACCTTACGAGAATCACATCATACTGTAAAACCAGACGAACACTTTTTCACTTGTTTTAAGTTTTGAAAAATCACAAAAGCGAAAACTGCGAATTAATCGGTGACTTGTTTTGAGTGTCAAGTTACTTTGATAATGACACTTCCTGCTTGTATTTCTTTGATAGCAAAAATTATACGAATTGCATAAAAAATGATATTTGAACTCTGAGTAAATAGGCGTAAAGACGATTATACCATTACGGATTTTGTACTGCAGAAGTTTTCGTTTGTGTTCGACGCGGACGCAAATCGTAGGTAAAAAAAATCAAATTAACAAATAATAAATTACTCAGTTCTAAATTAATTTAAAAATATAAAAAATAAGGGGTAATACATATATAAACCACTAAGGAATAATATATTATGTCCCTTACGAGCCTTACGAGTTTTTTATATATTATTTACTTATAGGTAAGTATACCATTATCGATAGTTTTTAGATATAATTTGATTGAAAGTACGATCTGTTTAACATTTAAATCTTAAATTTAATGTAATAAACATGATAGATGCAATTAAATATATCATAATAAACACTTAAAATTTAAAGGCGTCTAAATTACAAATATATATATATATATATATATATATATATATATATATATATATATATATATGTAGATATATAACACAAATAGGTATTTACGATTTATCATTTTGTAACAGAGTATTCAAGCTAAATAAATATTTCTCTTGTTATGTACAAAATTCTTGTGTCAAAGACGTGTTTTTATTATTATAATGATATTATTTTGATTTCGCTCACACTAAAACCACATATAACTGTGTAGCATTAGATTTAAAATAATTGTTTTTTACAATAACAATAAAAAAATCGCATTCTAAGATGGTGCTAAGACAAAGTGCATAGAATAAGAATTAATTCATCAATCATCACATTCTAAATTTTTCTTCAGTAATTTAGAATGTGAAATTGTTTTATTCATTTTAGTTTTTTTAAGTTAACTTTAACTTTTACTGAAAGTTATTTTTTAACACCGCATTTTGCAACTTTAAGGGTGGAATTTGTACTCCAAATTTATGAGTAAAGTATAATCTATTAATATTAATAAGTATCATAACCGGTTCAAATTTGACGAAGACATCACTCAACAACATACACACAAAAAAAAACATAATATAGGTAGTTCAATCGTAAACCTCCTCTCTTTTTCGAAGTCGGATAATAATAAACGATTTTACAGTTAATGAAATTGCCAGATAAAGTAACAGAACCATTGAGCAACATGTCAATACGAAATTTAATAAGAGATCGCAGCCGGATGTGAAAGAAGTGGCTTTATTGAAACTCGGCTCTTTAGCTATTGATCATCATTGTTACAACCCATTACAAGGCCATTGCGGAACATAGCCCTCCACTAAGTAACAGCAAAAAACACGATCCTAAGCCACCGGGTTTTCAGCGTTCGGGAGATTACTATTATGACACATCTTCTCGACACGTATTCCACAATATTTGTAATCAAAAGTGTACATCCAGTACGTTTTGCCAGTTACGATTATAACAAGACGTCGTTTTTACTTGTTTTTATACAATAAGGGTTACAAACAAGCACGTCCTCAATTAAAAATCAAAATACAGATGTGTTGCCCAGTGCCCACCTTGAGGATAAGATGAAATGCATCTTTTCCAGTAAAAAAGGTCTCCGGTTCTCTACACTCACGATACGAAACACAACAGCATTGAGCTGCTATTTGACGTTGGTATTCCGTGAGGGCGTGGTCGTTCCCCGGTCGAGACGATCCATTCGTGCTACAACAGTTACATAGGTGCCGCATGGCTCTACCACGTAGAAAACTGCTTACTGCTTTCCAAACGAGGAAGCTTAAGGTATTACAGTGAGCAGTGGATAGGACTATGTCTTAGCTATTGTTTTCATATAATTCAAAGGTTTAATGATGAAGAGGTAATAAGAAGAACTTCAATTTATCTAACTTCAATTTCTGAACCCGTACCCCGGAGCATCATATGCGATGGCGCGAGACGGACCGCTTGCTTTACACTCGACCGAACAAACACATGCATATTTCATATTTAATAGCTTGGGGAGCTTGGGTTTCTTAATGGGTTTTTTAAAGTTGGAATTTCCCTATCATTATTAATCTGCAATTTATTTAAATATATTTTTTTATAGAAAAAGGATGGAAAACGAACACAGTCCACTTGATGGTAAGTGGATGGTGAAGTCCATAGACATCTACATCTATCCTCAATTAAGAATCAAAATTCAGATGCGTTGTCATCCCTGAGGACTATGATGGAATGCCTCGTTTTCAGTAAAAAGAGTCTCCGGTTCTCTACACTCGCCATACGAAACAGCATCAAGCTTCTCTGAGAGCGTGTTCCAAATCGAGCCGACCCATTCGTGCTACAACCAAAATAACATGGCTACAGTATGGCTCTACCACGTAAAAATCCCGAAAAAAAAAACTAGGAAATTTAATTTTTAATAAAAACCATAGTATAATGTTTGAGGCAATAACTATTACTGCTTATTTTCTATTTTAATTTGTCGATTCCGAAGACCGCTAATAACAAACCTTCTCTCAGAAACCTTTACGTTTTACGTAATTATTAATGTACGTAATTATAAATGTTAAGGGCACTTAGGTGATAGTATAATAATATTATATATAATAATATTGTTTACTTTGTCAACGTACAACACATTCTACTGTAATAATATCTAGGACTAATCTATCTCTTTTATTGAATTAAAAATTTATACCTAGTAGAGCCACGCTGCAGATATATTATGGCTGTAGCACGAATGGGCCGGCTCGACCGGGGAAGGACCACGCTCTCACAGAATACCAGCTTAATATAGCAGCTAAATGCTGCTGTGTTTCGTATGGTGAGTGTAGAGAACCGAAAACCCTTTTTTACTGTCGGGCATAGATTTTACTCAAACAATATTTCGTATAACAAATGGTTTTAACGCACTAGTGGACGCATGTTGTTTTAAAAATTCAATAAACCTAAATACAATAAAAATAGACGCAGGCAGGGGGTTACACACTTGAATTTGTCCAAAAATAACATCACTACGTGCGCCCAAAGGTACAACCTATTCACTCTTGAAAGCTAATTATAAATACAATAAACATTATACTCCGTCAAGTAGTAAATGGAATTTATATTCAGGCATTTTAAAATTTTAGTAACAGTTTTTCAAAGGCATTAAGACACGTACACTTTATGTACAATAAGGAATTTAAATAATGCTATAAATATGTGCAAACAATAGTTCTATGTATGTTCTTAACCATTATCTTTTAAAGACGTTGCTGTGGTACAAATACGAATGGGAAACACAATAAAATATCAAACTATAAAATATTATCGTTACAAATCTTTGAACAATTACCACGATGATGAGCCGACTAATATTTTAGTCGGACTCATCATAGCTCGTCGGCAAAAGTGTAGTTTTCCTTATTAACTTACAATTTGGTGGCGATTGTGTTGGGTTTGATTAATGAAAGTCAAATTTCAACATATATCCGTCCCTTGAGTCCGATTCAGTTTAATTTCGATTCCGATTCAGTTTAAATTCGATTTTTAAAAGGATTCGTGTTTTTTCATCTCGCAAATTACGATAACGGGTAACGACTATAAACCAATTTTATCGGTTAACTTTTGATTTATAAATGGATTACCTATGTAGTTTGTTTTAAGCCAAACAAACCCATATTACTGTCCCTGTGATTGAACAAAACAGAAGTGTATATGATACATGATAAATCAGACTCGTGCAGACGACTGCAAACTGATTTCTCAATGAACTGGTCACGTAACCTCCAAATCAGGTAAAGCTATCGAATATGCATTATGCAACAGATGTTAAAATAAATATTGCTAACCGATCGGTTATCGCTTGACGGCAGGAGTGTTTATAACAATATACGCTAATTTAATTTACTTTTATGAAATTGCCGTTTTAAATTCAAATAATTTCTTATTGAAAATTATATATTTAATTTTTTTGAAACAGCGGCCATCATTGCCTAATTATTTTTGTCATTTTAATACAAGTTGTTGAGGAAATAATGATCAGAAACACTTTGAAATAGTTTTTTTATAGGATAGGTTTACAAACGAGCACACAGTCCACCTGATGGTAAGTAGTTGCTGTGGCCCATAGACATCTACATGTACCTTCGATTACGAATCAAAATAAAGATGCGTTGGCACCCGTGAGGACCAAGATGGAATGCCTCGTTTCCAGTAAAAAGGGTGTCCGGTTCTCTATACTCACCATACGAAACACAGCAGCATTAAGCTACTATTTTACGCTGGTATTCCGTGAGAGCGTGGTCCTTCCCCAGTGGGGCTGACCCATTCGTGCTACAACTATACTACTAATATAACTGCAGCATGGCCCTACCACGTATAAAATAGTGTTTATTTGTGGCATTCTTGTCATTAACGGTGAGAAAATTCCACAGGAGAACAGCGGAAATCCGGGCGACATATAGTACACACTAACGAATTCTGTTTCCTCCCTGGATAATGACACTGGAGAAAATATTTATTTATACGAGACAATCTATCACTGGCATGTTCCTGTGTTTTTTTTTAAAAATACGAGTAGGTAAATTATTTTGAAAACTACGAACTATCTAAAATTACTAAAACTTTCCTAGTTATTCTGCCGTTATTAAACATCGATAAAACAAATGTAACAAATGCAAAGACTAAAAGAAAAACATTAAACTATAGCCTTAACGGCTTGTGAAAAAAAAAAGATTTCACCAATTTTTCATAGGTATAATCTGTCTACTACAACAACTTGTAGATTGCCTCGTATGGGGAATGGGGGATATTTTCAACAGAGGATTATGTTAGGTTGTAAAGAATGGAAAATTATCACGCCGTGCTGCAGGTGCCTCCTTTGAATTTTCAACCAAAAGACCGTATACCCATTTTAATGGATGTACGAGTAATTTCAAAAATGGCAGATTTTATACAAACTTTTATTTAACTACTTTTGGGGAAGAATATCGTAAAATCGTTTATTAGGTACTTAAACTTCAGCAATGTTGGCTAGACTATGATGAATCAGTCAATTAGAATTAGAACAGAGGATAAAATTCTAAATAGATAAAGAACATGTGTGTAAAATTTAGTGTGTGCTCTGCTAAAAAAAATTTGACATAATAAAATTTCCCCTGGTGATAAGAGCGTAGATAAATAAATGAATTCCTATTTATGAATGAATACCAAGTAAACAGAGTAGTAAGGCAACAGGTGTCCACTGTCCAAACTCGATGCGATGATCGAAACGTGTGGTCGTGTGGGGGCGACGTTATGAAGGTTCATTAACAACCTGACGCGACATGTTAAATATTTTTATAAGCGGTAACAACCCACAGTTTGAGTCCCCTAGCATTACAATATAATATTTGAAGTTGTTCTGTTAACGCCTTAAAAATCAATTAATATTAAAATATAGTGTTTTAAAAGCATAGTGATGTACACATTTTTGATGAGTATATGTGTCTATCATTTTATTTAAAAAGAACTTTCAACGCACCATTTTATCCGGTTTTTAATTTGTTTGACGGGGCAATTTGTATCTCCTTAATTTGGGCCTCACCTTTACAACCTGTTTCTTTAATGAATGTCATCTTTGTTTTAATATCGCACACGATGTAAATAAATACATACAAAGCAATACGTAATAACGTCTTATCCTTTGATTATATACTTGTCATATAATCAAAGGTCTTATCGTGTGGTTGAATAAGTTGAAAAAAGGTCATGATAATATAGTGCGCTTACAACTCACATCCATACACTTTTAAGATATGTACCCGCCGCGGTGTGATTTTTTTTAAAGGAGTAAGTTAAAACACATTCATGTCAAAGTTAAAAATATAAAACGAAAACTGACCAAGTATTTAAACACTAACAAAATCAGCATATTAAAATTATATTATGAAGTAATTAATGTCTTATTAAACGAGACCTAATAGAACTTAACATTAGTATTATAATAGTGTAACTTGATATTATACGGTATAAATATGATGTTAGTGAACACTAAACTATAATTTATAGAAAGTTAAATGGAAACCATGTTATGTAATCTTTAATCAATTAAAATGTTGCTATAGAATAAATATCAAAACCTTTACTATAATTATGATTACTTATTACTGACAGAAATAGGCAATCATTATTTGAGATGTTAAAACAGAATTTTTTTATGATTTTTCCACATCAACTTAACATAAAAAGGTGTAGATAAGGAAAGATGATTAATGCCTGTGTCAGTTTGTAATAAACAAGATGTTTAGCAATGTAACCGGACACGTGGTTCGTAGTCAAGGTTTTTAACCGTAGGAAAAGATTAAACGACTAAGATAAAGAAAATAAAATAAAAAAATTGAAATAAATAAGCCATTTCATTTTCAGTCGTTCCTAAATGCCTACTCGCTTACAGGCAAAAGTATGGCTTAGCCTTAGTTTATGTTAAACTCTTTGAAGAAAGTAAATAAACATCTAGGGGTTATAGTGCTAACTTGATGGTAAAGTCAACAGTTTTCTGTTATCTTTGACATACAGTGTAGTGTACGAGTAGGTAGGTGTATATAGCGCCAGTCATCTGGAATCCATTTTACGCTTAGAGTATATATGTACATAAGTATAGCTTCCTCATGTTGTATAGGTAGTCTAAGATCTTAGCCTCTGTATGTGGTGCCTATTAGTGCAAGCATTTAATACTATGTTCACTAGATAAATTGTTTATTATTGGACTACGCAATATTATATAACTTCTTTTATTGGAATCGAACTTGGGTTGCTTATGTACTATAATATTTAAAGCAAGAACCCAGCTCCCGCGCTTCCACTACACACGACCACTGATGTCCTAGACTATTTTTACATAAAGTTAATTAGCCTATTATAGTTGCAGCAAGAATATGTCAGCTCGACTAGGAAAAGACGACGCTCACATAAAATACCGGCGCGAAGTAGCAGCAAAATTGTATTACGTATGGTAAGTTACAAGAACTGTTTCTAGTTATTACTGTTAACAACGTGTTCCATCTTAAGTGTTGTCAGCACGCCTTCACTTTGCTCTTTAACATAGGGATAGATGAAGGTATCTATGAGCTGCAACGTCCACATACCATCAGGTGGACTGCGTGCTCTTTTGCCATGTTTATTACTGTAAAAAAAATTCATATAAGAACATAGGTAGACACTGTTGTTTTTAACACTATAATATAGTGTTTAAAAAAACCGTGTCTGCCTATAAAACGAAAATTGTACTTGTGGTAACTGAGGTAGATGTGACGGAGTTTTAAATTCGACGCTAAGAGCGACGAGTGATGGCTAGACCATCGACATTTATTACAGTAGCCATTAATTAATTAATTATAATCGGAAGGACTTTAACATGAGATGAATAGACATCACCGAGGTCCAAGAGGCTAGATAGGAGAAATAGACTCTTCTTAGCGTCTAGGTTACAAGACGTTTGTTACCCACATAACCCACATTCGTCAATCTATCAAGAAAGCATCACAACAACGGTAAATCCCAAACCGTCTTTTATCTAGATTTTAAGGGGACAAAAGTTCTTATTTTCTTATTAAAAAAAGGAAACTAATAGTCTGATATCCACGAATAACCTAATCAAATAACCAAATCATCACTCCTTATCGTTCATCAGATATGGTAGAGGCGACCATGGAAAATGCCAGAAAAATATTATGTCCAATATTATGGCAGTATAACCATCTCGTATACATCTAAAATACATCTGTACTGCCATTGCTCATCTCCCTGCAAAGCGGGGTGGTTATGGCAAATAACTATGGCAGATCAGAGAATATATTTTATTCGTGTTAGAGAGGCGCTGCAGATATATTATGGTTGTAGCACAAATAGTCGGCTCGACCGGGGAAGGACCCCACTCTCACAGAATACCAGCGTAAAATAGCAGCTTAATACTGCTGATTCATATGGTGAGTGTGGAGATCCGGAGACCCTATTTTACTGGAAACGAAGCATTGCATCTTAGTCCTCAAGGGTGACAACGCATCTGCGTTTTGACTCTTAGTCGAGGATAAACGTAGATGTCTATGGGATACAGCATCCACTTACCATCAGGTGGACTGTGTGCTCGTTTGTCACCATTATAATATAAATAAGATCCCCATGTCCAGTTGTAAACTGTTACGGACTTATAAGAAAGAAAGAAATATATTTTTAAGAGATATCCTAAGAATGTATTTTATAACAACTAAAGTTCTAAAAACTTGAAAAATAAACGTGATCTAATATGAAAATATCGTTACGAGTTCTATCTCTAATGCATCTATAAATGCCTTATATTTCGAAACAAGCTCATGCGTAGTGAGACTGATGGATCGACACCAGCAAATTGATCAATTTAAGATAATGTACAACCAATATTTAAAAAGCTACTATCGTGTTTTGCTTTTAATTTTCTGTTGTAAATTAATTCTGTCGAAAGTAGAATATTCTGTCCTTTTTACAATGGCCTACCTGATAGCACATAATAAATAATAGTACTTACTACGTACTGATAGACAAAAGATCATAGTCAGTAATGATGCACAAAAAATGTGACTGTCATGTGACATTTTTTGGCCTGTCTGACTTCATGCGTGTTTTAAGTAATGTAAATAATGGTGAATTAATACAGAATGTTGTTTTAGCGTGTACAGGACTAAGAAGGAAATATGTAATTATAAACTGACAAAAAATTCTTATCCTATATGTTATGTTACTTAGAAATCATAATATATGATAATAAAAGAAAAAAATCTGCACATATGGAAAGTATACCACCGTTTACAAGACATTATTGTCAAGATCTCAAGTGTCAGTGCACTCTCTATTACGCCGCGTTTTCACTCCGAACAGTTATAAGCAAGCATACGTCCGTTCGCGTGCACGGTTGGATTCGGCGAACGAATGCTCGCATATTCTTTCATTCAGAGAAAACGATGTTATCAGGACATGAGTAAAGAAACCATTAGCGCATTGGCGAGCAAGCTTTAGCAGTGCCTCGATCTGAGCATTAATTCGGCGTTCGACGAGCTCAGTGATTGCTCGATCTTATTATTAATTTTACACGAACATGGAGTAGACCCAAGAAAAAACCCGTCCGTGTTTATGGGACCCACAATGCAAACGTTGAATTGTTTTAATTGAATTTTTTATATTTTAAACGAATTTAGGTTTTTTGTGGTAGAACAGTCAAACATTTCTATGATCAAAATGTTCGCTCGACAGGGTAGTGAAAATGCGGCTTTAGAAAACGAGGAAATAAACCGTCGTCGGGCGAATCTCGATTGCTAATGATTACAAAAATTTCTTTTGTATAGACACTTCTGTGCATTAATACTGATAAGTGAATGATCGTTTTATTTGGCGATAATTGGTAAAACGGCTTTACAGAAATATATGAGATGTTAGAAACGGGTTTTAATTCAGAAGATATTTTTGTATTTAACTATTATTTTATTTTTTAAACCATAAGTAAAAATTCTCAGTTCTCAACAGGTTGGTCATAGGAGGACCATGGCGTGTAGCAAGAGATAAAGATCATGAACACGTGACGTGAGTGTAGAGAACCAGATATACCTTTTACTTGAGCCGGACCATTCCATCTAAATCATAAGATGCGACACCGCATTTGCATTTTGATTTTAAATTACGGTGGATGTAGATGTATAAGGGCTACAGCATCCACTTACCATCAGGTGGACTGTATGCTCGTTTGTCACCCTTATTCTAAAAAAACGTCCAAAACCTGGGTATCTCGCAAACAACTTACATTCTGAACTAATTGACATTTGAAATATTTTGTTAATTATATGTTATAAGATAACATGATGTATTCTGACATATCAATATTGCATTGTATGACATTATGATTTATTGTCCGTGTTTGTTGCACTGCTTTATATGATTAATGACTTGTTTTAAGTTTCATGATGTTCTTAATATTGTGTTGTCCACCGAGTGGCGGTTTAAGAATATCTTCTAACCCATGACACCCCGTAGGTGTAAGAGGCGAATGAGGGAAACTGAATCAGGATATAAGCAGTAGCATCTGCCTGATAACAGGTGAGTAAAAATAAAAAACTGCGGTTTCCAACTAGCTGGCCAAGCGTGGCAACTATGGAAAATGCCCCCCCCCCCCCACGAAGCAGACTATGGAGGAGTCCTATGTTCAGCAGTGGACTTTAATAGACTGTAACGTTTACGGTACTAATTAGGCAGGTTGTGGTGTTATTTAATTACTAGCACAATGGGAAATCTTTACAAAACATTAACTTCTAAACATTAACTTTTTAACTCTTAACATTTGTAAAACATTAAAATAAAAGCAGACTTCCATAAACTTTTAATTTCACATTTTGGAGTCGAGAGAGAGAAAATTACGCCCTCCTTTCTACCAAGGAGGGTCGCGTCCGTATACGGCTTGGAGATCTCAAGTTAGACCGTTAAGCCAGTCCCTAAAAGGTGGGGTTTAGTGGGTAAAAGTCTCCACATAACCACGCAGCCGGCTGCGGGGTATGCTATGAGGATTCCCCACCTCCCTCCCCCGCTTTCCGGAGGGTTGCCCAAATTTGCTTCGGGCGCAAAAAAAAAGAGAGAGAAAAAAAACTATTACTTCTTATTAAGTTATTTTTTACCCTTTTGAGTGGACTAAAGAATATCACATCTCAATGTCGTCTAAATTGTTACATCATAACCTCCCCCTGACCTCCACCTGTTTAAAAAAATCAAAATCGGCGGTTCACAATTAACGACTTACGTGGTAGGGCCATGCTGCAGTTAAACTGTGGTTGCAGCACGAATGGGTCGGCTCGACCGTGGTAGGACCACGCTCTCACAGAATACCAGCGTAAAATAGCAGCTTAACGGTGATGTATTACATATAGTGAGTGTATAGAACCGGAGACCCTTTTTACTGGAAATGAGGCATTCGATCTCAGTCCTCAGGGCTGACAACGCATCTGCATTTTGATTTTTAATTGAAGATAAATGTAGATGTCTATAGGCCACAGCATCTGTGTGACTGTGTGCTCGTTTGTCACCCTTATACTACAAAAAAACGAAGATACTTCGTACAACACAAAACAAACCTACAGTCGATTGTAAAAACCTCTTTTTTTGAAGTCGACCAAAAAAGTACCGCGAACGTTTAGCCCCTAACTTAACACGGCTTATCTTAAAACAGTTCAGTATAGTAAGTGTATAGTGTAGTAACATTAAAAAGTGGTGAACAAGTATGCGTGTTGCCACAGCTGCCAGTTGTGACTCATCACCAATAAAACCAAAACCTAGTCCTTCACAGATGCCGTATGAGGAGGTTTGAAGCCACCTACGGAGATAGCTTTGCTCTAGATTTATATCTCAGTTGGCTAAACTCTGTAACGGTAAATATCACCGTCAAAGATAAATATATATACAATAAATAGAATTGTACATGTTTATCTTTATTCAGTATTCGCAATCAATATGCCGATATCTCAGATACTAACCACACTACTGGTATGATAACCTCACGAGGCTTTGAATGTTAAGTAGTTCAGGACCGTGCTTTGTGAAAGTAATCTATGCGACAAGCTCACAGACATGAGCACATTACTTTTTTTAAAGAAGAGGGGGCAAACGAGCATGCGGCTCACTTGATGGAAAGTGACTACCGCCGTCCATGTACAACTGCAACATCAGGGAAATTTCAAGTGCGTTGCCAGCCTTTTAGAAAGGAGTAAGCTCTTTTCTTGAAGATCCCTAAGTCTTATCGGTCCACAAAAATCGCCGTTGGTAAACAATTCCACAGAGGGGTCGTACGCGAAAGAAAACTCCTGGTTAAACGTACAATGGTGGACCTCCAAGCATCCAGATGGTGTGGATGGTGTCGTGAGTTTTGTCGCAATGTGTGATATTTGGCGGCTGGAATTAATCCGAACAATTCCTCAGAGCACTCCCCATGGATGCGATAGAAAATGCAAAGCTGATAAGAAAGCACTCGGTCGTCGACGTTTCCATCCGCACTGCGCTGGATGCGATCAAATGTAAGGCTGACACTGGGAAGCCCCGGCCCAGAGATGGGAACAGTATACCATATGTGGCCGAAACTGCGCCTCTTAAAGTTGCAGGCGGTGTGACCGCATGAAATACTTTCCCGTTCTGCTGAGCACGCCAAGATTTTTAGAGTCCAATTTGGCCTTCTGTTCCAAGTGAGCACGAAACTGCACATCCTTTGATATGTCGATACTAGCTGAGGCAACAAGGGGAGTGCCTTGAAACTGAGGAGATATGACAAAGGGGTTCTTTTTAGTGGTAAACGCGCAAACTTGTGTCTTCTGGGGATTGAATTGGACTCGATTTAGTCGACCCCAATCCGAGACTTTGTTCAACAATGTCTCAACTTCAGACACAAGTTTGTTCCGGTACTCGGCGACGTTTTCCCGAGAAATATTGGCACGGCCGGTGTATAAAGCATCACCAGTGCTGTCGTCCGCATAGCAATGAATGTTACCAGTTTGCAACATATTGATATGCAGAAGAAACAGCGCTGGTGATAGCACGGAGCTACATGGAATACCAGCTTAATAGGCTCGCAATCGGAGCATGCACCGTCTACTACGACTTTCATGCTCCGATCAGACAGAAAACTGGTGATCCAATTGCAACTGGTGATCAATTTTCAAAAATTACTGACAATGGACTTAAATGAATCATAATGTTTCAGAAAAATATAAAAGGAGACACTTTTAACCTAAAAAACCAAGGGAACACTGAATTATCAATTGAAAATGAAGAAAAAATCTTTATAAACCATTGTTCTATAAAACTGACACAAGCGCACGGAATATAATAAATACGGCCCTGTGTTGCGAATCGGCCGTTTTTATCTGTAGATTTCGAAGAAAATAAAAGAAAAAAATCTATAGGCAATGTTTTCTTAAGCCTTACTTCGTCCCCGACCGTTCATGTGCTTAAAATTACTACAAATTCAGTGGCGCTAGCGGGCATCGAAATAGCTTAGGCATTATAAAATTTAAGTCGAGTATACCCATGACAAGCTATTAGTATGGCTATGGCTATGGCTCTACAAGTACTTATGTATTTCTTATATTTACGCGAACACTACACATTGAAATAATACTAGTTTTAACGGAATTTATCGCGTATATTTAACTTTTTTACCCGACGTTTCGAGAGCTTTACAGCACCCATGGTCACGGGAAGGACTGAGATGTTCAACGTCCAGCTGTCATAGTTAACCGCGGTTACCATAGATTAAAATTTTAACTTTTGTTCCGATCTACACAGTATGAGCTTATGGTATCATGGAGTCTTGCAGTTGTATGCTTGGGTTGGGATTTAATTTTATTTATTATAGGATCCCAAGCAGATGGTAGCACCCAGCCATCTTCTCTATTGAAATTAGGATGTTTTTTGATTTCAATAGCCTCGCGAATCATCCTTGGAAGGAATCGGTGTTCTTTAGCGAGGATTTGTGGTCTATCAAATCTGATGTAGTGACGGGGGCGATCTTGTACATGTTCACACGACGCTCCGGGAAGTCTGCAGTCTGTGAACATGTACAAGATCGCCCCCGTCACTACATCAGATTTGATAGACCACAAATCCTCGCTAAAGAACACCGATTCCTTCCAAGGATGATTCGCGAGGCTATTGAAATCAAAAAACATCCTAATTTCAATAGAGAAGATGGCTGGGTGCTACCATCTGCTTGGGATCCTATAATAAATAAAATTAAATCCCAACCCAAGCATACAACTGCAAGAATCCATGATACCATAAGCTCATACTGTGTAGATCGGAACAAAAGTTAAAATTTTAATCTATGGTAACCGCGGTTAACTATGACAGCTGGACGTTGAACATCTCAGTCCTTCCCGTGACCATGGGTGCTGTAAAGCTCTCGAAACGTCGGGTAAAAAAGTTAAATATACGCGATAAATTCCGTTAAAACTAGTATTATTTCAAAATTGTACGTGGTAGAGCCATGCTGCAGTTTTGTACGTGGTAGAGCCATGCTGCAGTTATATTAGTAGTATAGTTGTAGCACGAATGGGTCGGCTCGACCGGGGAAGGACCACGCTCTCACAGAATACCAGCGTGAAATAGTAGCTTAATGCTGCTGTATTTCGTATGGTGAGTGTAGAGAACCGGAGACCCTTTTTACTGGAAGCGAGGCGTTCCATCTTGGTCCTCACGGGGTGACAACGCATCTGCATTTTGATTCGTAGTCGAGGATAGATGTAGATGTCTATGGGCCACAGCAACCACTTACCAGCAGGTGGACTGTGTGCTCGTTTGTCACCCTATCCTATAAAAAAAAATTATGTAGTTTATTATTTTAGATAAAGGGAAAGTTACTGCTAAAGAAAGAACGATTGAATCTGGTTGTAAATATCTCCAGAGATTTCTAAGACTAATTGAACACCTCTATAAGTCGCAAAATTTTTGTTTACGGCTTTGAGAAATTTTTTGTATAAACAGGAATTTTAGGGATGTTTGCCATAATTGCCACGCTTGGCGCCAGCCAAGGGTTGACAACTACAGCTTTTTATTTTCAGGTCGCAAGGAATACGCTGCTGCCCATCCCCTGAAGAGAGCCATACCAGCAAGCAGTGTTTACTACATGGGGAGAAGACTTGGTAAAAAATACAGGAAGTCGGTGGATGCAGTGAGCGACATGCATCCACGCACTTTACGGCTTTCCGTGGGGGAGACCTATGTTCAGTAGTGGACTTGTGATTGGCTATAATGATGATGATGATGATGATATATACATACATTGAGTATAAACATATATAGTGAGCTATGTACATTTAGTTCGGAATACGATATTTAAAAAAAAATATTTGATCTCTGGAATGGAATGGAATACAAATTTCAATACACTTTTCAGCCAGATAAATCAATGGCAACGACCCAATAAAAAGATTGGTACTGTAGCTTTCCATTCTCTCATTCTTTATGAGAGCCCGTCATCTTAGCATGGAACGCCTTCTGGTCTCACAAAGGATAGGTTAGGTTATGTAAAGAATTCAGTAAATACATATCAGAAATACTCCTCAGCGACTTACATTTACGCGGACGCGAACAACTGCACACCGAGTAACACTAAATAAACGTTACAATTAATAGACGCCACAAAAATAAGGAGTACGTAATAAGAAAGTAAATCAATCGAAACGAGCAGAGTTTTGTTAAATCGTAATTATTTCTATGTAGTATGCCTTACGAAGTGGTTTCGAGAATATTATATCAATTGTTGAATATTGGGCGAAGCGATGAATTCTAAACGTTTTACCTAAATGTAGCAATTTAAAGCAGTTGATTTTCATTGGATCTAAATCTATAACCCGTACACATATCCAGATTACAATCAAATTTCATTTATGTGTATAATAATTATGTATATGTATAAAATGAATATAAGAGAAAGTTTTTTTTTCATACAGTATCATAAATATCGACATGAGAAATGCCTCAAGAAAGATATAACGGAAAGCTATCATTAAGCAAAACTAAAATTGCTAACTAAAATTACGATTGCTAGTTTAACATGCGAAGTATGATTATTGAACATAGTGATTAAAATAAATGCTATTTATAATCCGCGTGAAAAACAAAATGTTAATATAATGAACTTCGAGAAAGTAACGCATGATTCAGTTGCCTTTCGCTTACGGCATAAGTTGCATCTAATTACAAAACCAAAAAATAATTCCGAAATACCAATCCGCTTGCCCGCCACAATTAATGCAAATCCTTCATAGGGAGAGGCCAGTCATGCCTTATAATTCAAAAAGGGAGAAAAATAAAAGTGTTTTCTAGACGTCTATCTTAACCAGACAAATTTAAGAAAATCTCATAAAATAAAGCACCAAGCCAGTGATAAGTAACACCAATAAAGAAACAATTTTCCCTCAACTTCATGCTAGCGAACTGACTTGTTTAGTGCCAGTAAATTAAAAATACCTATCAAATTACAAGAACGGTCAAAATTGCTTATTTCACGCCTTGATCACAATCACGCAAACTTCGAGTCGATTATATTTAAATTTAGTCCGCTATCATTATCTCCGTCCGTACATTATGATGAAGTGATGACACGACTTTTTTTCGGATCGTTCATCCGTATGCCGTTTGTTTTAAGTTACTAATATAAAGCAGAAGATACGTTATGCTTTTAGCTGTTTAAATGATGATCTTATAGTGTCTGTATAGGCCACAAAATCAAATGATATATAACCAGTGTGTATTTGCACGCTTCTTAAGCGAAGCGTAGAGGTTGTGCTCTACTCTCACCTAATGGAAATCGAGCAATTTTCTGAGCTAAAAATGTCTTAATTTTTTTACTATTGCACTTTTAGAATAATAAAATACACATATATCGGGAAAAATCACTCGTTTTCATGTTTCTATTATTTTTAAAAGTAATTTTCTGTAGGTATTTAGTGTAAAAACAAACTGACTGAAAAAGAATTTCGAGGGTTTTTGGATGACTGTATGTGTGGATGGCGCACGATTACGGTCATTAGAATTAATATATCAAAATATTTCTTTTTTTTATTAGGTTGAGAATCTCAACGCACAGGTTCCTTTTAAAAATCACTGAGTAATTTGGTCTCATTTAATTGTAATTAATGAAAATGGAAAAAACAACTAGCACTTTTCCAAAAAATATATTCTTATGGATCTCTTCTTTCGTCTCAAATATGGAAAAAGGGATATTTTTCTTTTTGTAACATCAATACAATAAAATGAGATTATGAGGCGTGAACTTTTGGGTTTTCCAAACTTTTATTTATTAATAATTAATAAATAGAAATTTTGCTCAATTGTGACCGAAAATAAGCAAAACTTGTTCACAACTATCCCATGCTGATTCTTTTAGGAATAAACTAAACTAAACGCGTAGGAATATGAAGCTGTATGTTAATATCCGTAATGGACCTTAGGCTATATTGCATCGGTTTGTATTATTTAATTATTATTAAATAATTATTATATTTTCAATATTATTATGAATACTTATGCATTTGATATATTAATTTTAGTAATGATATATAATTTTACTCTATGATCCTTGTTGGTTGAAATAAAAAAATAAAAATAAAATAAATAAATATAACGTACTTTCAATACAGCCTATCGATGAACATAGGCCCCCACATAGACGAGATATTTGCCACAGTTGCCACGCTAAGCAGGCGGGTTTTTAACTATTTTGAGTTGTTATTATGAAGAAGGATCGCATACATTGCTATTGCATAAACTCGGCTTATAGGGGAGTGGACGAAGGCCCACCTAATACGTGAAAATTTTACTCGCGCCACCAATTGCTGCTAATTTTTAGTTACTAATGTCAAGAAATATTTTTTATTTGATTTCAAATTCAACTCTAATGGACGACACACACGGTCAGTTCCGTTCGTTCGTTCCGGCCTTTCTTCTGTTTTATTTCTTTCTGTCGCTTCTTACATAAAAAACGGGGAGATATTGATATGGGGTAGAGGTGAATTCTCTTACACCGCAACTACAAAACGCACTTTAGCACTATCTACATAAATCAATTTTAGGGGATGTAACACGCAGTATCGTCCTAATCGTAAAATTGTTGTTCTGCACTGCATTTGGATATTTAATTGTCATGATTATATAAAAAGCTAGTATATTTGGTTTAAATATTAAATTTAAAATGTTAAATTATAATTTGAATAGCGTAATTATCCGTATTTCCTATGTTGATTAATATAAACACCTAGTCGTAATATTAGGACTAAACATAATATGTGGGGTATGTAAATGGATAAGTTAGATTTTGTTAAATTAAGCTTAAGTTACCACAAAGGAGAACATTCTCATTTCGGCTGTATTTTTGTATGTATGTTTCGCGATATCTCCTTAAATTTTGAAACGGTTTTAATGGTTTATTTCAGGTTCCCACTAAAATTTGGAGAAAATATTCCTTAATAGCTTCTGAAGTCGGGGGTTTAATTTTTCGATACACTATGTTTTAGCACCGAATTCATAAAGTATTTAAGGTTTTAGCACAGTCTGTAAATCCATATTATACTGTGGTTTTAGTTTGAGGAAATTATATTATTATGTACTAGCTTGTCAGGCAGACGTTGTTCTTCCCTTTTCGACGACCCTTTGTCATGTCCTATTTAAAATACTTAAATTCGCAAAAAAAAATTGTGGATCACTCATGGGCAAAATAACTATCATATCTCTCAAGTTGAACTAAACTGCAAACGGTGTGCAAATTTGATTAAAATCGGTTAAGTAGTTTAGGAGTTCATCGCGGAAAAACAACGTGCCACGTAATTTATATACTCGTATATTAAGATTTTTAGTTTTATGAAGTCGATCTTAAATTTTTTGAAAGTTTTCGATAATTGAAGTTTCAATTTTACTTTACACCAATCCTTACTTACAATACATTCGTTAGGAAACATTCTGACCGTGTGACGTAATACCAAGTTTATTGCGCACCGTTGCTTTATTTGCATAGAAACTTAGTCTGAAAGACATTATCAAGTGCTGCATTTGCGCACTTCGTCATTTTTTTATTTAAACAAAGATTCATTTTCTTACGTATTGCGGTATTGCCCGCAGCAATAATGGGTTTTCTTGACCACGGAAGACCGCTCTGACATTGTACCAGCTTAAAATAGCAGCACAATACTGCTGTAAATCATAAAGAGAACCGAAGACCCTTTTTACCGGTCATTCAACTGAAGTCCTCAGGGATGATAACATATATGCATTTTGATTTTCAATCGAGGATAGATGTAGGTGTCTTAGGAATTGAGCAGATGGACTGTGTTCTCGTTCTTTCATTCTTACTTGCGTATTAGTCATAATAAATATCGGCCAACCGAGCTAGTTTTAGTTTTTATACAGGGCTTACTATTTGAAAATATTTCTTAACTTGTAAAAAATACAGGGAATCCTCACCTAAGTTGGTATTCGAGCGCCACTTGCGTGTTGCAGCAAATATATAGTTGCCACTACCATTCGACCAACTACCAACGTAAGGTTTGTACTGAAAAATTTTTTTACAAATAGAAACGTCAATGTACCTACTACTGGTGCTGACGACAGGCCTTTTCTCATCATGAGATTGGAGCGGGAAACGTCCATCGCGGTACTCTAGTGCGTGGCACGGACTTCAAGTGTCTTACAAAAATATATTTTACTTTCGGACATGCACATTTCGTCATGATGTTTTCCTTCACCGCCGCACGTGGTAAATTATATATTGATGTCACGGTAAATTCGTCAAAATAATCATTTTTAAAGTATAATTTTAGAAGATACTTTAAGTTACGTCCCTGCTAGGGGCAGGCTTCCACTTTTCATTTTAAGGGCAAGAAAGCGCCCGCCGCGCTGGCACAATACTTGTTGGCGGATTTCACATGTCTTCTTTCCTCACGAAGATTTCTTTCAGCACTGAGGTAAATCAGCACTTAAAATTACCGTTACCGATACGCCCTATTAATGTCTACTGCTGAACATAAGCCACCCCAATAGATTTCTTCATGAGGGAGGGGGGGGATATTTGCCATAGTTGCTTGTGCGCTTGGCAAGCGAGTTGGCAACCGCAGTTTTTTTTTATTTTTAGTCGCTATAATGAAGACTGCTGCCCATCTTCAGATTTGTTTCCCTCCGTCGCCTCTTACGATTCCCACGGGAGGACATGGGGCAGTGGAAATTCTTACACCGCACTGCCACGACACGATACTACAGTTAAAATTAAAATTAATAATTACTTCATCGGTATCTATGGAGTTCTTATCTGGACTTCTGCGTTATGTGAAATTTACGACAAGCGAGCTACTTCGGCTCTGTTTGTCAATTTGGTTTGTCATGTCGCGAGATGCGACAACCCTAGAGTTCTGCCGTACAGAATAATATACATTTTGTACTATAGTTAAATGCTACTAGTGCTAATGTTTGTTATAACTTTTATTAAAAAATGAAGTACTTATATGCTAAATTCAAATCTAAAATGTTGTTGATTGTATTAATTAAATATTAAGATTTATGACGACCTCCCTACGTTAGACACATTGCAGGCTAATTTAAAATTTGATATTACGAATACTAAACTTATTGCGGTTTATATATTCTTTCCTAATAGTGTATGTTTCAATATGGAAAGTAGAAAAAGTAGCATCGCCTGTTTGTAATTAGAAGTACATATTTATCATATGAGATATTAAATGTAGGCACGTTATTTTTTTCCAAAATAAGTCCTTAAAAGAAATTTAACTTTTAAACGCTTTGACACAACACAGACAGACAGAACGAAATAATTTCTGTTAAGAAAGAACCCAAAAACAGATTATTTATAAATTTATTTATTGGATTCCTTATATTAAAATAATCCAAAGGGCGGACAATGCATATAATATGCCTGCTCTTGCAACCTTTAAATAAATACCTATTCCTATTTAGTTAAATGAGAGCGAATTAATATTTACAATAATTAAAATATATTAAATTTGATAAATAAAAATCACGAAAACTTAAAAAGATTACTTTATAGATCTCCGCACTGAACCTGTTTATAAAAAAATTGTTTAACAATAAATCCCGAATTAAATTTATATTGAGGCCTAACTAAAAACGTAATGGTAAATTCTTACCTTGATTATTATCCATGTCGATTCGAATCTAGCCACAAATACAAAAGTTTTTGAAAACGTTTCTATGACAACGCATGACAGAACCCCTACAATATCTTTTCCGTATACCTAACCTATACTATAAGTATATAAATTACTCTACTCTAATATCTATGGATATTTTCTTGCTACATATTTATTTATCTATGGATATTTTTATTAAAATATTCGGCTTGGATGCCTCTTCTTTAAGCCATGTCTTCATTTCATTCGGGATCTGCGTTTTTATAGATTTTTTTTCTTCACAATATGCTGATACGTCACACATTGCGAAGTTTTTAGGAGATTTTAACGACAGCTCAACTGAGCGGATAGTCGATAACGACAGTCACCCAAGTTCATAAAGTGCTTAAACGATTAATTTTACTTAAGGTTTATTTCAACGTCGAAGCACTTGTTTCGTCATTTTCTCTAATAGTTTACATGCGCAGACACTTAAAACACGAAATTGTATCACTTTTACCTATAAAAATCTACTTCAAACCATTATTAAAACGATAAAACAGGAGCAACAATCCGCCGATGGTCAAGCTCCCGCCAAAATTTTTGAAATTACCACAGATCTGCTATTTTTCCACAGACTATTATGATGATAAATTACAGCAATTATCATACCTACCCGTACTTGTATGAAAATAATATAAAAATACCAACAATGGGTTATTATACTCATTTTCAAATAGTGTTTTAAATGAATCCTAGACTAATAATGAACCAATAGATTTTTTATATTTTTCTAAAACCGAATAAAGTAAAGTAAAGTTACAGCCTATAGGCTGTAACTTTACTTTACTTTACTTATTATTATTATGTATATATATATATATATATATATATATATATATATATATATATATATATATATATATACTACATATAACTTATTAGTTATCATCCTTATCGCTGGTATGTTGTGCCTGAATGTAACATGTGGATAGAGTAGTAGATAAAAACAAACATTTTGATAATGATTTCTTAAATTTACGCCAACACTACACATTGAATAAAACTAAATTTACGGATTCTATTTAACTGATTTTACTTATTTTTAATTCCCGACGTTTCGGGTGCTTTACAGCACCCATGGTCACGGGGGGGGGGGGAACTGAGATATTTCACGTCCCAATATCATTGTTAGCCCGGCTACCTTCAGTTTTTGAATATTAATTTTTGGTCCGATTTACGCAAAACGAACTTACAGTATTTTGAAGTCTTGCAGTGGCCCGAAACGCCGGGAATTAAAAATTAGTAAAAATTTTGAAATAAATAAATAAATTAAAGACTCCCGAAATTCAAATCATACTTATATAAAAGCAGGATGCGTTCTTCATCTCACGTCCTGCAGCAGTAATCAATTATTGACAGTTTATTTCCTTATTTGCCTACTGGTGAACAGTGAAAGGGTGAACACTGACGGATGTTTAATTTTAAAGTTGTTCGTAAAACAATGTAAAAAGTGCTTCTGTGATGATATATATCTCAGCTTTTTTTATCCGCTTAGCAGCATTAATATAATATAATGCTCATGAATTTTCGTCAAAATCTCTTAAGAACTATACGATCAGTCATCAAACATCAACATCAAACGATGTATTACAAAAAGTTTCATGTACAAGTTCAGTGTTTAAAATAGTAATGAATAACAAAACTAAAAAAGTTTACTGAAAAGAAAAAAAATCTAATTATTACCATAGACTTATTATACTACTGATTATAACATAGAATGTAATTTTCGCACATTGGACATTGTGGAGTATAAACATTTGCGTCTTTACGTGGTTTATAGTGGATGATTCACACTTTATATTTTATTTTCAATTATTTCTGACCACTTTATTTCATACGTGAACTAAGAGTACAAAACTGTTACGGGAAAAATATTAGTAAACAACTTTTAAAAACAGTATAAATACTTAGTCAAGTTAATGAAAGTGGTGGAGGTGTAGGTGGAGGTTGCGCGAATAAGTCGACGTCATGTATCCGCCACTAGCGCCATCTAGTGTCAGGGACGAGAGCGAGGGGAGCTTTCCAGAAAATGATATCACTAATCTTTCAACCGACAGCGCCGTCTAGTCTCGGAACGAAGAACTAAGCTTCTAGAAGCTGATGCTTGAAGTCTCGGCCCTTGCGCGTGTTTACTTGAATATTCTGGATGTTTCGGTGCAATTTGTACTTATAGGCACTGCAAGATGCGATCGGGGAAGTATTGAAGTTGGCGAGACTAGCGAAGCTTCGGAGCGGAATAAAGTGAATCAGTGTGATTAATTTTTAGTGTTTTAAGTTTTAATTGGTGTAATGAAAATTAAAGTGTTAATTTAGGTAATTCGTTTTTTAAAATTTGATTCCGCATACAACCGAGAACGCATTAATTTGGTAACAGCCACCGGTCAGCGTATACCCGTCCGTGGAGAGGAGATGGAGTTGAAGCTAGGCAACGTGATCTACCTGCATAATGTCATCGTGGCTGATATAATGGACGACTGCATCCTAGGCCTTGACTTTATGAGGAATAAATGTTGTGAGATCGACGTTAAGCAAGGTGTTTTGAAATGTGGACAGGAGGAACTTTTTATGGAAGGTGCGTTACCAAGGAACGTGTACAGCATTAAGAAGATTGTTCTTCCGCCGAGATCGGAAACGATTGTTCCGGTTAGTCTTCCTCGAAACGCTGGGCAAGCTCACCGTTGTGTACTTGTGGAAAGGGTAAACAATGACCTTCCGTGGAAAGTGGCTCGAACCTTGGTCAGAACCACTGACATCTCAGGAGTACGTGTGCTGAACCTTTGTGACCGGGAACAGATTATAGAAAGAGGCACGCTGGTTGGTACTTGTGAGGAAGTGGATTGGTTACGTCGGTGCCAATATCTATCGAGTGAGACCCCAGCAAGGATGCACAAACGAGAGTGACCACACTTTTGGAAGACTGTCGCGGCGTTCTCTCCCCGAACGAAATGGTCAAGGCAGAGAAGTTGTTACTCAAGTATGCCGATCTATTCTCATCAAACGATACTGACATAGGAAAGACTGGCTTAGTGCAACACAAAATAAACATAGGAGAAGAATTGCCTATCCGTCAGCGGCCAAGAAGATTGCCGGTAGCACGTGAAAATGAAGTGGAAACTACGATTGAAGGAATGGTAAAGGATGGTGTTATTGAACCTTCCTCTAGTCCATGGTGTTCACCCGTGGTGCTGGCAAAGAAGAAGGATGGCAGCATGCGGTTTTGTGTTGACTACCGCCGTCTGAACGACGTTACGAAAAAGGACAGCTATCCCTTGCCAAGAATTGATGACACGCTGGACATGATTATAGGAGTAAAGTGGCTTAGCACGCTGGATCTAAAAAGTGGCTACTGGCAAGTTGAAATTGACCCTAAGGACAAGGAGAAAACTGCGTTCTCGACGGGAAAGGGTCTGTGGCAATTTAAAGTAATGCCGTTTGGGTTGTGCAATGCTCCAGCAACGTTTGAAAGGCAGATGGAACTTGTACTTACCGGGCTAATTGGCGATGATTGTCTGGTCTACTTGGATGACATCATCATTGCAGGCCGTACGGTTGAGGAACACCTTCAAAACCTGGAACGCGTGCTCATGAAGATTCAGAATGCCAACCTCAAGTTGAGTCCGAAGAAATGTTCACTATTCAAACGGCAAGTTAACTTTTTGGGGTATGTAGTATCGGAAGAAGGTATCCGCATGAATTCAGAGAAAATCGCCGCTGTCAAGGATTGGCCGGTTCCAAAAGACAAGACGCAAGTTAGAGCATTTTTGGGTTTGTGTTCCTACTACCGGCGATTTGTGAAGAACTTCGCAGATATAGCCAAACCTCTGCATAAGCTAACCGAGGAGAAGCGACATTTCTGCTGGGATGAAAGTTGCAATATCGCATTCCAGGAGCTCAAGGACCGTCTGTGCAAAACACCTATTTTGGGATACCCTAATGCAAGCAAAGACTTTATATAATGATTTCTTATATTTACGCGAACACTACACTATCTGCAGTATCTGCATAGATCGGAACAAAAGTTAAATTTTAATCTATGGTAACCGCGGTTAACTATGACACATAGACGTTGAACATCTCAGTCCCGCCCGTGACCATGAGTGCTGTAAAGCGTTCGAAACGTCGGGTATTAAAAAGTTAAATATACGCGATAAATTCCGTAAAAACTAGTATTATTTCAATGACTTTATAGTTGACACAGACGCAAGTGATACAGGGCTCGGCGATGTGTTGTCTCAGCGGAACGGTGATCGAGAGGTTGTGATAGCGTACTTCAGCAAGTCGCTGTCAAAACCGGAAAGGAACTATTTTGTCACAAGACGCGAATTGCTAGCTGTGGTAAAGTCGTTGCAGCATTTGAGCAAATATCTTCTGGGGCGAAAATTTCACTTACGGACTGACCATGCTGCAATAAAATGGCTATTATAGTTTAAAAATCCAGAAGGACAAGTTGCGAGTTGGATTGAACTACTGCAGGAATACGACTTTGAGATCGAACATCGCAGCGGAAAATCTCATGGCAACGCAGATGCATTGTCAAGAAGAACTTGTCCTGAAGATTGCAAACATTGTACTAGGCAAGAGAGTAGGGAATTGGTAGTTTCTTTTAGGTAATTATTATTGGTATCCGTGAGGATGCTCAGGGCAGACCACCTCAGCAACGAGTGGAAGGACAGTTTACAACGTGCACAGCAGGAAGATCCGGACATCAAGCCGATTCTGGAAAGGATGAAGGCCAGTGCTCCCGAACCCAAGTGGAGAGATGTCTCAGCGATGAGTTCGACCACTAAAAGCTATTGGGCCCAGTGGGACAGCTTGCTGCTTCAGGATGGAGTTCTGTGCCGTAAATGGGAAAATGTTCGGGGAGACAGCTATCATTTGCAAATAGTCGTCCCTAAAGCTAGAGTACCAGATGTTCTACAGCTGTACCATAATGATGGTTCAGGAGGCCATCTGGGAATTAAACGAACTCTCCACTCCCAGGGCGAGGATGGAATTACAGCGGAGCTTCTGAAAGCGGGTGGAACACCGGTACTTGAAGTCCTTCAGAAGCTCTTCAATTCCGTCCTCCATGGCGGCACTACTCCGGAGGCGTGGAGCAGAAGTGCGGTGTTCTTGTTCTTTAAGAAAGGCGACAACGCTCTCTTGAAGAACTACAGACTGATTTCCCTTCTGAGCCGTGTCTACGTGCTGTTTTCGAGAGTCATTTCGAATCGTCTCGCACGCAGACTCGATGACTTCCAGCCTCCCGAACAAGCCGGTTTCCGAAAAGGCTTCAGTACCATAGACCGCATTTAAACCCTGCGGCAGATTGTACAGAAGACCGAAGAGTACAATCTGCCACTTTGCCTGTCGTGGACTATGAAAAAGCCTTTGATTCCGTCGAAATTTGGGCGGTGCTACAGTCCCTTCAGCGGTGCCAAGTTGACGGACGGTATATCGAAGTGCTGAAGTGTTTGTACAGTAGGGCTACGATGGCTATCCGAGTACAGAACCAGAGTTCGAAACCTATCCAACTGCAGAGAGGTGTAAGACAGGGTGACGTTATATCCCCGAAACTCTTCACCGCTGCGTTGGAAGACATTTTCAAGCTACTGGATTGGAAAGGATACGGTATTAACATCAATGGCGAGTACATCACTCACCTTCGATTTGCCGACGATATAGTCCTTATGGCAGAATCGCTGGAGGACCTTAGCACTATGCTCAATGACCTCAATGGTGTCTCCCAACGGATAGGTCTTAAGATGAACATGCACAAAACAAAGATCATGTTTAATGTCCATGTCACACCTATAACGGTAGTTGTTGGGAGCACTATGCTCGAAGTTGTTGAAGAGTACGTTTACCTGGGACAAATAGTCCGACTAGGTAAGTCCAACTTCGACCGAGAGGTCAATCGACGGATTCAACTCGCCTGGGCAGCGTTCGGGAAATTACAACACATCTTCTCGTCAGGTATACCTCAATCTCTGAAAACTAAAGTGTACAACCAGTGCGTGTTGCCAGTGATGACTTACGGATCAGAGACGTGGTCCTTCACTGCTGGCCATATGAGGACGCTCAAGGTCGCTCAGCGAGCTATGGAGAGGGCTATGCTCGGAGTTTCTCTGCGTGATAGACTCAGAAATGAGGATATCCGCAGTAAAACCAGAGTGACCGACATACCACAACGAATTAGTAAGCTGAAATGGCAATGGGCCGGCCATATAGTTCGAAGAACCGATAACCGATGGGGAAGAAAGGTTCTCGAGTGGCAGCCTCGTACCGGTAGGCGTAGTGTAGGGCAACCCCCCAGTAGATGGAGTGACGACCTGGTAAGACATGCAGGAAGTCGATGGATGCAGGTGGCTCAGGACCGTGCTTTGTGGCATTACTTGGGGGAGGCCTATATTCAGCAGTGGACTTGTGAAGGGCTGTAATGATGATGATGATGATGATAGCAGTTTTGTTTGCAATAGCAATTGGCAATGAATAAATTTTTAAAATAACCGTATGTTTATTCCCTATTAAAGAGACCTTTAAGATAAACGTGATCTGGTTTCCTTTTATAAAAGCCTTAATTTTAATACAATTTTAAAGTTAAGTTAAATACAAGTTATTTTCACTTACAGGATATAACAAATTTTCAGTCGTCGCGATTGATTTTAACAAATTTAACGATTCCGTAGAGTTAAAAATTGCTTGATGCAGAACAGACACATTAGTGAACGCTAATGCAGTTTCTATTTCTCCAAGTATTGTGTTAACAGTCCTAAAATAGCAAACAATGTCAAACGTACCTAAGACATAAGTAGAATATATTGAATTTTCTTCTTTTGTAATAAGAAATTTAACGATTCTTTCAATTTTCTTTGATCGTTCATCTAAAATTAAAGTATTGTTATGTAAGGTTTCTCTACTGTTTATGAAACTATCCAAGCTTTTAGAGACCAATATAATTTTCTTATCCGTCACTATCTGATTATCACCTAATTTAGAAATCAATGAGTCATATCGGATAGCATCATCATGATCCAAATTTCCGGTTACTATTTTTATCATGGACCCAAGTGGGTTAATAATGCCTCTTTTAAATCTTTTATTCGACACGAGTTTACGAAATTTTTCTATGGTTGCATCTCTTAAATACCCTACTTGTGTTCGAATACCTAAAAGTTCATGAATATATGGTTCATTAACATCTATCAACGCAATAAATTCGTCATACTTTGATACACTAAAACCTAAATCTCTACCTATACCACCTAAGTTTAAGATTTTAATAATAAGCCAATTGTCTATCTGCAAGGAGGCACGACCCAGTTTGACAGGCAGGATTCCTGGGTTATTTTCGAGTTTTCGAAGTTGAAAGGCCCATCCTGTCTGAATCATCGTCAAAATTATTATACACCACCCGTGGAGGATGTTTAATGTTTTTAATTGGCACTGTAGTATTTCTGTTACCAATCCTAACAGTTATTTCTATATCACCACTAACGACAGCTTCACTACATCTCGGTTTATCTTTACTTCTTCTAGTGTTAGATTCCTTTTAGTATCCAGTTATCCAGTATATATATCCAGTTTATATAATATCTCCTATTCTAAAATTTCTATCTATTTTTTGTGCCTTTTTGTTACATTACATTTCCTTTTTCTGTAAAATTTTCCTAATATCTGTTGTGATGACGATGAATGAATAAAACATGTTAAGAAAATCAGTATTTTATTGGTATATTTGCTCTGTTTGTCGCAATATTTCAGTATCTTTTAGATGCCTCGTTATTTTCGTAAAATTTAATTTGGTAACATTGATAAGTAATACGTCACGTCAATAGGTACGATACTAGGAATGATCGATGTTGCAGAAACATCGATGATGTCATCAATGTTCTTATCGATAGCTTAACATCGATGTTATCGCACATATACTAATTTAATAGGTTAAAATTAGATAAATAAAAATTACTAGTGTTTATTATCAATGAAATAAAAATATTTAATAATTTTTTATGTCAAACAGTATTTAAAAAAATGGGTAAAGTTAATAAATATCTAGTTCATTTATATATATGTTTTATCGATGATGATGAATGTTATTATTTTGATCTTTATATGTTCCTATACACTCATAAATCTTGTATGACATGAACAAAATAATAGACTTTTCCGTCACCATTGTTCACAATTTTTAATCAGTCAGCCCAAGCAGTAAGTATCCACAACCGATTATATGATGCACAGTCAAATGCACTATGCAGTGAAATTGTCTATGTTCACGATCGCCCAGTGATTTATTTTTGTAAACTTCTATCAAACAATAAAATCCTTATCAATACAAAAAACAGTTTATTTGAATATCAATTTATGTTGAATAGTTATTAGGCGATAACCGACAACGACACCACAGAATAACAAAGCGAAAGCAGTGAAAACTGTGACATTACAGTTTACACTTGATAGTGAGTTTGACACACTATAAAGATTTTTTTAGATGTTCGATGCGTTTAAGAATCCTAAATTATTTAAAATTTTAAATCTTTAATAGGAAATGAAATATATAGTTGATATGGATTTTGCGGGTTCGCATTGTACACAAGTTCTGTGATTGCGAATTATTAATTGATTATTGGTTCATTAACATCGATGTTTTGATGTTTGATATGCGTAATTTTGATTAAGTGCCCTCTTACATTTCATAAATTAAAACATCGATGTTTACATTTTTAACATCGATGATCATCGAACATCCCTATACGATACGTCACACCAGATCATCAGTAATCCAAAGAGTATAATACTATAATAGTAATCTTTATTTTCATTTCTCAACAAGAGATTTCGGTTAAAACGAGCCGATAATTTCACTTATTTATTTCTATCAAACGACTTCTTCTCTAATATTCAAAACCCTTGAAAATATATAAAAAATGGGACTAACTATATCAAGTGTTTTTACTAGACTTTTTGGAAAGAAACAAATGCGTATTTTAATGGGTGAGTCGTGTGACAGCTCATCGGTTTAAAGATTGCGTGGATTGTTTGTCTTTAAAACTTACAAATTCAAAATATTACGCGAATTATTGTTAATGATTAATTTCGCTATAATTTTTGTTCATAGTTGGCTTAGATGCCGCCGGGAAAACTACAATACTTTATAAGCTAAAGTTAGGTGAGATAGTCACCACTATACCAACAATTGGCTTCAATGTGGAAACAGTGGAATACAAAAATATCAGCTTTACCGTGTGGGATGTTGGCGGTCAAGACAAAATAAGACCTCTCTGGCGTCACTACTATCAAAACACACAGGGACTTATATTCGTAGTTGATTCAAGTGACACTAAAAGAATTGTTGAGGCTGAAAACGAATTGGCTAATATGGTTTGTTTTATTTTATACATTGATGACGGTATATATATTTTTCATAATATGTATGGTAGAGCCATGTTGCATCAATTTTATGGTTGCAGTAGGAATGGGTAGACTTACCTAAGGAAAGGCCACATTATATGGGCCGACATAATGTCGGTATTTTGTGAGAATGTGTAGAGAACTGGAGACCCTTTTTAGTGAAAGCAATATATTCCGTTAGTTCTCAGGGGTACAATACATTTGCATTTTGAGTCTTAATCAAGAATAAATGTAGATAGTTTATGGGTCACGGTATCCACTTACCATCAGGTGGACAGTGTGATGGTTAACCTGTATTTTATAAAAAATATTACTTTTTGAATTAATCTCTACTGCTGTAATTATTTCAGTTGAAAGAAGATGAGCTAAAAGATGCTGTTATCTTGGTGTTTGCTAATAAGCAGGATATGCCAAATGCTATGACTGCAGCCGAACTTACAAATGCTTTAAACTTAAATAATTTAAGAAACCGTCGTGTGAGTATTATTCATGAATATTATTATATAAGTATGTAATTGCAGTGTTAAAATGTCCACTATATCATTCTGAGGGTGTCCAGAGAGGCGACAAAGCAAAAATGAGATGGTATCATCAATTTTGCTCAGACCTAATCCCCTTTTTTAGAGGGTTGATGAGTAATTAGTTTGCCGCACTTCTTTGACGTATGTTGACCAACTTCACATCATGTTTTATATCCAATTATCAATCCATCCATTACAGTCTAAAAAAGACCTCTGCTAAATGTAGGCCTCCACCATAGAGTGCATCATTGGGGAATTATCGGTTTTGCCATAGTTGCCATGCTTAAGAAGCGGGTTGACAACCACAGTTGTTTTATATAGAAACATTGTTTCATAAAGATTTAATTTCACAGATCTGCAGGTTTTTTTGCGATGTATTCATCCTCCTTTATCGTCGAAAACATGATAATTCAGTACTCAAATTTGATAACTAATATATATATCCAATAATCTACCTTATGCCACCTGTCTTTCACCATGACACAAACGACTACTGAAACATAAATCATGGAAAGAATTTAGGTAATTTATTTGTATGGTTGATATGGTGGTAGCTTAGAATATACATTGAGTATATTTTACAGTAATATGTACCTACACATATAGCTGTTTTTTTTTTTTTAAATATATATATAGGATAGGGTGACAAACGAGCACACAGTCCACTTGATGGTAAGTGGTTGTTGTGGCCCATAGACATCTACATCTATCCTCGATTACAAATCAAAATGCAGATGCGTTGTCACCCGTGAGGACTAAGATGGAATGCCTCGTTTCCAGTAAAAAGGGTCTCCAGTTCTCTACACTCACCATACGAAATACAGCAGCATTTTCGAAAATACCTTTTATAGAATAAGTTTCTATGTTCAGCAGTGGACTTTTTTAGGCTGTAATGGATGGATGGCTGAATGGATTATTTTATGATTTTAGTTAAGAGCCCTCTTACATTTTCTACCTACTATGCGAATGATAAATTATTTCTTATCCTATACTATTAAATGAACAATTCTTGTATATATATAATCGGGATCTCAGAAACGACTCCAACGATTTTCATAAAATTTAGTGTCCAGGGAGTTTCGGGGATAATAAATTGATCTAGCTAGGATTTATTTTTAGAAAATGTCTTTTTGTCCGTGTTTTTAGGCAATGAAAAACTGCTACAATATTGTTAGAATAAGAAGGTAAATTTTGACAGATTGTTAATGATTATAAATAGCTTAATTGGTATAATGGGTGGTCACAGAATCGTAAAACCCCGGTTCGAGCCCAGACCGACCGACCGACTTTTATAATTTTTTTTTCAAGTTCCTTCCTTTTTTGAGAAAATCTATTTTTTCGAGCCCTTTTTTTAGTATTTTTTAAAAACACGAAAATTAAAATTAAAGTAATTGCACTCATGATTTTTTATTCAAATAACCAGTTCCGTTTTTTCTGTTATGTCGCTAAGATCAAAAAATATTATTTATATTTCATCAGTATGTAATTTGTATCTAAATATTATTTCCAAAACACCCGAATTAAAAAAAAATCGAGCGAAAAATACCGAGCAAAGCTCGGTCAACCGGGTACTCTCTATTATATCTATTCTATTCGCTCGCACTATGGTACTGTGAGTATAGCGAATAAACAATCTTGATCTTTCTTTATACAAGTTTTCATAGGATGGAGTTTAGTGAATGGAAAATTTTTGGTGCTTTTTATGTTATCTATATAATTTATAATTATTGATATATTTTTCACTACTTTAGTTTAGTTTACGACGGGCTGTTTTCCGCAACTCCACATCTAAGCGCGTATTTTGCGTGTGGGCAGGAATAATATGCTTATTCGAGCCATGAGCCATTTTTCATTACTTATGAACCTTAATGTTGAAATAAGTACACCTAAATATTTTAATTGTTTTGCAGTAATCGATTGTTAACCGATGTGGGTTAATAATAGATTATATCTACTAATAGAAGCATAGTGGTATAAATAAAGAAATAGCACGGTTGCAACCTGTTTTAATAAAGTACTGACAGTCAATTACCATATTTTTTATTATAAAAATATTTGCCGTGACAGCATTGAACGAGCTTATCTCAAGTCAATAATTTCAGGCAGTGCACACTTCTTTTCTTTGTTCTTCATTTTCATAAATTGCACAAGGACAAACATCCAGACCCGGAACAATTATTTGTAGGCCAATACTTGTTTCTTGCGGGATTCGAACCCGTGACCGCCAGCGCAGCCACTCATCGCTAAGCCACTGTGCCACGGAACCATCAACAAACAATTTTTATAAAACACTTGTAACTTGGGTAGCATATGCAAATTCCAAAATTTGTTATCTTTGTAGATTTTTAGAACTTTTGCTGCATAATCTGGGCTAGTCCATATGGCAAGCATGCAGATATTTTTATTACATATAATACATAATACATAAACACTCACGCCTGTCACCCAGAGGGGTAGGCAGAGACTACGGACTTCAATTTGGCACGATCCTGACATACCTCTTTCGCCTCCTTTACATCCATATATCTACGCATACATGCTCGTCGGTTAAGGGTACTTTTAACGTGGCCCATTTTCAAAATATCGCCAATTTGGTCGATAAACTTTTTTCTAGGGCGTCCCTTCCCGACTAGGCCGTTCACATCTGCCATATAAATTTGCTTTGTCACTCTTTCCTCTTTCATTCTTTCTACATGACCAAACCACCGAAGCATTCATTTCGTAATCCTTATCTCTTATCACGCAATTTCTCACCCTGTCATTCAGATTCAACCCTAGCATATTCCTTAAAGACCGCATTTCTACAGCATTTATTCTACTTTCGTGCTTCTTCTGCCACACCCAGCTTTCACTACCATACATTAAAGTAGGGACTAACACAGCATTATGAATTACCATACGTGCCTTTTTTGACACATTCTGGTTCTTCACAATAGAGTGTAGTGCCCCATTCACTCTATTCCCTGCATTTACTCGTCGTTCTATATCCCTATCAAATCTACCATCCCTGCTAAATACACATCCCAAATACACAAACTCATCCACTTGCTCAATTAACTCTGTTCATTAATGTAACCATCAATTGCAACTCAGCCGCCGATGACGCAAATATGACTTGATCATCGGCATACAAAAGGCATTTGACGGTTAACTCGCCCATTCTTAACCCACATTCTTCATCTTTCAAAGTTTGCAAACACCGGTCCATAAATAGGTTGAACAGCCAAGGGGAAGCTACACAGCCCTGTCTGACACCTTTTTGGATGCCAAACCAGTCCGAGTAGACCCCATTGATCCTGACACAAGTACTAGAGTCCCTATAAAGAGACCTTAATGCCTGTATCAAACCAGCGCTCAACCCATATGAGTTCAGTGTTTGCCATAACATATTCCTGTCCACTCTGTCATAAGTCTTTTCCAAGTCTATGAACGCACAAAAAACTTTCTGATTTTTGGCCAAAAACTTCTCCGCAATCATGCGCATGGAAAAGACTTGATCTGTACACCTCATTCCCTTTCTAAAACCCGCTTGCACATCCCAAATTTTTCCATCAGTTTCTTTCATAACTCTTTCAATTAACACCTTAGCATACAGTTTACCCACAATACTAAGCAAGCTGATACCGCGGTAGTTTTTGCAGTCCTGCTGTGACCCTTTTCCTTTATATATTGGTACTATAACTGCTTTACACCAGTCATCCGGTATCCGTTTTAATTCCCAACATAAATTAAACAAGGTGTACAGCAGGCCTGCCACCACTCCCTTTCCAGCCCTTAGCATCTCGAGTGATACTCTATCATATCCAGCTGCCTTACTTCCTTTCATGCTTTTCATTACTTTCATTATTTCATCTACACTTTTCTCCATACCCCTTTCCACTTCTTTCGGAATTTCTAGTTCATTTAATTCAGACGACTCTTCACTCAAACACGCTTTCAAAGTATTCCTTCCATCTGTTTAAATTCGAAACTTCATCATTCAGAATACATCCATTCTCGTCTCTTAGCATTTATTATAGGCTGTTTTGTATTTCCCCCGGCAGTCCTTACGAGTTTCCAGAACATTTTATGTTAGCCTGGAAATTATCAGATATCCTTCCATCATTCTTATCCGTTCTTTCTTTCTTTTTCCTTTCAGCAACTTCTTTTACTCTCTTATTTAGACGTCTAAATTCTGCCTTTTTTTCTCTCAATCTCATCATTCATACCAGAAGAATTACCAGCTTTAGTTGCTAGTAAATCTAACCATGTTTTCTTCTTTGATTCAACTTCCACCTGTACCTCATCATCCCACCACAACATATTACTTTTCCTTTCATTTGTTCTCTTACTTACACCACATACTTCGGTGGCGGTATCCACCAAACCTTTCTTAATATTATCCCGCACAGTATTCAAGTCTAAATCATTCATACACAACTCATTCAAACATCTAATATTTTCTCTCAGTCTACATTTATACTTCTCTTTCACATCTTCATCTTGCAACTTCTCTATTCTTATACGCTGTAACGCAGTGGTAGACACAGATGTCCGATGCCGCCAACGCTTGAAAAGACCATTAATTCGACATAAGACCAAGTAATGATCCGTCCCTACGTTGGACCCCCGGTAAACCCTTGTATCTACGACTGCGCTCCTCATTCTTTCATCCACAATTACGAAATCTATCATGCTTCTATCATCACCTCTTTCCCATGTATACATGTGAATCTTCTTATGACGAAAAAAAGTATTCGTCACAAAAAGATTCTTTTCCGCACATACGGTGAGGAGGTCTTCACCATTCTCATTTATACTTTCATCACCAAACGTTCCCAATATCCTTTCATAACCAGACCTCTTCACCCCAACCCTTCCATTAAAGTCTCCTAACATAATAATATTTTCATTTTTCTTACATTTTGTCAACACCATCCTTACCATGTCCCAAAACTGCTCTTGGATGTAAGTGGGCTTAGACATGCTGGGGCGTACACCCCTAGCAGGAACAGCTTCTTTAAGCCTACTTTCATTCTTATCCTTAGCAGTCTCGGGCTTACACATTCATACTCTTTCACACATTGACCCATTCTTTCTGAAAGGATGAAACCGATTCCCTGGCATGCCCGTTCGGTCTCGCCCACACCAGACCAATACGCGGTATACGTGCCATGTGCAGTGGCATCCTTTCCCTTTCGTTTCGTCTCATTCACACATAACACATCTATTCCTCTGTCATTCATCATTTCGCATACTTCATCCATCTTATCATTCATTCCTCCACATACATTCAGCGTAGCCAGACGGGTTTCCGCAATCCACTTTTCGTCCCTCCGGGAGACAGAACGTGACGGGTGGCGAACCTCGTCGCCGGTTTTTCTCCCGGAGATTCTTCGCACCCCTGCCCCATTAAAGGGGCCATGCCATGGTGTGAACAAGGGGTGGTGGTAGACGCCGTTACGCCGCTACCACACGGCGAGGAGCCGAGTCTATTTTTTCGGCTTTGTCGCTCGTTTAGCACCACCCGGGGGACACGTGTAGGGTATAGAAAAATGATCTGGTATAATTATAATGTGCGAACTTTATACTAATTGAAATATACTGTACGAAAGTAAATACTTCCAACAATTAAAAACAACGGGCGTAGTTGACGATGCTCTAGGCATAAAATAGCAGCGCCAAGGCAATTCACGCACACTACGATAATATCGAAACTAGGCGGAGTGCGCGAAACAAATGACAGGTCCAACCTTGACAACCGCTCGTGCGGTAAAGATTTCAGAATGCCTGCACAGGGAAATATATGGTAGTTTTGTTTAATTAAATAAAAAATAATAGTAATGATTTAATAAGTAAAAATCATAGTATGGTTTAAGCAAATGTTGATGATTATTTTGATATAAATTTTTCGTCAAAATAATGTAGAATTTCGGAGATATTGGAGTTCGTATTGAAGCTTTTTCGGTCGTTAATTGAATTATGTCGATTTTTTTCCTTACGTGAAAGGCATATTACGAAAATATATTTTATCATTATTAAAGTATTGTTGAGATAAAAATTTTTTTTTGATGGTCGATATTCAATAGAATCTACAAATTAGAGCTCCCAACTCATGTCTCTCAGAGTTTTGGCCTAAGCATGCCTCGGGAGAATGATTATTACTAAATAAATAAATAAGTTATCTAAAATTTGCCTTGAGCTTACTGTAATTATTATTCCAAGTAATTGTTATTTCAAGCAACAAACAAAAAGCATATAATTTCAATGAGGAAACCTTGTAACTTCGCGTTTTTTTGTAATACTCCTTTTAATTAATATTTATACCTTACATTTTCACAATTATTTCCAGTGGTACATTCAAGCTACTTGTGCAACTCAAGGACAAGGTCTGTATGAAGGATTAGACTGGCTCTCAAATGAATTGGCTAAAAAGTGAGAACACTCCCAACCAGTCTTTGGGAACAAGAACATGTAACATTCCCAAATCGGCTAAAAACTATCATAATGTGAATGTAGTTCAAATTACTTGAACGCAAAAGACAATATACATTTATATTGTAACTATTTTATTGTTAATAATAATATGTGGCTTGGTCTTTTTCTACAGTATATTGATAGCTCATGAATTTATATCCATTTCTGTGTGTTTTGTGCAATTAAAGATTCAGTGACTGTATTCCTATAAGAATTTTTAAAATTTGTAACATGTTTAACAATGTTGGTTTTTACAAGTATAAGTTTTCACCAATTATTATTATTATTATGTTTATATTCCAGACTTGAATAACTCGTCAGCAAACAAATGAGTAATAATCGCCAAATTATAAATATATAAAAAAAACATGTTACATTTAAATTGATAGGTATTATATAAATGTATTTATTATACAAGCAAAGAGAAATGTAAATCATACTGATTTCTATACTATAGATTTATCATGTAACTATAAAGTGGAAAGAGCCACCAAACGTATTTTATTTAAGTGTAATTAATATGCAACTACTTTTGTGGGTTACAGAATATTGTTCATCAATTTTGATTTAATTTTTAAGTTAAATATATATACATCGCGGATAACCTATATATAAAATTCTTTTTGAAGTTGTGGATTAATAATAAGTATATATTTTTAATTTTGGGCTTAAAAATTTTAGTTATATATTAAAAAGAGAGAATGAAAAGAAAAATGATTTTTGTCTGATTTTTTGACATTTAATTATTTCAGTACCTGCATATCCACCTCCAAAACTAACCACCCAAATATATTTTTATAATATTCTGTATTATAGTCACTTTAAGACCTTTAAGTGCAAATTCTATTATTTTGCAGTGTTGTAAGTTTTGTGGTTATATCACTATATTTGCTTTTCAATAAAGATTTCTGATAATTCTGTTGTATTATGCACCATCAATGCCATATTTTAAGACAAAACAGTATGTAGAGACAATAATAAAAGAAGTTTTGCACATTATGTATTGATAAACACTTATGATCATTAATAATTTTATATATGGTTATATATGGATAGGAAGTGATAAAAATATCTTTTGAATGGTACTAATAGCAACAAGTACGATGACAAATGTTAGTCAACAGCACAACTTTGGAATGTGAGTATGGTGTATAATATTATATAAAATGTCTTTTTGGCCAAATTAATAATTTATTGATATTTTGTAAAGTAATTCAATGTCCTGCTTTTAAATGCTCCGTTTTATACATTGGAGATGCATTCAAATTGCAAATTAAAAGTTAGGTGTAAATAAAAACTTATTGTTTTCTTTTGTTTGCACAAAATTTTCTTGTTTTAATAATATCCCAGTAGCATGTAAGCTTAAAAAATTAATTATATTTTATTTACTTTTAATTTACTTATGACTCCAAAGGGCTTTACGTTTTTCAACAAAACTTCGGATACCTTCTTGGCCATCATCCATATTAATGTTGTTGACCATTACTTCTTCACCTAATTTATATGCGTCTAACAAGTCAAGTTTAATTTGTTTGTAGAAGAAATGTTTTCCCAAGGTTATCACTGAGCGACTCTTCTGTTTAATTTGGTCAATTATGTTCATTACTTCATCATCTAGTTTTTCAGCAGATACCACCTTAGCTACCAAGCCACTATCATACGCTTCTTGAGCTGAAATAGGTTTACCTGTAATGCATAAGCAAAAATAAATATGGGCATTGTTTTAATAATTAACTTCAAAATGTTTATAAATAATGGTTAAATCAAATGAGTACACCTGTAAGTAACATATACATTGCTCGTGATTTAGGTACTGATCTTCCAATAGCTATTCCTGGCGTTGAACAAAATATTCCGAAATTAGCCCTGAATATCACAAAACTTAGTTAAGTAAGTATATCATAATTTCTTGTGGTATTGATATTAAATGAAATTTAAATACCCTGGTGTAGAAAATTTGCTTGTGTCTGAACATATGATCATATCACATGTGGCAACCAATTGACACCCAGCAGCTGTAGCAAAACCATTAACCTGTTAAAAGTAAGGGATATATTATGAAATGTACCATAATTTTTTATTATTTCGGTTATACAGGCTGTTAGTGTAAACACCGTTGTCCTTGAAACCAGTGGTTTGGTTTCACTTATCGATTGTAAATTCAATGAAAAGTAACAACATTATTTTTTAGTAAAATCTCAATTTTCTCAATCTCAATTTTTGTGTGTCCTAAGCCACGATGAAAGTATGAATGAAAAGTTACACCACAGGTTATGTGTACCTATTGTGTTTTTATTGGAATGTTCCGTAGGTAACTAGCGCGGGCGGTGATCTTTACAGTGATTACGTCACTCGGACGCATAGGGTATCCATGAATTTATGGACGGTGTCGGACAGAAACTTTTTATATTTTATGGAAGAAAATAGCGTCTTTTTTTAAATTCATTGAATTTACGTTCTATAAGTGAAACCAAACCACTGGTTTTAAGGACAACGGTGTTTATACTAACACCTTGTATATATATTATATACATACAAAGTTAGATCCCAATTTTTTGGTATCATTTTTGAAGTATGAGCGTGGTCATTTCTTACGAATATGTAAATACGAAAATAAATCACCTCATTACGGTGATATATTTTCGTATTTATTATTTATTTCTAATACCCGACGTTTCGGGTGCTTTCCAGCACCCATGGTCACGGGGGACTGAGGTGACTGACGTCCCGATGTCAAAGTTAACCCGGAGTACCTTCAGCTTTTTAATTATTGTCTTTGGTCCGATCTACACAGAATGAACTTTTTTTTATAGAAGAGGGGGCAAACGAGCAAGCGGCTCACCTGATGTTAAGTGACTACCGCCGCCCATGATCAACCGCAACACCAGGGGAATTGCAGGTGCGTTGCCAGCCCTTTAGAAAGGAGTAAGCTCTTTTCTTGAAGGTCCCCAGGTCGTATCGGTCCAGAAAAATCCTTTTGAAACGTACTGTGGTGGACCGCCAAGCATCCAGATGGTGTGGATGGTATCGGGACGTTTGTCGCGTAGTGCGTTCACGTAATTTGGCGGCTGGGATTAATCCGAACAATTCCTCAGAGCACTCTCCATGGTATATGCGAAATAAAATGCAAAGAGATGCAACATCTCTTCGCAGTGCCAGTGAATCGAGCCGATCGGAAAGCGCTCGGTCGTCGACGATTCGAGCCGCTCTGCGCTGGATGCGGTCAAGTGGAAGGAGCTGGCACTGGGGAGCCCCAGCCCAGAGATAGGAACAGTATTCCATGTTCGGCCGAACCTGCGCCTTGTAAAGTTGCAGGCGGTGTGCCGGCATGAAATACTGTCCCGCTCTGCTGAGCACGCCAAGCTTTTTAGAGGCCAATTTGGCCTTCTCTTCCAAGTGACCACGAAACTGCACGTCATTCGATATGTCAACGACGAGGATTCCGATACTGGCTGAGGCAGCAAGGGGAGTGCCTTGAAACTGAGGAGATACGACAAAGGGGTTCTTCTTAGCGGTTAACGCGCAAACTTGTGCCTTCTGGGGGTTAAACTGGACTAGATTTAGTCGCCCCCAATCCGAGACTCTGTTCAGCAAAGACTCGACTTCAGACACAAGTTTGTTGCGGCACTCGGAGACTTTCCCGAGAAATATTACAGAAGAAACAGCGTTGGCGATAGCACGCAGCCATTATTAGCATTTATAGCATTATTAGCATTAATAGGCTTGTAATCGGAGCTTGCACCGTCTACAACGACCTTGATGCTCCGATCTGCAAGAAAGCTGGTGAACCGATCGCACAATTTCTCGGAAGCCCATAGGAAGGGATCTTCGAAAGAAGCGCTTTGTGCCAAACCCGATCGAACTTCCGGCATGGAGCACTCACACCGCGGGATGGTCGGCTCCCCCCGTCATCGAGAGTCGAGTTGGATGCAAAGAAAGAGCCTAGAAGATCGGCTTTCTCCTTTGCGGTATGGGCCAGTGAGTCGTCCTTCCTGTGCAGAGATGGAAGAGATGGCTGACAGAAATTCCCCTGGACAGCCTTGGCGAGAGACCAGAATGCACGGGTTCCAGAAGGAAGGCGAACTAGTTTCTCGCCAATTCTGCCTATGTACTCTGACTTTGCCTTGGCAATGACTCTTTTGAAGGACCTAGAGGTGGAATTATACTTCTTTTTTATAGCGCTGGTGTTTACATCCCGGGACGCTGATGCGTCAGCCCAGGCTCGGTAGCACTCCTGCTTATAGCATGATGCTATTTTACAGGAGCGACCAAACCATGGCTGAGATTTGCCTCCAATGGGCACCACAGAGGAAGGAATAAAAAGTTCCATACCCTGAAGTACCACACAGCGACAGAATCCGCAACAACGTTGGGATCGTCCGGTGAGAAGCAAACCCGCCCCCAAGGGTAGGATGCAAAGAAAGACCGCATCCCATCCCAATCGGCTGACCTGTAGTGCCAAACACGGAGGCAGCCTGCAGAATGCAACTGCGATTTCAGCGTGAGTGGCACCACACTCCGGACAAGACAATGGTCCGAGGAGCCTAAAGGGGCTTCGACGGAAATCTGATATCCGTCCGGGTGAGCAGAAGGTCAGCAGAAGGTCCAACAGGGAAGGTCCTCCATATCTGGAATCCGCGTAGGCGAAGTAACCAGTTGTGTCAGACCATATGCCAAGGCAAAATCATGAACAGATCTCCCCGCATGATCGGTTAAACGTGAACCAAGCCATTCGGCGTGATGGACGTTAAAGTCGCCGAGGATCACGATCTCTGCGGAGGGGATCTGCTGTAGCAACGAATCTGTAGCCATTTGGACGTGGTCGAAGAGTCGGTCTGTTTCGGCATTACCGCTATGGGACCTATAGAGGCACCCGTAGACGCGCGGATGGTCGTCGCTGTCTACGCGTAGCCAAAGGATGGACAGGTCCGAACCTTCAAGTCTGCCGAGGCGTCGAGAATAGATGTCCTCTCTGACGTAAACGCCCGAGGCATAAAGGAGTGTTCCAGTTTGTACCCCGGGTAGGAGAGATACGAGACATCAGCCGGAGAGGACACCTGCGTCTCGGTCAGAAAGAGCAGAGCCGGCCTCGCCGTCATAAGATCGGAAGTCTGCAGTTTGCGATCATATCCCAGATGGTCCCAACCATTACATCAGATTTGATAGACCACAAATCCTCGCGAAAGAACATCGATTCTATTAAAAAACATCCTAATTTCAATAGAGAAGGAGGCTGGGTACTATCACCTGCTTGGGATCCTATAATTAATAAAATTAAAACTAAACCCAAGCATACCTCTGCAAGACTACAAAACACAGTTAGTTCATTCTGCGTAGATCGGACTAAAGACAATAATTAAAAAGCTGAAGGTACTCCGGGTTAACTTTGACATCGGGACGTCAGTCACCTCAGTCACCCGTGATCGTGGGTGCTGGAAAGCACCCGAAACGTCGGGTATTAAAAATAAATAAAATCCGTAAAAGTAGTTTAAATCAAAATAAATCACCGCTTTGCTATGACTGTTAAGAATCGAAAATCTGCAGTCCTACTCCCTACAGATTCGATATTTAAATCAATTAAATTTGATTTGAACTCAAGGCTCAAATTGCAATTAGCTTCGATCTGTTAGGAGGGCCGCTCTGAAGGTGTTTTTTTTAAAAAAAAACTTTTACACCCAATCCCAGAAGTTCTTTTGGTTTATTTCCCCAATATTAAATTAATACAAGAAATGTACAAAAAACCGCGAACGGCGTGTGCGATATGCACTTAATATGGGTTGGAACTGCACTGCCTCGATTACCTCAAACTCTAGGCTTTTATAGTAAATATAATAATCGAGTCAGCGCTTTTATCTAACTAGGGTTGGACATAACATCTCCCCCCTTTTGACGGAGCTTATCCTTCTTTTTAATAAGGGATGAGCAGAGTCTTACAAACGATACAGTGAGAAAAAAAATGATTTGAATACAAAAATAATAAAAAAAATAGCAAAATAGAATTGTTTCAATTATTTGTTATTATTATAAAATCAAATTGAGTTGATACAAAAGCATAGTAAAATTAAACTATTCTTAAACAATATCTTCACAAAATTATAAGAAATTATTTATTAACATTATGAATTAGTAATATAGTATTTTTTATAAGATTCGGTGAATAATGAAACAGTAGAAGATTCAGTGTATTAATGCTAGGATTTAATTTTTATTTCAAATACAAACATTTAGTAATATTAATATTTAAGACACCGTGTATAAAACAAAATATAAACTTATATTCTAATGTAACATGAAGCCTTATGAAATAAGTATAGTAAAGTAATATAGTTTTTAGTTATTACATAAGTTTCGATTTGATAAGTGAAATTTACCAAATGTTCTTTTCATTTGGTTTTTCACTGGCATATTGGGTAAGGATATAGAATCTTTTCTATCATCGTCTGATGATGAAACTTCAGTTAACTCAATAGAATTACTAACCTTCGATTTGTGTTTAACAATCCGTCGTGTATTGCACTGATTAAATATTTGTATGCAACGGCAAGAATCATTATTTCTCTTAATAGAGCAACAAAATATTTTATAGGAAATATATAAAATTATGCAAATAATCAAAAAGTATGTAAATGATGAATAGTATTTACCATATTTTATTATGTGAGATTGTTCTTGAACTCTATTGATCTCATTTTCTAAGTTATTTAAGGAATGGTAAGAATATTTCAGAGTTTCCATGTCTAGGCTAGTTAAAGATATAGTATATAAGTATGGAATTGATTTATTTAAAATTTCTTTATTACAACAATCGTCTTCTGTAATATTAAAGTTTAAATTCATTTTATTTTCGATTTTAAAAGATTTAGTTGTAGATGGCATTAATTGAATTGTCTTAGAGAAACCAATACAGCTTTCGTTTAAACTTAGGATACCTGTTCCTAATATAGTGAAATCTTGTATTATATTATTACATTTTATAGTTAATTTACATTTTTCAGACTGTACATAGATAAACTTATTATTATTTATTTTATACCATACATCAATTTGTCCATATAAAAGTTTGGAGTTACATTGAGGTGGTAAAGATAACGTTACTTCGGTTAACAATTTTGTTTCACAACATGGATTCTTTATTGTAGAAAATATAGAAATTAAAGGACATATAGAATAATCATTATTAATAATATTACAATCGTTTAAATTATCTAGCAAACTATAACTAAGTCTATCTTCTGTTATTCCAAGATAAGGCTTGGTAGGTTGGATTAGAGCAAAAGAGTTAGGATTATTAGGATTATGAGGGGTTGGTAAAAGTATGCATTTGTATAAGGTGAACTTTAAAGAAGAAATCAGTGGTATGCGTAATATGAAAATTATTCTTCTATTATAATAAAAAGATGTGAGTTTTGAAATATCTATCAAAGTGTGTATATTTTCAATCGTTAATGGTACTGGAAACTCTAATCGCTTATTTATATAATTACTCTGTTTTAAAAGCTGGCGAAATAAGTTCGTAGGAGCTATTACACTAGGATGTAGAATGTTTGCCTTAGAAAATAGGATAGAGTTTAGTACATTATCCAAGAAATTAGAAATAGTGGCTAAAGAGCTTTCTATTATATTAAGTAAAGCATATATTTTAGAAATATGTGATAATTGATTATTATTTCTGACAATTTGGGATAATACAATATTTAAAGAATTTATTTGAGAATTTAATTTATTTTCATTCATATTTAATTTATATATCGTTGAGTTAAATACATTAATAGAAGATTTAATTATGTGAATATTATCCTTCATTAATTTTAAAAGTTCGGATTCGCTATTTTGACAAGCGCTAATGGCTGCATCGTATTTTCGTGCATCATCAGCATCTAAAGTTCCAAAAAAGAATTTCAAAATTTCTCCACCGAATTCTAAAGCTCGTTTATGCCTTGTTTGTTCCTCGGTAGGGACTATATGCGAAAGAGATTCGAATTTAGCAAAATTAGAATTTAATAATACTTCAATAGGACTTATGATATCATTACATTCAACGAAACCATGGAGTTGGAAGTTTTCGCAGAGCGTTGCAGTTTTAATTATAAGCGAATGTATATTCTCTAGATGTGGCTTAACTGATACTACGTCTATATGAGTTACAACATTCCAAAAATCATTATAAAAATTAATTGTAGTTATTTGATCGAAATAAATACCTGGACTATTATAAATAGGTAGAATTTGAGTTTCAGCGTTGAATTGGTGGCTTATGGCCCTGAAATAGAGTGAAATTAAAGATGAGCTGGTTTAATTTCATTAACATGGTATTTCATGTGCTTACGACCTATGAGAAGGGTTACGTTATGTTTGCCATTTAATTTAATAATTTTATAAGGACCTTTCCAGATAGGAGATAAGGCTTTGCGAAGTTTGTGGTGGCATTTTAAGTAAACCATATCGCCTGTTTTGTAGGATATATCTGTACTATTTTTGTCATAATAATTTTTTGATGTTTCTTTATTTTTAATTATGTGTTCTAATGCTTTTTGTCGACTAAAGTTCATGCGGTATTGTAATGCGCGGATATATTCATGATAAGTAGTGTCATTGCTCGTATTATATAAAGAATTTGGTATTGTGGGTTTATGCCCATATAGCAATTCATAGGGTGTATATGTAGTAGTGGTATGAGGAGTAGTGTTGTAAGAGAATACTGCGGTTGCTAAGTAACAATGCCAATCATTCTGATTTTCATTAACGAAAGATTTCAGGTATTCCTTGAGTGTAGCATGACTACGTTCTAAGGCACCATTTGTTTGGGGATGATAGGGGGTAGCATATAAGGGTTTTATTCTAAATATTTGAGTTACCTGTTTAAATAATTCCGATGTGAAACATGTGCCGAGATCCGTTAATATTGTTTTAGGAATTCCAAATAATGAGATAAAATGAACTAGTGTACGAGCTACTTCATCACTGCTGGAAGTTATCATTGGGTATACACATAAAAACTTGGTTAGGTCATCTTGTAGAGTTAATATAAATTTAAAGTTTTGCAAGCCGGCTTCGGGTAGCGGACCGACTATATCTAAAGCTAATCTTTCGAATGGTTTTGTACTTGTGGAGGTTATCACCATTGGAGCCTTATTACATGATCTCAGTGGTTTATTTACTTGACACAATTTACAATTTTTTACGTAATTTTCTATATCAGAACGCATGTTTTTCCAAAAATATAGATCCTTTAAACGATTTAACATTCTTTTAATTCCGGGGTGACCAGCAATTGTTGAGTCGTGATTTTCTTTGAGAATTTGTGGAACTTCGGCAGGAGTAGGGTAAATAATTTGATTTCGGTACATATGAATTTTAATGTTAGTATTATGAAATATGTAAGCAATTATGTTGTATATTTTCATATAGGATAGTTTAGAGAACGGGTCAGCAAAATCGGAAATGGCTAAGTCAGTGATTTGACTATTTTCTGTTAATATATTATCGCGTAGTTGCATCAGTAAATTGTATATATTTCGGTATGTTAACTCTTCGAAATGGTGAATTTTCGTATATAAGAAATAGTATATTTTATCATTTTGCTTAACGCAAGAGATAGTGTACGGTTCTCGTTCTGAGTTTATTATACCTTCAGGATTTTGTAGCTGAGATAGAATATTTTTACAATATGGAATAGATTCATCAAAGTCGAGAGATACGGGGCAAACAATATTATTTAACTTAGAGAGGTGTAACGCTTCTTGATGTTCTTCGATTACAGTATTTGTAGAAATGGATCTAGTAAATTGTTCTTTAAAATAAGATTCGTATTTGAGTTTGTTAAGGACTACATTTGAATTTAAGGCGTGAATGGGTATGCGTGAAAGAGCATCGGCGTTTGAATTTTGTTTTCCTTGCTTATAAAAAATTTCATAGTCATATTCCTCTAATTTGAGGCGCCAACGAATTAATCTACTTCCTGGATCCTTGACATTAAAAAGCCAGACTAAAGGTCTGTGATCAGTGACTATTTTAAACTTATTACCATAAATATAGGGTCGGAATGTCTTTACGGCGAAGAGTATAGCTAAACATTCTTTTTCTGTTGTTGAGTAATTGCCTTCCTGTTTATTTAATGTTCTTGAGGCATATGCGATCGGTTTGTCTTTTCCGATAGGGCCTTGCGATAATACTGCGCCGACAGCATAATTACTGGCGTCTGTGGTGACAATGAATGGTTGAGAAAAATCGGGGTATTGAAGTAACGGGGCTGAAGTTAGTTTTTCCTTTAACAAATTAAAAGCTTGAGTTTGTTCTTGCGTCCAATTAAAATTAACATTTTTTTTTAACAATGACGTAAGGGGTTTTGTAATTTTTGAGAAGTTATCTATGAATCGGCGGTAGTAACCTACTAGACCTAGAAATGATTTAATTTCCTTGGGATTTTTGGGAATAGGGTAGTCGGATACTGCCTTCACCTTGTCAGGGTTAGGTGTGACACCTTTGTCGGTTATTACATGACCTAAATAAGTGACTTCGTGTCGAAGGAATTCGCATTTGTCTGGTTGTAGCTTTAAATTGAAGTCTCGAAACCTATCAAAAACAAGACGTAATTTTTCCATATGACTTTGAAGATCGTGGCTGTAAATGATGCAGTCATCTAGGTAGACGAAACAGTGGAGACCTTGGAGACCAGAAAGGACGGTATTCATGAGACGTTGGAACGAATTTGCAGCACTTTTTAATCCAAAAGGCATGCGAGTGAATTCAAAATGACCGGAAATGCCATTTATATTGGTTACAGTAAAACCAGTCTTTTCAGCATCCTTAGGATTGAGAGGAATTTGATGGAAGCCGGAAACTAAATCGAGTGTCGAAAAATATTTGGAATGCCCTAATTGATCTAATATATCGCTAATTAAAGGAATGGGGTAAACTTCGTTTATGGTCGCATCATTAAGTCGCCTGTAATCTATAACAATGCGCCATTTCTTTTTGCCCGATGCGTCCATTTTCTTAGGCACGACCCATACTGGGGCGCTCCACGGAGATATTGACGGCTTAATTATATTTTGTTTTAACATCTTTTTTAATTGTGCGTCTACTTCGTCTTTATGACATTCGGGAAAACGATATGACTTAACATGAATAGGAGGGGTGTTTCCTGTATTGATTGAGTGTTGGATCGCGTTTGTACATGTGAGGTCATCTCCTTCAAGATAAAATATGTCTGAGTATTGTGAGCAACAATCTAATAAAAGTTTTTTCTCCTCTGAGTTTAAATGAGAATGACGAATTTGTTCGCAGACGCGTTGGACACGATTAGAATAAGTTGTAGAAATAGTATTTATATTATTACAAGATTTAAAAGATTTGGAATATTCTTTAAAGTCAATTGGTATTAAGTTAACTTTGAAATTTTTTATTTTAATTTGCGATTCAGTTGTGTTTAAAACCGAAACATTAACTCTTTTATTCGCTTTTAAAGTTACTAGGCAGTTCGCTAAATAAACACCACTACAAACGGTTTGATCTAGTATGAGTGCATCCTTAAGGTGACGCAACTCGGACGGGTCATTTGACACGGAGCATTCGATAACAGTTTCGCTACGCGCTGGTATAATGTATGTAGGTTCCGAAAAGTGGATAGGCACAGATATAGAATTTTTGAAACAAAGTGAATAAGTATGATAATCAATGTTTACTTTAAAATAACTGAGAAAGTCACTTCCTAATATTCCGTCATAATCAATATTAATATCGTCGGATGTGACATGAAATTTATATTTTATGGAAAAATTATCTAAAATAAAATCTAACAGTAATGTTCCTAATGTTTCGTTGCAAGATTGAGTGCTGTTTATACCCTTGAGTTTTACGATTTCATCAGAAAGCTTAAAGTTTCCATTTAAACTCGATTTTTTTTATAATAGAGACACTTGCGCCTGTGTCGAGTAACAATCGTAGGGGTTGAACCGAAAAATTCGACCTAAAATAAACATGAGGTAGTGATGTTTTCTTGTTCGATGTGTTCATGCTATATGTTGGTATTTCACCTTTATTATTAATTGAATTATCAGTGGGATTAGCATGACTCGAAATTCCTTTTTGAGATGTATATTTTGGATAAGAGATAGTATCATTATGAGAGACAGAATTAGTATAAGAATTAGTACAAGAATTAGCATTAAAATTATTTCTAAGACTCTGATGTTGATTCAGAGGTGTCCTGGGATAATTTTCCCGAGGTAATAAATAATTGGTACTATGACTTTGACTTTGTGTCAAAGATGGACTCGGATGCTGTTCCCGAGGTGTAGAATTAGAATAAGAAATAGTATTTTTTAAATTACATGATTTAGTAGGACTCGGCGGCATTTGACGTCGCTGAGATGTATTGTAAGAATATTTTGTACGATAATTATAACTAAATTCGTTATCATTATATACAGGCTTAGTATAAGATTTAGTATAAGAATTAGTAGAATAGTAATAATTATTTGTGCCTTTAAATGCTTTCGATTTCGGTAGGCACTTTTCCGAAATCAGATTTAGTTTAAATCTTCGTTACTAATATCGGCATTAGAGGTAGAGGTTGTGCGTCACATAAATGCATATTATTTCTATTAGGTGCATGCGCACTGGGACTTGGTAACGTATTCGTCGTGCGAGTGTCTGGTTGCATATTATGACGAAGGCTATTGTTATATTGTCGCTTTCGACATTCGTTTATCATATGTCCCGGACTTTTACAATAACTGCATATTTTAATAGGATTTTTGCTTGAAATATTATGAAAATTAGAATGAGGGTTATTATTTTGTGGATTAACGTAATAAGCTCGATGAGATTGTTTTTTCTTATGATTATAGCAGTTAGAAGAATCATGACCAAATTTTTGACATATAGGACACTGTTTATAAGATTTGGAAGATATTTTGCTCAGAATAAATAGTTTTTCTTCTTCTATGGCATGCGTAATTGCCTCGCTTAAATTTTTCGGGTTTCGACATCTAACAATATATCCGTAATTAGAATTTAGACCTAATATAAATGTGTTGAGGGCTAAATCCTCCATAGCGGCAATTCTTCCTATTAGCTCGGACTTATTCTCGCAACTGTAATGTATGTCGGATTGTAATCGCGTTAAACAAGATTCGATTCTAAGTGAATATTGCATTACTGTTTCCGAATTTCCTTGCCTACAATTTTGGAGTTCAATTAAAAGGTGTGTGGAGTGCTTCTTCTCGCCAAAGGTAGTTTTTAGAAATAGTTTTAATTCATCCCAATTATTAAACGTTTTTAGAGAGCACGCGATTTGAGCTTTTCCTTCTAATTGGGATATGATATAACGATATAAAACTACTTGCTGTTCCGAGTTCGCGAGTGCTATGGCGTTATCACAATTTGTGAGAAAAGCCGGAAGTGATTCTCTATCACCATTGTAAGGTTTGATGAATTTTACAAGGACGGATAAGGGAATTTTGTCGGACATTTCTATTTCTTCTGGTTTGTCCTTTAAAGTTTTAACCTTATGCATATGGAATTAGAAAGATTTAGGAGTTAGTAAATACAAAATTGGTAAAATGAGAATATTATTGTACACGACAAATGATAAAAGAATGTAAGGAAATAGAAGAGAAATAGTATAAATTTATAGCTAAATTAAAGTTACCTAACTTACAATATCACGATCACTACGGTGTACATTGGTTGCTATGCCGGTGTCGTGTTGCGATGACGTGCAGCGGAGTCGCGTTGCCGTGAGACCCAGGGAGTCGTTTGACGGCGGCGTCCACGTGGTTGTGCGATGGGAGTGCAGCAGCTCAGGGCAGGCTTACACGCTGGTGGTGTAGACTAACAGCTTTGATGAACTTCGGGTTGACGATGGTGTCCCAAGCTCGTGGGGCTGAGACCTCGTTGGTGCTTTGATGATGCAGGCTCACACTCGTGGGGTGGAGACTTACTGTCGATCTTTCACTTCAGAGTTTCCCAGGATTCGGATGCCACGCTACTGATGTACCGGTAGACCTTGCGACATCCCACTTCTGACACCAAATTTGTTAGGAGGGCCGCTCTGAAGGTGTTTTTTAAAAAAAAAACTTTTACACCCAATCCCAGAAGTTCTTTTGGTTTATTTCCCCAATATTAAATTAATACAAGAAATGTACAAAAAACCGCGAACGGCGTGTGCGATATGCACTTAATATGGGTTGGAACTGCACTGCCTCGATTACCTCAAACTCTAGGCTTTTATAGTAAATATAATAATCGAGTCAGCGCTTTTATCTAACTAGGGTTGGACATAACAGATCGAGTATTTGGTCAGGATTGAAAAATTCATACCAACTTGATTGAATAGTTCTTATTCAAGTACATAGCTCGATCGGATTCTCAGGCTGTCGTGTTGGTTATATACACAATAATTTTTATTTAGAAAAAACATGTTAATCTGTTGAGACTTATTTTCTCTTTCCTAGGACTTGAGTTCATATATGTGGTGGTGGTTTTGTTATACTAACCGGCTCTCGTTAGAGAGTAGTATATTCCTTGCTAACTGGTAACCTGTAAGTACTTTTCCACACTTCTCATGAAATGTATAATGACGAACCATTTTGTATCGCGCCACGTCTTTTCAAAGGCGCCGCCGCGACATCAAAGTACACCCGCAGGAGAATTTGAGTTTGGCATTTTAAAACGCAGCACCGTAATGAAAGGTTCTTTGCAACCTACCTTGTATTTATTATTTATATTCGTATTTTGTAACAATTACCATAAGAATAAAATAGTATTCTATTTTATTCTTAAAATGGAAAAACATTTATTTATCAAACATAATAAAAATAACAAAATAAAAGCCAAATAATAAGTACGCCTCCAGGTGTACCGATACTCTCTAAGCGAACAGACTATAATACAGTTTGGAAACGCCTTTGATGTCAGCCGATGCCGATTTGAAATCGGCACTAAAATTAGTTAAATAAGTACTTTAGAACATAGTCGCGCCGCTCACTGCCCCGCAAGGCCTCCGTCACAGTTTACTATTACTAACGTGCGATGCGGACATAGATGCGGGTGGAGCGCTCCCGAGCGGCCATTAGTCGCTCGAGAGTTGTCCGCTAGGGGTGTCCTATTACGCAAATAAATTAAAATAGTTCACACTACATGTGCGGTAAAACTGTGGGTCGTTCATATTTAAAGATAAGGAACTAAAGTTTCATTAATTTCCACATACACAGGAATTAGTTTAAACGTGATAAAAATTAAAACTAGTTTTATATATTTTTTATTACTTCCCGTTCTGACAACCCTAGCAATTTATTGTTTATGTCGGTTTTACTTCACTTATTACTATTATTCTAAAATTATTTCTATAATAATATACCTTATACCTTAGCTATAACTGGTACTGGACTCTGAATTATAGATTGCATTAATTCTGTTGATTTTCTAAAAATCAATCTGTGCTGTTCTATTCCATCACAGACCTGCTGTAAAAATAAGAAGGAAAAATGATTATATAATATATTTTATTTGCATCAATTTATTAGTAGTCAAAGTAAGAAATTCATATTTTATTAAATTACTTTTCACTATGCAGGGCACGGTAGGCAAGGGTCATTATATGTGTCTAATCTTTACAAAAGTACAGCATTAAAAGTACCAGCACGGATCTAAAAGCATGCCCTTCGCTTATCGCACACCTGAATTTGTCGTATTATTAGGTGGAGGAATTATTTCATTAGCCGAGATAAAAAACTACGATTATAGATAATTAATATTGATTTAAATGTTATTATTTATCTGGTAAAAAGGAGATTATCGAAATAGTAAGAAATTACCACCAAAGTTTATATTACAAAAAAATTGAAAAATCCCATTATTGAATTAAACCAAATTCAAAACAGCAGTGCGATTGCGGAACTCGGATGGGGATCGTTTGCTGGAGGCAATTATTTCGCAAAATAATAATTTGTAATCTAAAAAAATCCTATACAAAAGACATTAAAAGTAATATGTTCAAATATGCACAAGTCAAAATCTACGCGATGTCTCTAGAACGGCGTAATATTGTCGCACACTACAATTTTCTCTCTGTATGCGTGACTGAGCGAGCGCAAGGCAACTATCACGAATCATTTTTGTACTGTTGGAACTTAAAAAACTTAGAAAAACCCCGACTTCGGAAGCTAATATGTGGAAATTATTCCTTTAGTAAATTGAAGTCGGCTTTACATTTTTACCCTATAGAGTATAGTTTATTAAATATGGTCGCCTTTGTGTTGTGCTGTCTTGGCACGTGCCGCATTTTGTCAAAGACGCCGCCGCGAAAAATAAGGCGTGCGGCGTACACCCGCAGGAGATTATGGCTTTTTAAAACTAAGCGCTCAAAAGTTCTTTGCTACCATACTTGTGTTTATTATTTATATTCGTATTTTACTACAATAACCGTTAGAATAAAATAGTATTCTATTTTATTATTAGAATAGAAAAACATTTATTTAACAAACAATAAAAAATAATATAAAATAATAAGTGCATTACTGGGTGTACTTACACTATCTCAGTGAACAGTATAGACTAAGGAATATAACAACTTAAAGGTAATAATTAGAAAAGTGTAAGTTATATAATATGTTGGAATTGCAAAATATGTAATATATAAAATAGATATCAATGTCAATATTTGATATATTGGGTCCTTACATATGAAATTAGCGTTTTGTCGTACTGACCACTTAGCTCTGAAATATCTCCTCTTTGGTTAAGAATTCCTTGAGTACTTGGTATTTGAGTTTTGAAAACAGACATTCATTTGTTTTTTCCTCATTATTTTTTTCCTTGGCTTTGCTTATTACCGCACAATGGAAAACATGAAATATCGGTATATTTACGAGTACGAGTTCTACCGTGGCACCAGTGCTGCAGAAACAGCTCGAAGGATTAATGATGTGTACGGCGCTGCTGTCGCAAAAGAAAGTATGGTACATTTATGGTTTCAACGTTTTCATTTCATTGATAGGGGTTGCCATGGTTTTATCACTCTGTTTGCACTGTGCAGAGCCGGACCATATGTGCAACTGTCAAGCTGCCGTGCGGCTCTACCACTGTTAAAACCACTTACTAAATATTGTATTTATCCCACCTAAGAGGTACATGGTAAGTATATGTTACGCAATGGCCTTATGATATGCTGTAATGAATTAATAAATTCCTTTGCTTCTAAGCAGATTTTATTCAAAACTATCGGGGCCATATGATATGCCTCACCTCTCAAAACCTGCCATACCGCTGAACTGTAGACACTATTAAAAGAGAAATTACTAGATTAGAAATATTGATTAAAATATTAACAATTTGAAGAATTTATTATTCTAGTTGATGATGGCAGTTCAGATAGCGATATTCAGATTTTGGACCATGATGAGCAGATGAGTGAGTACTTCTGGTGACGACAAAGTGCTACAAGCATCTATAAACCTATAGTCTGTTCGCGTTAAGAAAATAGAGTCATCGTTGTCCGCCGGCCTGGCCACGCCCCCCAGCCAATTAAAATGCAAGAAATTAGAAAGTCGAGTTCACAGCTTCACAGTGACCAGTTGAAGTCAGGCCTTCGAACAAAACGGTTGTGTATTTTGCGTGTTACTCGTTCAACATTAAATTTTGAAAATGAATACCTCACCTATTCGAAAGAATAAAAGTGGATCAATAACCCATAGCGGAGAGAGATGCGTAATTTACAATGTTTATAAGTACTTTAAACTGTCTGATTTAAATGCGACTGTGGAGAACACAGTAATAAAAACAGCAAGTGCATGTGGTGTGTCCGAAAATACTGTCTATAAAATAATAAAAGAACAAAGGATACTAACACATTAAAATCACCCGTAAAAAAAAGAGCTTGACTATCGACGGTCGATAAATTAGATGAACTAGACAAATGTGCAATAAGGAGAAAAGTTCACTCAATATATTTAAATAACGACTACCCGACACTGGACAAAATTATGACACTGCGAAGCTGACGAAGATATTCCTGTTTTCAAACGTACCACACTTCATAAAATAATGCACGAGCTTGGTTTCGATTTCAATAAACAGGATAGCAGAACATTGTAAGTCGAAAGAGAAGATATTGTTTTATGGAGGCGTAAATATCTGAGGCAAATAAAAGAATACAGAGCCGCTAATAAAACCATTTACTATTATTATGTGTGGGGTATCTATATAGTTTTCTCATCTGGTTGTGATGTATAAATATATAATTATAAACGAAAATGAAAAGATAAATATACATAAATATCAATAAAATAAAATAAATACAAAACTACATAAATAAATAAAAGCCCAACCAGATGGAAGCCCTCGGGAGGGGAGACCAAACGGCCAAGGGTTAGGGGGAAAGGGAAAGAAACCGGCGGACGATGCGGGCAGTATCAAGGAGCACCGCCTTCTGCATTTGAGCCCGGAGCGGTCCGTCACGGAGTCCCAGTCGCCTCAGATGACCAGAGAGGCTAACTGGGATTAGCCCATTCGCAGAGACGACTACAGGAATAACTTCGGCCGGCAGACCACCCCACATGTCGGTCACCTCGTGAGCCAGGTCCAGATATTTTGTTTGCTTATCTGGTTCGGCTCTCACGAGGTTCTCGTCATACGAGATGGTAATATCGACCAAAAATATCCTTGACTGTGCCCGGTCCATCAGCACAATATCAGGCTTATTCGCAAGAATAGTCCTGTCTGTGATGATGACCCGGTCCCAGTAGAGTCTGGCGCGGTCACTTTCGAGCTTCCGGCAAGTACTTGTAATACGGAAATTTCCGGTCCACGAGACCGTATTTCAGAGCGAACTCCTGGTGTAGAATTCTGGCTACTAGGTTGTGCCTGTGCAAGTACTCAGAGTTAGAAAGCGCCGAACAACCGGAGATGACATGCCTGAGTGACTCCCCGGGATGGCGATAAGCTCGACAGACGTCGACGGTGCCATCCTTTAGGATGTATCTCCGATAGTTGTTGGTCTTAATAACCTGATCCTGTATTGCACAGACAAAACCCTCGGTTTCCCCGAAGAGGTCACCGAAGCGTAGCCAGTTGAGGGAGGCGACTGTATCTACGAAGGGCTCATGTAGAGCCTTGTAGTACCTCCCGTGGAGCTCCTTCTCCTTCCATACGGTCTCCCGGTCCGAAATGCTAAGCACTGCTGGGTCCTGCCATTGCTCGTTGGCTAAGGAAAGAGGGGTAAGCCCTTTATCACTAGAAATGACGTCATTATAGAATGGATCATCCGATCTCGCCAAGAAGTATTGACGGAGACTGCACACTTCGCGATTATGCATGGTGAGCGCGCTCAGAAAGCCACGCCCACCATACTTTCGCGGCAAGTACAGCCTCATTACCGACGATCTCGGATGATGCATCCTATGGGACGTCATGGTAGTGCGGACTTTTCTATTCAGGGCGTTTAGCTCAGTCTGAGTCCACCTGAGTATGCCAAAGGTATACATGAGGACAGGCATGACCCAGCAGTGACTTATTCACACCGGACAAAAGGCTGTTAAGCACTTTGGTCAAGCGTGCATAAAACACGTCGCAAACTGACTGTTTCATACCAGCCTCATCGATACCGATGTTCTGTGACACACCCAGGTATCGGTATGTTTCAGCCTCGGAAAGGGTCCTTAAGTTGACGGGCATAGACAAGTCTATGGCCTCAGAGTTAGTAACCCTTCCCCTCTCAACATGGAGGACCGCACACTTATCCGTCCCCAGCTCCATTCCAATGGAACTGCTAAATTTACAAGCGATGTTTAGCAGTTCCATAAGATGGGGGCGACTGGAGGCGAATAACTTGAGGTCATCCATATAGAAAAGGTGGGTCACTTTTGTCCCTCCTTTCCGCAGCTGAAATCCCCTCCCGGAGCCCTCCAGTAAGGTACTGAGAGGGTTCAGAGAGAGGCAGAACCAGATTGGACTCAGACAATCGCCCTGGAAGATACCCCTTCTTATCCTTATGTGGTTCTCCGCAGCCGTCATCCGCTCGCCCAGATGACAAAGGATCGTACTCCACTGCCCCATACACTGCTCGAGGAAGTCTCTAACTGTACAGTCAATCTTGTACAGCTCGAGGACCCTCTTTAGCCATGTATGGGGCACCGAGTCGAACGCCTTTCTGTAGTCTATCCAGGCGGCAGAGAAGTTCCGACGGTTGCGTTTCACCACTTTGCCTATGACCGCGTCAATGAGGAGTGGTTCCTTAGTTCCGCGACCACCGCCCCGACATCCATTTTGAGCGCGTGACATCACCTGGTTTAGCTCCAGGTGACGAGTGATTCTCGCGCTCAAAATGGATGTCAGTGTCTTATATATGGTGGGTAGACACGTAATGGGGCGGTATTTGCTCGGGTCTGTGGTATCCTGATCTTTAGAAACCAAGTGAGTGATCCCTGTAGTGAAGAGGCTCGGGAGTGACTTCTGGTCGAGAGCCTCTTGAAACTGTCGGGCGAGCACAGCGTGACACACTATGAACCCCTTCAGCCAGTAATGATGCAGCCCGTCGAGCCCCGGACTTTTCCAGTTCGGGGCCCTACGGACCGCCTCAGCCACGTCTTCTGGCGTTATGGTGATGGGGTCCATAGGCGCAACACTCGCACCCTGGCTCGCTACAACTTCCATCCAAGGGCCCTCGCTGTGGTTTACGGGCTCTGACCACAGGCCACGCCAGAATGCGATAATGTCAGCCTGATCCGGTCCTTGGCCCGCTCCACATACCTTTGGTCGCTCCAATGATTTATAGAGCCTCTTCTGATCACTCTGGAAGAGACGATTCTGGTTGAACCGCCTTGACCTCTCGGAAAATCGTCGAATCCGCTTCCCCCAAGCAGCGATCTTTTGCTTCAGGTCGTCTATGCGCTCCGTTAGTTTCTGCGTGATATCCGGCTGGGACAAACTGATATTTGTCCCAGCAAACGCCATCCTAACGGTGCGCATAATCCTCGGTCTATTTTTAACCGACCTGAAGCTTGTCAGTCTGCCGATAAGGGCCCTTGCCTTTGCGATACGGTCCTCGATTCTTTTTCTCCAGGCTGGGATGGCGCTACTTTGTGTAGTAGCGCGTCCAGCCATGGGAAGTTTGGCGCCAATAATACGGCAAACTGCCACTGCGGCGCCAAAGAGAATCGAGTCCGTCTCGCAAAGGTCCCGGCTGGCTTCCAAATAGGTCACCAGCATTGGGTTAAGAGCCCTCACGACAGCCCGATTTCGCTTGCTTAGGAGTAAGCGGGGAAGTCGCGGTCGATTTTCGAGAGGGGTGCTGCGCGTTTCCAAAATCGCCTCCTCCAATATACTCCTCATTTGCTCTAGTTCGTGGGAGACTATTCCATCGTCGTTCGAATCAACCACAACTGGAAGATCCATGGCGGCTTCCACGTGTGGATGCTGGTCTGTCGAATGTGGAGCTGCATCTCCAGCCATAGCCGATTCATTCGACGACGGAATAGCCTCACGTCGTAGTCGTTCGAGTTCGGCATTATCAAATATTTTCGAGCGCATGATGTACCGAACTCGGTCTGCCAGGTTTTGTTCCGTGACGGGGATAGACGGCTCCAGCTCAGCAAAAAAGCAATGCATCCGAGACCTATACGCTATTCCCACAGTTTCTTCCCCTTTCGCCCTATAGTACGCCCGCAATGCGTTTTCGTTCATGGATTTCGTCCAACGCATGCGACGTGCTCCACCAGCGGCGGGTGCCGCTTGCTGGGTCCGAGAAGACCCAGCCGACACCAAGCCTTCTGGTGGGGATGATGGATGCGAGGGGCTGCTAGGTGATCGTGCAGCTCCTCGCGCTCGGCTGGCGGCCCGCATGCTGCCGCGTCCAGCGCCAGCTCCAGACGCGCCCCGGCGACCCCCAGGCAGCGGCCCTATGCGCGTTCCTTTCCGTGTTTTTTCCATCATCCATTTTATGGGCGCCAAATAACGAGAGACGCCCAAGCCCGGCACCGTTTCGTGGTTGGGTCATATGCACAAACGGACCTTTGCATCTACAATTTTGCCTAGGCACGGCGCTCACACCACTTGGCAGGATGCTGACTGACTGCGCCGACGTCGCAGTTTTGTCACATAACTGTTACGTCAGCGGGCGATGGGGTCGTCACTTCCCTACGCCTTACTATTATTATTATTATTATTATCTGGTAATAGGCAAGCAGCTTATAGCTGATATGCCTATATCTGTGTTGGTGTTTTATATTAGTCCAAGTTCACACTAAAAATACACTAAATTGGATTGTCTTTACACCATTTGTCCAATTTGTTTTTAAAACTAATCACACAGGGAGCATCTACCACGTCTTGAGGCAACTTGTTCCATATGTTTATGATTCTGTTGTTTAGTGTGTGATGTCCCACATTAGTGTATGAGCGGATGTGGGCCAATCTCATATAGTTAGGATGTCTAGGTTGGTGGATACTGCTGATGTTAAAAATATGTGGCAGCTCTTTGCAATTATATTTATGTGTCAATATTTTGTTGGTTTCAATAAGGTCTCTTGACGAAACGTTAACGTCAACGTGGGTAAAGGCCGGACACGTAAAGACAAAACCACGGTTGGATACAACGGTAAAAAATAAAAGACAAGCCTTTCTAGATGGCTTATCAGCCGGTCCAAAAGCTCCGACAGGAAAAGGTAAAAGGTTAAAATAATACTAGTTTTTACGGAATTTATCGCGTATATATAACTTTTTTACCCGACGTTTCGAGAGCTTTACAGCACCCATGGTCACGGGAAGGACTGAGATGTTCAACGTCCAGCTGTCATAGTTAACCGCGGTTACCATAGATTAAAATTTAACTTTTGTTCCGATCTACACAGTATGAACTTATGGTATCATGGAGTCTTGCAGTTGTATGCTTGGGTTGGGATTTAATTTTATTTATTATAGGATCCCAAGCAGATGGTAGCACCCAGCCATCTTCTCTATTGAAATTAGGATGTTTTTTGATTTCAATAGCCTCGCGAATCATCCTTTCAAGGAATCGGTGTTCTTTAGCGAGGATTTGTGGTCTATCAAATCTGATGTAGTGACGGGGGCGATCCTGTACATGTTCACAGACTGCAGACTTCCCGGAGCGTCGATTCTTCACATCAGAAAAGAACATATAGCTGATGTGAAGAATCGACGCATGAAAAAGAATTATTAATGAAAGTTGCCGAAATCGCCCCACAATATAATAAATATTTAAAAGATGAGACTGCCAAAAGTAATGCCATTACAATTCTTCGCCTACCGCCTTACCATTGCAAACTTAATCCAATTGAATTGGTTTGGGTCCAAATAAAAAATTATGTTTGTGTCAATAACTCGATGTTCAAAATGAGTGACATAAAAAAATTATTAGATGACGCAATAGCATTATTAGATGCTAATAGTTGGAAGAAGTGCTGCGACCACGTGATAAGCGAAGAAAATACCATGTGGAATTTGGATGACATCATGAAACTTACAGAATAAAATTCTTTCATCATTAATGTAACTGGAGAATCTAGCGATACTGATTAGTGATTTAAGTAATTTTAAGAAAATTTGTTTCCATTAAACTTAATTAAACGTTTGAAAAAAAAAAAAGAATTTTTACTCCACTGTGAATACACCTTTACCCTGTAGTTGCACTGATGACTCACTATTTTCTTAACGCGAACGGACTATAGCTACTTTGCATATAGTGACAACAAAATTAAAAAAATATTATGATTATTTTCTTTGTGTAGCTTTAATAATATGACAGGACTTGTTTTATATTTTAATTACATACCCATTACTATGATATTATAACATTACTTCTAAATTACTTGAAATAAAATATTTAGCAGTAATTTCTATTATACAATTGCTTATATTATAGTATTCTAAGCATAATAAAAAAAATATAAACAATCATTGTTAGATAACTCAGCGAAGAATAATTTAAGCGTTGCAAATCAGGCTAATTAATTTCATGCATCAGTATATGCATCCCTACTGCTGTTGCTCAAGCTTTGAGAACCGTGCCAGTGCCTGTACCAGTCAGGGGCTATAAATGTTGACAATAAAATCACCCTATTTCTGGGTTTTTTGTTATTTAAATTGTGTAATTCATTTAATTGGGAATAAATAGAATAACTTAAGTTAATATTTTTGGTGTATTCAATAATGTTTACTTACTAACTCTTTTAAATTATGTCCTGCTGAAAAGACATTACCCTTAGCTGATAATACAATAGCCCGCAAAGATATATCTTCTTTATTGGCATTTAATGCATCTAGTAAATTGTTCATCATATTTAGTGATAACGAATTTCTGCGTATTGTAAAAAAAAGGTTAGATAGAAGTTAACAACTACTTTTAAAACAATATTAAAAAAATACTAACTTCGTTTTTTCATCGTTAAGGATAATATTTCTAATTCCATCACTTTCATTAATAATAACACTTTGATTGTGAGTCCTACGTATAAGTAAAGTTAAAGGTCTGGTAATTTTTTTCTGTGAAGGAAAAAAGTTAGTATTTAATGCATTATTCTAACGATTTAGCATTTATAATATAACTACAAAAAAGATTTTGCATTAAGTTAAGAAGAGGTTATGTTTCTGTACCTGGAATGATAAGAGAATCATGTTAATTTCCCTTCCAACTAGATAAGGTTCAATTTGCGATACTATTAACTGTTGTAATTGTCTTATATTTTACCTTATTATATCAATAAGAGTGTATATACGAAAGCCTAATTAGAAAAATATAAGTCAAAACCTGGTTTTGCTATTTCTTTATTTACAAATACAGTACCATAGAGAAACAAATACATCTGAACTATGCTCAAAGTCTGAAACTGACAAGTGACAGATGTAGACAGTGCTGCCACCTTAGCTCTTTTCGGGCAAGATCTAGCACTTATTACAGTAATGAACTCGTTATCTATTTGAAGTTTTAGCACTAAAAGAGCAATCTAGCTCTTTTTACACGATACGAAATCTTCCGCCTGCCAGATAATTTCAAATATTTGGAGACAATAACGCCTCTTTCTGCTAAAGAGACACTTAAGCGCGACAAGGCTGTATCACGCATGGTTCACCTTGCATTTTGTTTGATACCTGAAAATATTGATATAGTTTTATTACACAGAAATATCGAAGAACACGACTGGGAGAGCAAAGACGCCACCATCAAATTTTGGTACGAAGTTTCCAAGTACAAGGATCCTGCTGGAATCAACTTGTACCAAGGGCTTCGGAACTTGGCGAAAATTATTTTATCATTACCTTCGAATGAACGCTAATGCTGAACGCGATTTTAGTTCCATGAACCTAATTATGACTAAAATCAGGAACAAACTGGATTTTTTTTATAGGAGAGGGGGCAAACGAGCATACGGCTCATCTGATGGTAAGTGATTACCACCGCCCATGAGCAACTGCAACACCAGGGGAATTGCAGACGCAATGCCGGCCTTTTAAAAAGGAGTAGGCTCTTTTCTTGAAGGTCCCTAAGTCGTATCGGTCCAGAAAAATCTCTGGTGGTATTTGATTCCACAAGGAAGTTGTGCGAGGAAGAAAACTTCTTTTAAATCGCACGGTGGTGGACCGCCAGTTATCCAGATGGTATGGATGATATCGTGAGTTTTGTTGCGATGTGCGATGGTGAAATTGTGCGGCTTGAATGAGTCCGAACAATTCCTCAGAGCACTACCCGTGGTAGATGCGATAAAATAAGCAAAGAGATACAACATCTCTTCGCAGTGCCAGTGAGTCAAGCCGATCGGAAAGAGCTCGGTCGCCGATGATTCGTACAGCTCTGCGCTGGATGCGATCAAATGGAAGGAGCTGGCACTGGGGAGCCTCGGCCCAGAGATGAGAACAGTATTCCATGTGCGACCAAACCTGCGCTTTTTAAAGTTGCAGGCGATGAGCCGGCATGAAATACTGTCCCGCTCTGCTGAGCACGCCAAGCTTTTTAGAGGTCAATTTGGCCTTCTCTTCCAAGTGAAACACACAAATCATTATTTTTATAATCCACGCCATTTAAATACACGTCGCAGAAACATGGTTGCCCAGATGTACAGAGCTAATGTACATATACATATACATATACATATACATATATATATATATATATATATATATATATATATATATATATATATGACAAAACATATCAAAACTGTAAAAAACTTTTGTTGAAATGGATACAACATAACACATATTATGATGAAACTGAGAAGCTTCTGGATCGTGTTATATGATTTGTACAGATTCAGACACTCTAATCACACACAATAATTTTAACTCATGCAAGCAAATTCCTTTTTATAATAAAAATTTTTTTGTTTTCAAAATTTTTATTTTCAAAATCACTCTCAACATGTTTCACGGCAACTTTTTCTAGGTCATATTTACTAAATTATTTTATACAACGTGCGTAGAGGTTTTAAATACCGTAGTCTCATCAACTATCTACTCTAGTCACCACAAATATTAACGTTGTGGTTGGATTCGATGTAGATTCCTTGCAGTTGCAGCAGACAACTGAGCTGATAAGAAAATAAACTATTTTATTTTGTGCTGAATTCGTCCCCATAGGTTTTCTCATAGGTGGGAGATTGTTGACATAATTGTTGTCACCGGTTGTTGGCAACCGAAGTCAGACATAATTTTATTTTGATAACTCAAAATAAATCAATCATAATTCTACTATTTTTAAATTGAAGTGTTACCTATTTCTTGGCCATTCACAATTATAAACGACATCTAACAAGTTGGAAACTGCCAAACTTGCAGCAGAGGGTTTAGTAAGCCCGCCAGAGTAAATAGTGCTCTGATAAATGTCCTAACAGAGCAAATTTAAGTCACGCTCATCTATCTCAACGTAGACTACCTTGTGCCCGTGTATGCGAAAGCACAGTTGCACTCTCTATTCCCTCACTCTCATAGGTGAATGTGACGGTAATACGACATAACCGGAAAGAGATCACTGCCAAATTACTAATTCCAGGCTGCTATTAGGAATTTCTTAATAGAAAAACCCAAGAAATAATTTTGTCCCGAACCGGCACCTCATAAATAGCAAATTTCTATACAATCACTAGACCAACGAGGCAGTAGTGAGCAGTCTGTGATAATATAGGACATACAGAAAGTTGACCGACAGCTAGTTTGTAAAAATATAGGAACGTGTTTTCCCCGGCACTTCGTAGTTATTTCAAATCAATTTCTGAAAGATGGTAGCAATCTTTAATTTAAAGACTACCGATAGTTGTGTTGTGTTGTGTGTCTATATATTCTTGAAGTAGCGTTATTTGTCAAAATTAATTATCATTTATTCCAGAGTTCCCCAAACTTTTTTGTGTCGTAGACCCCTTGCCATGTTTTTCCGTGTTGGGTAGACCCCCTACTTACCTGATATTGATTTCCTGTAAATTTCTAACTGTAGTGAAGTTTAGTGTTAAAAACTTAAAGTAAAAACACATGTTAATTTATACATTTATTAATTGAATTTAAATTAAAACTACTCAAAATAAAATTTTGCATCTGTTATGTAAAATATACCTAGCATTAAATAAACATTAATTAAACTATAAATAAAATAACATAAGCAATAAGTCATTATTTTTAGTGACAAGGATGAACCTGATGCTTTAATAATAAATTATCAACATTTGGCATCAATTTTGTAAGGGTTAATCTTAAATCTCCTTGGCTAATGATGTCCAGTCTGTTTCTTTTTTCGTTAGGACATTGGTAACAGCGCTGAACCCCCTTTCCACTAGGTATGACGATGAAAAGGAAATTAAAAATTTCCTCGCTATATTCCATAATACGGGATGTATGTTGTTTTGCAGCCAGAATTGCTGATATCCGTTTTTAAACTGAACCTTAAGTTCTTTGTTTGTACTTAGTTCAGTCAGTTCCTCTTGTATTATGACATTCGTTTCTTCTATGCCACCATATGGATTAATTATCCACGGTGGTATTACCATAGTCAAAATATCCTCAAAACTAGATTCAAAATCTGAATATAGGGCATTTAAATGTTGAACGTAAGTTGAAACGTCGTCTTCCTGGCAGCTTGTCTGTGATAAATTGGGGAACTGAGAAAATTCGCCCCGTCCAATATTTTACTTCATTAGTTTAACTCTGGCAAGAAACGCTGATAAGATGGACTTTGTTTTAATCAAATTTAAACTGTCGCCTTGTAATTTCAAATTAACCATATTAAATTTTGTAAACAAATCTGTTAAATAGGCGATGTCTGTTTTCCTCTTTATTAAATTTTCTTTTAAAATTTTATGTTTAGTATCCAGAAATTCTAAAATAGCCTTTCGACAGCCAGCGCACTTTAGTGTGAAGAAGTAATTGATGAAAGTGTTCGCATTTTCTTCACACAACTGCGCAAATAACCGCGTATTCAACGCGTTGCTTCGGATTCGGTTTACTGCATCAATGACTAAATGAAGTGATTCATGCAATCTAACACTCAAATTTTTAGCAACTAAATGTTGTCGATGGATGACGCAATGTATTGCTAACACCCCTGACACATTTTGTTTTAAATAGCTTATAAATCCACGATAACGTCCAACCATGGCAGGTGCTCCATCTGTAGCTACTGATATTATATTTGATAAATGAATTGCTTTTTTCTCAATGAAGTAATCCTTCAAAACATAAAATATTGATTCACTTTTAGTGTCGGTTATCAAAGTTATTGCGAAGAGCAGTTCTTCGTAGATTTCTTAATTCATAATAAAACGAACATATGCCAATAATAATGCTGCATTATCAGGTAAAGTTGACTCGTCCAGTTGTATAGAGAAATGGGTCGTTTGCAAATAATTACATAAGAAGCTTTCAATATCAGAACTCATTTCATCTATACGTCTTTCAACAGTATTGTTGCTTAAGGGAATTCTTTTAATGATATCAGATGCAGGTTTGTGTAAAACAGTTTTTAAAACCTCTTCAACGGCTGGCAAAATTGACTTCTCTCCGATAGTATGCGGTTTTCCGGATTTTGCTATAAGTAACGAGATAGATATTGTCAGACGCCCGCAAACCATCATCATTTCTTTGTGACGTCGAAGCAAACATTCTCTCCAGTGTAGGTCTCTTCTGAAGTTTATCTTTGAGTGTTTGAAAGTATTTCAAATCTTTCTCTGTTTTATCAGGGTGGCATCTTCTCAGATGATCTTGCAGTTTAGATGGCTTCATAGCGTCATTGCCCAAAACTTTGTTGCATAAAAGGCACATAGGCAATTGTTTGTCCGGCAATGATGGAATGAAGCCAAATTTCAAATAATCGACACTGTACTGTCATCTGTGGGCAAAATTAAATTATTTAAATAAGAAAGAAAATCCAGCAGCTGTATATTAATGATATTTTTTGATTTTTCCGAAAACATTCCATAATTCGAACATCTTCTTGCAACAATTAGCTCGAATTACGGAGATTGCACTGTAATTATAATACCGGTTGCTAAAACTTTCAAAAAGAAACTATTGAGGAGTACTCGTGTAATTTTGCATGATTGAATATTAAACTACTAATAACTAAAGTCATGATTGGCGTAATTTATCTATCTTTGCTAATTACGAGTACAAATTTAAAATTTAATAAAAAATAATGTACTTACTTTTCTCCAGCACTCTCAAACAAAATAACACTGACTCACTATAATTTGTGTGATATACTATCTGTTTGTACTTTTTAAAATATTTTCTTAGCACTTTCGTAATATTTATTTATTTATTTCTACCTCTGTCTTTACAGGCATTCCTAATACGACAGTGTAGGCACATAAAACTATCTAATTTAATAAGTACAGAACACAACTTATCAACTATTATAACACAATACATATAATGTCACTTTTGTGAATTCACCATATTTTCTTAGCACTTTCGTAATATTTATTTATTTATTTATTTATTTCTACCTCTGTCTTTACAGGCATTCCTAATACGACAGTGTAGGCACATAAAACTATCTAATTTAATAAGTACAGAACACAACTTATCAACTATTATAACACAATACATATAATGTCACTTTTGTGAATTCACCCAAGGAACAGCAGAATAAATCTATACCCTGTGCTACTTTATTTAGAGTGTGCAGCACTCAGGTCAGTGGGGCCTCCTTTAGAAGGTTGGTGCGTGCGCGCGGTACCGCGAACAGCGACGGCCGCTTCCGGCGCCACACGTACCTGTCCGGCACACACAACTTAGCCGTTCGCAATATCGCCTCGTCATACACTTTTCCACGCAGCAATTTAAACATATATGTTGCCAAACTTAACTCCCTCCTAACCTCCAGTTTGTTATACCCCACCATGCCTAGAATAAATAATGTTGGGTACATTAATGGGTAGAACGGATACACTCCATATAATTTTAAATAAAGAAATCGAATAAATTTATTTTGTATCCGTTCCACCATCAATTTGTACTTAGCTTCGTGTGGGCTCCATATAAAGCCATTACACTCTAGGTGACTTTTCACTAGTGCTTCATACGAGGACCGGAGCGCACCGAGATTTGTAAATTCCCGCGACTGACGCAACACAAATCCCAAATTTCTATACGCCTTCTTGCAAATCTTATGAATGTGGTCCCTAAAATTGAGTTTTGAAGTAAAGTGAACACCAAGGTCTTTTACCTCTGTTACCCGCTGCAAGACTACTCCGTCTAAATTATATTTGTATGTGTGAGGCTGGCGTGAATATGTGAATGACATGACTGAGCATTTGGAAGTGTTAAAAATAACTTATTCCTACGACTGCATTGTACTACTCTGTCAATGTCTGCCTGTAGTTTGCCACAGTCAGCTGAGTCCTTAACTATTGACACCAATTTTAGGTCATCCGCAAATAGAAGACATGTTGATTGCCATACAACATCGGGTAAATCATTAATCATTAGGACAAATTTCAGGGGGCCTAAATTACTACCTTGACTCACGCCTGACCTGGTAAGCTATGGTTCTGACAGTTGACCAGCCCAGTCTACAAATTGGCTCCTGTTTCTCATGTAACTGGCGAAAAATGACAATGTTTTCGGCGTACAACCCGCCTGCGCCAGTTTCATGAGTAAGATATCATTGTCGACCGTGTCAAACGCCTTACGGAAGTCAAGGTATGCGACATACACCTGTGCTCCCGAATCCACTGCTGGTACCACTTCTGACATCAGATGAAGCAGATTACTGCCAGTGCTACGCGCTGGGCGAAATCCATGTTGCGCGTCCGAAAGTTGAGCGCTTACCTGCGTATATAGTGAGTGATGTAATGCTGACTCAAAAACCTTTGCTGGCGTACACAGAACCGCCACTGGTCTATAATCCGAAACTTTTGTACCACCACTGCCTTTGGGTACCGGCACCACCCTGGTTAACTTCCATATATTAGGAAAAACTGCACTGTTGAGACAAATATTAAATATATGGAGAAACGGGGCCTCGAATGCCTCACGACAATCTCTAACAATATACGGAGGTATACCATCTGGACCTGTGGAGCGTTTGGGCTTAAGTTTGGTCAACGCGCGGCGTACGTCGGCAAGGCTCAGCTCGTTGAGGTGCACACGATGCGCGTAACAGCCACCCGACCCGCAAGCCGCGCTTGCCGCTGCCGCCACGTCTAACACGGCAGGTTCCGAGTTATACACCGAGTGAAAATATGCCGCTAATTCATTTGCACATTTGCTCTCTGATAAGAAACGCCCATCCTTAATTAATTTATTTTTATTGATACCACCTCGTTTATTTTTCACGAAAGTCCAAAACCCCTTTGTATCTTTCACAAAACTATTCTGCACTCGCTCCTGGGAAGTACTATGAGCTTCATTAATTGCTTTTTTAACTCGCGCTCTACATTGCGAAAAAGCATGATAGTCATCTTTTGACCCACTGGCCTTATATTTTTTATGTAACTTGTATTTAAGTTGTATTTCGCGAAGGACCTCCATCGAATACCATTGTGGGTAGCTATACCTACTATTTGCTAACCTATGCTTTTTAACAGGAACACAGTTATTAAATATATTATTTATAGTACGATAGAAATAGTCTAGAGCAACCTCTAAATCAAAAATGGTGTATAGTTCACTCTAATCAATCACAGAAATACTACTGTATAACAAACTGAAGTCTGCCTTAGAAAAGTTCCATTGTTTCTGGTCACCTGAGCATTTGTTGTCCGTTGTAGCGTGTTCTTCAAAATCCGTCGCTGACAGGCAGACCATCAATGGTGGATGACAATCATCTACCGGTTGTAAACCCTCAGTCTCACTCACTGATATCACACCTGTTAAACCACTGCCGTATAATACTAAGTCTAACTGTCTGCCCATGAAATTCTCAACACTACTGCCCTGGATGAATTCACAGAAGGACATAAAATACTCAAAATAATTACAAACATCTTGATTGGCTGAATATAGATTAAAATCTCCTAAAACTAAAACATTATTTTTGTACTTTACACATATATCCTCTATGACGCTAAACATAATCATATATTCTTCAAAATTAGTCTGGGGCGGAATGTACACTACACAACATGTAAATAAGAATCTGTTTCTTAAGTGTATTGTAGCACAGGTTAATTCAAACGCATGATCATCCACGTTAACATTATCCGGTGTAGGCAAGTTACGCAGCTCAAACCGCGGTGCTGCCACTAAACACGTTCCTCCCTGCTTACGGCCGTCTGTTAGATCGCAGCGTAGTATTTAGTAGCCGGGGGGGGGGGGGGGGGGGGGACGATTTCTGCATCTTGGAATGATGCGTTGAGATCAGTTTCCGTTATCGCAAGTAAATCGTATACCGATGACTCAACGAGTGAGAAGAATTGCATTGTTTTTGTTCGTAATCCTCTTACATTTTGGTATAATATTTCTGTCGTTTTATTTTTACCAATAAGTTGCGCTCTTTTTTCTTTGTCACGAAAGTTCTGTCGCCACGGTTTAACGCAGATGTCTTCAGCCCAATTATTAGGTGACATAATACTGTCAGCAATCTTCAATGGTACTCCCAACTTAAATGATGAGTAGCGCCCCCGAGATTTCAGTTCTTCTACTGTGCAATTATTATTACCGCAAATTGAATACAAATGTGCACGCACCTGTTCAACAGTGGTACCCTCCTGCACGTAGTAGAGATGTAGGTACCTCCACCGCTCAGATGCACGAAGCTCAGTTGTTCCAGGTGCAGCCGTTCCACGGAGCACTCCCAGCCGTGATGCTCGTCCACGTTTCCGTTGCACCTGTATCCACTCCTCCTGGTTTTCCTGTTCAAGTGTATCTGTGGTCTCTAGGGTTGCATCAAGATGTATATTTATACTCGATGCGTCCAACACAGAAGCAAAGGTCGGAGGAGGTGGTGGCGAAGAAGATGTAGTTGTTTTAACTTTAGAAGATGTATAAAGCTTACCAGCATCTTCCTTTTTTTTCTGCTGTATGCCTGTTAGATTTTTTACCTTTGTCTTCCCAACATCTAGGTTTAAGGCAGGGTTGGCGGATTTTTGCACCGCTACTGTACTGCCCCGCGTTGGTGCACTGTTACGTTGATCTACTATTTGGATATTTTTTTCCAATGAATCAATTTTACATATAAGATGGTTTATTTTATCAAATACTATTGTCTTGAATTCATTAAATTGCTCAGTTAGTAACATACAAATTTTCGTACTTAAGCGTGATTCGAATTCGTCCTGAATTTGTTTAATTTCCTGCACTAAAGGGGCCATATTATGTGGGTACTGGTCGGGCTTTATAACCCTTGGTGCCTGGCTCTGTCTATTACGGAAGGTGACATTATCGGAGCCATACATCGATACATCTAAGCATTCATTAATAACACTCACATCATGGCTTAGCTGTTGACGCACCGGTGTATGGGTATTATCGTTTTTGGGAACTTTGCTTCGACATTCAAAACATATCCATGTCTTCTTAAATTCAGTCGTCAGCGTAGTAAACACCTCTGTAGCAAAATTGGCACATAAATTATCATAATACTGCTTGCACTTAGTGCATCTCATAAATGCGCCGTCTTCCTTAATTACGCCGCGGCATCCCACGCAGCTCATCTCGCGTGACGTCATCTCAGTCGCCACACACTGCTCGAAACACTCGTCAATCTTCGACAGCAGCCGACCGTAGGCGAAAACTATGACTTACAAGAATAATAATAGAATAATAGAAGCGCTCTGCGGGTTGTCTTAGGTCAGGTTCTTAACGTTCAAATTATAAATTTTTAAAATGTATTTGATTATATCTTTGATGTTTCAACACGAAATGAAAAGCAGATTTCACCACTAGATAGCACAGTTATCAGGCTTCAACAATATTATAAACACGACACCTCAGATATACTTTATAACACCACTTGGCAATTTTTTTTGCGGAGACATTCTACACAGATGTTTACCGTACCCGTCCCGTGTTTATATACATATATTATAAATATATTATTTTAATTAAAATATTTAATTAAAATTTAGGATAGCTGTCACCTGTCACTTTTCTTTTCCTTTTCAAGATTCAGGAAACGAATAAACGTATTTGTCCCACATTCGTATTTATAGAGTGACCAGGGCCTTTGTAGTTAGAACATTTTTCTGTTCTATAGAAACTGGCATTGCATATTTAGTTCCACAACTCTCCAAAGGACAGCGCTGGAGTAAGTTTACGTTCGGAAGTGCATTGTTTTAGATAATTAAATCAAATTAAATGATCGTATCACATTGACTAAATCGATGTGTTAATAATGTGAATTTAGATATTTTCACCAGAAAATGAGTTAAACAACTAATTTTATTAAGATTTAGCTGCTTTAAGTCTAGTTTATTCGTTTAATTGGAAGATGGAATATTGGTGTTTTAATTTCCAAACGTGACCAGCACCCTCTACCACCATTTTGTTTGTTTTTGAATTTGACATTGGCGTTTTGTTTTTCTGACGTAACGATTGTGCTTTGAATGTTTTGAATTTTTTATATTTTTCCTATATTTTCTTACAACTTGGCTATTCTTGGACTTTGATTATCTTTGCTTAATATAGTGGCCCATGCACGTGAAAGGGACTTCGATTATCTGTTCTTTCCTTCGGCCATAGTTCGTATAGTTTAGTGATGGCCGCGGATAAAATTTGCTATGTTTCAGGATGTACTAAGAGCTGTGAGTAAATCTAATTATTTACAGGTTTTACCAGTCAATATATTATTTCTTCTTTCTATTTTATATATAAGTCAGTGTCACCTTGGGCAACAATGTGATACCTAGCGCAGACGCAGGTAGCCCAAGAGTTCTGCATCACTTTTCCACCCTTAGAGCCAATACCTTGCTATGTATACTTACATACATAAAAAATGGGGGAGGGGTTTCCGGCACTTAATTCTTTTAGGAAGGGGAGGTTCCTACTCCTCCCCCCATCTACCCGTCCACTCGGCGACCAATAATTCGTGCAGCAGATTACTAAAGAATTACCCTTATAACACTACTACTTATACTACTGTCATTACACATTTTTTTTGTAGGTGAAGATGGCTATATACTTCACAAATTTCCAAACTCTACAAAAGATTCAACGCGCTTTTGTACACGGGTTCAAGTAGTTGGTGGAAACTTTCTGTGCTTAGATGATATGTATGTGTTTAAGTACCGAAGAATTTGTCATACACCTTTTGAATCCAAGTACTGGACCGGAGTAAAATGTTAAGTAATATTGCAATACCAGCATTGCATATGAGAGGTTAGTAAAAATTTGCATTAACATTGTAATGATCTATTCTTAATATTATGAATGTTAAAGTTAATATGGAAGTTCGTTCCTCAAATAATTAATTTTACTATCAAACATGAATAATTGAATGTATAAATTTTGAATCATTGTTAAACTATGTTCTGCAATACTAATTTTCAACTTCCATGTTGATGAAATATTATGTATGACATGTAAAGCAATTTTATGGAAAGTTTGTTATTTCTTATTAACAGTTTGATTCAAATGATAATAAAAAGCTTATAAATTAAGGCTTTTTCAAAGCTCATATGAATATCAAAATCTACACCAGTTTATAAATATTAAACTTGCTCAGAGAACAACTGGGAAGAAACATGAGTTTATGTTATAATAACAAATATATAGTGATCTAAAGATCTTTTCCAGTACTAATGAGAATATATATTGCACCAACATACTATATTGTACAATATGTTCAATGTTTAATTATTTTTTAATCATATTGTCCTTTAGTATCTATTTAAAGTTATGATGATCTTTAATTTGATATCCCATTTCATTCAATCTTAGAATATCATATTTAAAGTTTAGATGCCCAAATTTGTGCAGTATTCATAAGAAACAGAACAAAAAAGTTAGTTTTTTATATGGTCTTATTATCAAACTTAATTAATCACAAGAGAAGTTACTTGATTTGCCTCCGTCTTTGTAAAATTCGACATTGCTGCAAGATCCATAATTTACATTAAAGTATGCATATTTTTCACAGGTGTTCTATTGTACAACTAATACTAATAATAAACTTCCATTTTAATAAAATGGAATGTGTAACTTTTAGCTTCATTTTTATTTGTTTTATTTTGTTATGCTACTTGTGGTATTTGTTGTTTGATATTGTCTGTTGGAAGATGTTGGTAGTCCTTCAGCCTTAGTCGTTCAAATTCTACATGGCTAATATGTGTATGCTGTAATTTTTTGCTGATTGGTAGTAGAGGAATTAATCTTTGCAATTAATAAACCCAAGCAGGTTAGAATTTTTATTTGAGCCATCAGTTCACATTTCTCTTTGTACTATTCTTAAGTTGTCAATATATTTCAAGTACAATATAATCATTCATTGTATATATTGATTTTACAGGTGCTGTTGCTAAGATATCACCCTTAGCTGAAGTTACAAATAAAAATAATACTTTTAAAACACGTCATACACAAGAAATTGCTTCAACATCAAGTTATGTGCAAGGGACAACTACTGCTCAAACATCCAGTAAGTTAAAATTGATAATATATTATTTATAAATAAAAATTATTGTATAAATTAAATTGAGGATAATATATTGTAAATTAATTTTATTTAAAAAAAGTCCCACTGGGTTTTGTGCTGGTTCTGGTAAAGCTTTAATATCAAGTTGCTTTAATAGGGGGTTGTGGGGCGGGGGGAAGGGAGGTGGAGAGGGATAGATTCGTCCCCCAGCTGTCCCCCCACCATTAGATGTATGGTATTTTTATATTAAATGTCAAAGATCAAAACTTTATAAAATAATTTATAAGAAAAATCACCTTAATAGGTAGTCGGGGAGGGGGCGTGACCCCTCTTCACCGAAGCAATACCAAAGTTTAGTTGATGGAGCCCCCGTTATTTCTGGGTGGTTTATGAAAAAATAACCACAAATCTTTCTAACCAAACCTATCTGGGTTGGTGTGCCCCAAGTCCCGAGCTTGCTTTGCTCGCTCTTGTACCAAATAAAACACCAAAATGTTAACTTTAATAATTACTTTAAGAAGCACGAATGTAGAATAAATGCTGTAGAAATGCGGTCTTTAAGGAATATGCTAGGGTTGAATCTGAATGACAGGGTGAGAAATTGCGTGATAAGAGATAAATGTGGTATGCAAGATGATGTTGTGACCAGGATTAAGAAAGGAATGCTTCGGTGGTTTGGTCACGTAGAAAGAATGAATGAGGAAAGAGTGACAAAGCAAATTTATATGGCAGATGTGAACGGCCGAGTCGGGAAGGGACGCCCTAGAAAAAAGTTTATCGACCAAATTGGCGATATTTTGAAAATGGGCCACGTTAGAAGTACCCTTAACCGACGAGCATGTATGCGTAGATATATGGATGTAAAGGAGGCGAAAGAGGTATGTCACGATCGTGCCAAATGGAAGTCCGTAGTCTCTGCCTACCCCTCTGGGTGACAGGCATGAGTGTTTATGTTCTTTTTTTTTTACTTCAATAAGTAAACATATTTTATCACTTTTGCCATTATATTTCATCATGTTTCGCCTGCACAAGTACTCCACTATTGCGTTATTAAAATATACAATATCTTAAAAACGGTTAAGTTTCGTGTGTGGTGTTATGATTCAAAATGCAATCAACTTGCTACAATTAAATTTATTTTTACTAAACTATAGTACAAATTTTCTTGGTCTATATAAATATAATGTTTTGCATTTTAATTTCAGGCTTGAAGGTGACTGTACAGGAACGGGAGGCAGGTGCTCTTCAATGATTGATTTATTGAACGTTTGTTGGTTATATTTAAGTCGTCTTATTGCTAACAGTGTGTATCAGGTAATAATCAAAATTTAAACAGACAGATCTTATAACTAATTGCACGACGTGCTGTGATTGGTTGCCAACAATGACGAGCTCTGATTCTTAGATAAAAGTTTGGTATTCCGGTGCATCGCTAGGCGGCGTTAGTAGTCGCGCCAACAGTGACTAAGCCCAAAAGGACTCAAATTAGTACAAGAATTACAATGTTAAAAAAGAAATAATGATTTCTTATATTTACGCGAACATTGCACATGATTAAAACTACTTTTATTTTTACTTTTTATTTTTAATTCCCGACGTTTCGGGCGCTTTCCAGCACCCATGGTCACGGGGGACTTGGATGACTGACGTCCCGATGTCATTGTTAAACCCGGAGTACCTTCAGCTTTTTTAATTATTGTTTATGGTCCGATCTATGCAAAATGAACTGACTATGTCCTGAGGTCTTGCAGTGGTATGCTTGGGTTTAGTTTTAATTTTATTGATTATAGGATCCCAAGCAGGTGGTAGTACCCAGCCTCCTCTATTGAAATCAGGATGTTTTTTAATTTCAATAGCCTCACGTATCATCCTTGGTAGGAATCGGTGTTCTTTCGCGAGGATTTGTGGTCTATCAAATCTGATGTAATGGTTGGGGCCGTCTAGGATATGATCACTTTAAACTCACTCACTCACAACTCGATCACTTTCACAAAATAAGTAAAATCAGGTAAATAAACGCGATAGAATCCGTAAATTTAGTTTTATTCAATGTATAGTGTTCGCGTAAATTTAAGAAATCATTAAGCATTTAAAAGTTTTACCTTAATGGCAACAGTTTTTACGATGCTATAATTTCGAGAATGTGGTGAACACAAAAGGGACAGACAATTCACACCTGATGAAAAAGTGATGACATTACATTTTTTTAACATGGGCCAAGAGCCTACAGAATGCTGCAAAAGATATTTGTTCTGCCATCACCTTTCACCTTAAGCAGGATGGTATCTAAGGCCAATATTAAGCCTGGTATAAATGAAAACATATTTTACCAGCTTAAGAAGCAAGCATCTATCTTAAATGAAAGCCAATGATAAATTGTGTACACTGGTTTTTGATGAAATGGCCTTAACACCACATATTGGTTATGACAGGAAAAATGACAAGATTACTGGTTTACACAATGATTTCTTATATTTACGCGAACACTACACATTGAAATAATACTAGTTTTTACGGATTTTATCGCGTATATTTATTATATATATATCCGACGTTTCGAGCGCTTCACAGCACCGGATCGTCGGGTATTTATAGTTAAATATACGCGATAAAATCCGTAAAAACTAGTATTATTTCAATTACTGGTTTAGTTAACAATGGTGATGTAGTGAGGACTGAACTTAGAATAGAGGTATTCTAAAAACTATAAACAGCCGATATCATATTCATTTTGTGCTTGCGGTACAAAAAAAGCTGAATTAGCCTTAATGATTAAAAGAAATATAAGAAAATTGAAGGGGTCTGGCTTTAAAATCCTTGCTACTGTATGTGACCAGGGAACATCAAATGTTAGTGCCAAGTGGAACATAGTAGATAAATATTGAAATATGGTGGTAGATAAATATTGAATATACAGGGTAACATAATAGGTAAAATAATAGGAAAAACTTTGTTTCATAGCATATATGCTCCGAATTATGTTTTAGACACTTTTTATAAAATCTTTGATTAAAGGAATTAAGCAAAAGTGACAGTGAAATTCAGTCAGTCAGTCATACCTACAGTATCTTTGCTCTCATTGGGGTAATTAATAATGTTTTGAAAACAAATCAAAACAAAGTTGTTTAAGACAAATATTTATTTAACATTAATTATTAATATGTTTCAGTTGTAAAGTTTTATTTGCAACCTAATCCACGTTGGTTAAAATTCGTGCTTTACTCTTAATTTTAGGTATTTTATCAGGTTACACTTATGTCTGCTTACTTATCCATCATCCAGTAGTTCATTTTCTCCCGCGTCAACATCTAAGAGCAATTATAAAAAAAATTGAATATATAGGGTAACTCTGTATATATATATTTCAATATAAATTATATTGGTTAAGTCGACTTAGATCCTTTAGGGGGTTGTAATTTGCATCATTACCGACTATTACGACTATGAAACATCATACATTAAACCTAACCGTTTTCAAGATATTGGATACTTAAGTTTTTTTTTATAAAAATTGTCAACTTTTTGTCTATTGTACTATTTTTTTGTAATTTGTGCATCTTATTTTATTTTTCTTATAACTTTTGTGTAGTAGATAAGTTGCTTTATTATTTTAAATACCAAGATCTTAGGTAAATAAACTAAATTTTATGTTATTTTATTTCGATTAATTTACTTTGTATACTGTCATTACTGTCTACTTATAATTACTGTTGGATTTATTAATTTAAAATTGTTACTTTGATGAAATATATTGATTGATCGACATTTATTTATTTATTTCTGAAATTGTGTAGATTGCTTAGTTCTTAATTTTTTTTACTGGTTATGGGTGTAAATTACCTGAATAAAGATGATTACTATTTTTAAATTGAGTTTTCTTTTTTATGATTTACCTTTGATTACATAATTCTGCAACTAACTAGTTTTGTGCCTATATGCACAAAACTAGTTAGTTGCTGAATTATGTGATCTTGTAAAATTAAAAATAATCAGTACACCAGGGATGGGGCTGTACTATATATAGAATATCGTCCGTTTAGTTCGACAACTCCACTATAGATGTCTCTGTACCACGGAATCGACTAGCAACTCTATTCCAGGTATATATAATGTACTCTGTGAGAGTGACGAATTGAACAAGTCAGTGCAAGGTAGCGAAGCTATGAGACGACGACTCTCAGGTTTTTACAAGTTCAAAATGTATTGCGGCCACAAAGCGAATACCAACATCCTACAACTTACACAATTTTATAAACATATATAATAATTTTTTTACTTCATAGGTATTTTTATAAATAATGTATATGTTTTGATATTATAAGATAGTATGATGTAAGTAAATAGGTACTATAAGTGTATGTGTTGAGATCCACTATCGTGGACCCCCATTTTCATTTAATGGACCCCCAAATTTTTTTTCGCTGACGTAGACCCCTTGCAGGTTGTCATAGACCCCTAGAGGTCGATATAGACTACTTTGGGAATCACTGATTTATTCCCTACCTTAAATGAAACTCGAGTACTAAATGTACCTACGAGAACGCAATATAAAGACTTATTGTACACAGGAAGATTTCAAACAGCTTTATTAAAAAAAAGTATTATGGGCATGGCACCAGTCATTTATAATAAAATTCCTAATTTTGTAAAAAAACAACCGAAAAGAATATTTAAAAAGAGTCTTACTTCTTTGTTATTGGAAAGGTGCTATATATTACTCAGTATCGGACTTCTTAGATGATACCCATATAAAATAACGTTCAGTTAATTAATTGTTTGTATAATCTGTTAGTATTAATAATTTATAATGTAATAAGCTACCAGCAATAATAATTCAAAAATCTATATAATGTAATAATAATAATAATGCAATACTTTTAATCATAATAATGTAATATCTATTTATAATCATAATTATCATATTAAATCTATTAATAATTAATTACTATAGTTCATAAAAGATAACTTGAACTCTGCGACAGCTATCAGTAAAAATCACGCCTATGAAGTCCTGAATTTCTTAGTAGTACAGACAGTACCTAGCAATGTCATACTTTATGGGCGTGATTTTTACTGACAGCTGTCGCAGAGATCAGGCTATCTTTTATGAGCTATAGTGTAGTATAGAAATAAATTTTAATTTAATATTTGCATGCAAAAATGGTAGAATGTACGGATCTTTTATGTACTCTGTCAACACTAGAGTTTGGGAATTCTCGACAATTTCAAAGTCCCGGGACACGAGACAGTTTACTATCAAAGTCCCGGGAATTGCCGGGTCTTCGACTTTTAAGATAAAAATTTTTTTAAGAGGGTTGAGCCATTTTTGAAGGATTTTAATTAGTTAATATTGTTACGCGCTCCAGTCGACGACACACTAGCGCCATCTAGTGTCAGGCACGAGAGCGAGGGGAGCGTTGCAGTAAATGACATCACACATCTTTCGACCGACAGCGCCACCCGAAGAACTAAGATTCTAGAAAATCTATACTCGAACTCTCGGTACCTTGCGCGTGTTTACTTGAACATTCCGGATATTTTGCTAATTTAAATAAATAGGTGGCGCAAGATGCGATCGAGGCAGAGTCGAACTCAGCGACACAAGCGAAGCTTCGGAGCGGAATTAAGTGAATTAGTGTGTTTAATTATTAGTGTTTTTAGTTTTAATTTGTGTAAAGTAAATTAAAGTGTTAATTTAGGTAATTTTATCGGCAATTTTTATTGTCACGAACCTCAAGCCCGTAACAATTGGTGTCAGAAGTGGGATAAAATCATGCCGATTTTACCTAAGGAGGAAACGGAGGGTGTCCGTACCCGAAGTCAACGCTAGCAGGAGACGGACCAACGAAGATTTGGTGGTGCAACGCCGCAGACGTCGGAGGGCCAGCCACCGGCTGCAGGCCCGTCGGTAGCTCCTACATCTGCTGCACCTGACTTAGGTGCTCTGATGGTGATGCTGCAGGAGCAGGCTCGCCGACAGGAGGAACAGGTCCGTCGGTTGGAAGAGCAGCTACGGGGTGGACAGGATGAACAGGTTCGCCGACAGGAGGAACAGGTTCGCCGACAAGAGGAACAGGTCCGTCGATTGGAAGAGCAGCTGCAGAACGGACAAGAAAAACAGGCCCGCCGGCAGTAGGAACAGGCCTGTCGTTTAGAAGAGCAACTACAACGCGATAAGGAAGAGCAGATGCTCCTCATGAAGGACCTACACGCTATCTTCGGAAAAGATATACGGGAGGTGAAGGATAAGGTTGCTCAACATGACAACCGCCTGTCGGAGGCCGAAACCCGAATCGACCAAGTAAACAATCGAGTTGACAACGTAATGGCTGACGTGAAGAAAACGCTGGACGACCTCAAACTTGGGGATGGAACAACAGATCCCGTAGTAGCTACAACACCTTCGCTACGTGGGTTCAAGGTGCCACCGTTCGACGGTACCTCTTCCTGGTCAGCCTACAAAATCCAGTTCGAAGCTGTTATGAAGGCGAACGGCTGGAAAAAAAATCAGGCCATGACTGCTCTCACACTAGGCCTGAGCGACCAGGCCTTAACAGTTCTGGAAGCTCTCGGTGAGGAAGTGACTTATGAGCAACTCCTTGAGGCATTGGAGGTGAGATATGGCGACGCTCACCTGGAACACGTCTTTCGTGCGCAGCTTAAAGATCGTGTGCAGCGCATCAACGAAAACCTGCAGCAGTGGGCTCTAGAAGTGGAGAAGCTGGTGCGAAAAGCATACCGGTCTGTACCTGCGCTCATTGAAGGGAACCTGGTGCAGACATTCATCGACGGCATCCGCGACCTGGAAGTCAGAGCTGCTGTGAGGCTCGGGCACCACGAGACGCTTAAGGACGCCTTGGCCCATGCACTGGAAGTGGAAGCCGTGCGGCAGGATCATCGTTCCCATCGCGTCAGGGAGGTTGCAGCAGCTGCAGTTCGCGACCACAACAAAGGATACAGCCCAAAGTGCTATGGCTGTGGGGAAAAGGGCCACCTTCGATCCAGCTGCCCTAAGCGAACCGCAGAAAGGGAAAGTGAACGATATCAGGAGGGTAGTGCAGCTAACGGCACTGCCTGGCGGCGACAGGATCATCGTTCACCTCACGCTAGGGAGGTTGCAGCAGTTACGGTTCGCGACCACAATAAAGGATACAGCCCTAGGTGCTATGGCTGTGGGGAAAGGGGCCATCTTCGGTCCAGCTGCCCTAAGCACACCCTAGGAAGGGAAGGTGAACGGTCTCAGAAAGGAAGTGCGGCTAACAGCACCGCCCAGCAGCAGCAGGAATACGACTTTGAGATCGAACATCGCAGTGGGAAATCTCATGGCAACGCAGATGCATTGTCAAGAAGACCTTGTCCTGAAGATGGCAACCATTGTAGTAGGCAAGGTAAGGAAGTGGTATCCGTGAGGATGCTCAGGACAGACCACCTCAGCAACGGGTGGAAGGACAGCCTACGACGTGCACAGCAGGAAGATCCAGACATCAAGCCGATTCTGGGATGGATGAAGGCCCGTGCTACCAAGCCTAAGTGGAGGGACGTCTCAGCGATGAGTTCAACCACGAAAAGCTATTGGGCCCAATGGGGCAGCTTGCTGATTCAGGATGGAGTCCTGTGCCGTAAATGGGACAATGGTCGAAGAGACAGCTGTCGTTTGCAAATGGTTGTCCCTAAAGCTAAAGTGCCGAATGTTCTACAACTGTGCCATAATGGTCGTTCGAGAGTCCATCTGGGAGTTAAACGAACTCTACTGAAGGTCCGAGAACAGTTTTACTGGGTCCATTATCGTGACGATGTCGAGGATTGGTGTCGTACATGTACAAGTTGTGCGGCCGTGCGGGGACCTCAGACACGTAGTAGAGGAGCACCGAAATTGCACAATGTTGGTGCACCACGGGATAGGACAGCCCTTGACATTGCGGAGCCGTCACAGAAAGGCGCAAGAGGGACTCCTAAGGTCGTGCATGTGGATCGCTTGGCGCGTTATTATGGGGCCGATAATGCTCGGGACGAGCATGTCTTAGGAGGGGGCAGTGTTACGCGCTCCAGTCGATGACACACTAGCGCCATCTAGTGTCAGGAACGAGAGCGAGGGGAGCGTTGCAGTAAATGACATCACACATCTTTCGACCGACAGCGCCACCCGAAGAACTAAGATTCTAGAAAATCTATACTCGAACTCTCGGTACCTTGCGCGTGTTTACTTGAACATTCCGGATATTTTGCTAATTTAAATAAATAGGTGGCGCAAGATGCGATCGAGGCAGAGTCGAACTCAGCGACACAAGCGAAGCTTCGGAGCGGAATTAAGTGAATTAGTGTGTTTAATTATTAGTGTTTTTAGTTTTAATTTGTGTAAAGTAAATTAAAGTGTTAATTTAGGTAATTTTATCGGCAATTTTTATTGTCACGAACCTCAAGCTCGTAACAATATCTTTTAAAAATCAACATTTATTAAACAGAAAATTAAATCTTAATAACTTAAAAGTTAATTTAAGTCTTAATAGTTGCTTTGTTTATTTCTTTTAATCAGACATAGATTCACTTTTAAGCAGTTAAATCTTATAGTTACAAAACGAACTTAGTTAAAAATCATACTAATTCATAATATAACTTTACTATTATCTAGTAACTCTAGTATCTAATCTTTGGTCATAATCACAACATTGTTAATTCTCCTTATCACAGATTTGTTTCATATTTAATAATTTTAATAAAAATCACTTACTTATAAATCAGACTTTCAAATAATTAACTAACACATTAATTAGACTTCCTTGCTTATTTAATAAAATAGGCTTTTAAAAAAATCAGAGCGTCAACAGCTCTCTCCGACAAACTGTTTCTTATTTTTGTAATAATGCCACCGGACAATGAGAACACACACTCTCGGTTTCTACAGACGTCAGTTTAATTGTGTTTAAGGCTTTATACAGTAGTTCCAAATTTCCAGTACTTTACCGGTTGTTAAATTAAAAAAAGAAATTTCAGTTGTTCAAACTTGTCGGTTAAATTGCGTTTAAGGCTTTATACAGTAGTTCCAAACTTACTGTGATTTTTCAAATTTGAACAACTGCAACTGCATTTTTAATTTAACTAACAGATGGCGTTAGGCTCCTTCAATTATTTGAAAATAAAAATGATAACATAACAAATTCGACAATGTTGTCTCGTCTCGAGTCTTCGTTTCATCGTCGAGACGGACGGACGGACCACAGAGTACATTATATAGGACGGACTTTTTGTAATTTTAGTTGTCTCGGGACTCGAGACAACTAAAATTACAAAAAGTCTCGGGACTTCGACACACCAGACGTCCCGGGACCAAACCAGAGTCAACACCCTTTTTGTGAATACCTACATTCAATGCAAATAAATCAATATTCTATTCTATTCTATTCTATCAATTTAATAGGTATGAAAATTATATGAAAGAAATTTATTTTATTTTATTTGATATACAATACAATACATGACCTACTTAGCAATTTAATTAAGTAACATTAAATAAAAATAATACCTAATTAAAATTATAATATTTACAATTAATACTAATTATACACAATATAAAAAAGAGACTAAACTAACTAACTAAGAAAAATATAAAAAAAGAAACTAACCTAACTAAGAAAAAAAAAAAGAAACTGGAAGAAAAAAAAAATAACAGTACTGGTACTAGTTGATTTCTCAAATGCTTTCAACACAGTTGATCACGAAATCCTTCTTTCCATACTGTCTCACCTGAATTTTGGCCCTACTGAATTGGATTGGTTTACATCTTATCTTCGCGGTCGACAGCAGTCAGTCAGTGTTGCGCAACTGTCCTCAGCGTGGGCTGATGTGGATGCTGGTGTGCCGCAAGGCGGTATTCTTTCTCCTATAATGTTTTCAATTTTTATAAACTTTATTACCTCCATCATCGACTGCTCGTACCATTTGTATGCCGATGACCTTCAGCTTTATGTGCAAACTGAGATTGGGGATATCCATAATGGGATCAAAAACCTTAACGGCAACTTAGCAGCTATCAGGGATTGGTCAACTCGTTATGGGGTTTTGGTCAATCCTTTGAAATGCCAAGCTATACTGGTGGGTAGCTCAAGGATGCTGGCTAAGATTAATCTGACAGACTTACCTTCTATTTACTATGATAATACTACAATTCCATTCAGTAATTCTGTTAGAAATCTTGGCCTTCACATCGACAGCACGCTGAATTGGAGAACTCAGGTTTCAGATGTGAGTCGTAAAGTCACTGCCACGTTATGCTCTCTGTATCGTTTAAAGCATTTTCTCCCCACAAAATCTAAGATCATGCTTGTCCATTCACTTATATTACCCATAATTGATTATGCAGATGTGTGTTACCCAGACCTGTCCCAAGATCTTCTGAACAAGCTGGAATGCCTCTTCAATAACTGTATAAGATTTATCTTTGGGCTCCGTAAGTATGATCATATTTCGCAATACAGATTGATGATAAATTGGCTTACAATCCGGCAGAGGCGCAACTCCAGAATATTACTTGTACTTTTTTCCATATTAAATGATCCATCTTCGCCTTCTTATCTTAAGAGTAAATTTCATTATCTTTCCTCATCTCATGATAGGGTCCTACGCTCTTCTTCTAACAACAAAATCTGTACTCCAGTTCACTTCACCGAGTTCTATGGTAACTCCTTCACAGTTCAGGCTACACGCCTTTGGAACTCCTTGCCCGATGACATCAGAAAAGCTCCCAATAAGTACGCTTTTAAAAAGTTGGTCCGTGATCATTTATTAAAGACAACGCATTCTACATGACTCATTTATTTAATATGTATTGCCGAACAGACGTATATATTCATAGTCATTTGTATATACTAATTATATATGTATTTAAATATGTTTACTTGTATGTATATCCATTTATTTATATATTTGTATATTTGTAAGGATAGATTATATATGTATAGTTTATTTATTAGTAGTTTGTATTTATGATGTAGTTAATTATCATTTGTATTGTTTTATCTTATTCTATATTGCCACACCTACGTCAAACTCTCACCACTCCATGGGTTGACTGGTAGAGAATGTATAACTTTTTACTTGTTTAACTTTTCTTTTATTCTTATAGATTTTTCCCGTCGATAGCAGTTTTTGATGTAGTTTATTTTTCAACAACGTAGGTACGAAAACGAATTTTGTTATTTAGATTTATTTTTATTTATGTTCTCATGTAAGTGGCGTATAAAATGTCTTTATGAGAATAAATGTCTTTAAACCTAGCCTAAACATATGTTATTATGTCAATTTAATCAGATGCAATACTTACAGACCCACATCAATAAAAGACCGTGACTTTACGTTTTTACCTTATTTCCTAACTCATACTTAACCTACAACTTCTTGCATCTTATATCTTTAACTGTATAAATTGTTTTTAATGTAACAAACCTATAGCCCTCCCCTATCAGTGTAAGCCAGGATCTATAAGGCTCCGTCTTTGAAAACCACCAGACCATGAAGCCCGGTGTGTAAAAGTACAGTAAGTATCCTCAGCATGCTCAAAAGCAACACAGAAAATCTCATCAGCATGCGTCAACAAACATTTTCCCACCCTTTCTCCACGTAAAGTAAGCTACTTAGCATAGTTGGTATATGCTACTCATCTTTGTTAGTATGGGTACAATATCGTTGACTGTTTCACCTCCTTAGATATTGTAGATGATAAAATCGGCATTCTGTATTTTTATCGATAACGCCAATCGTCAATCACTAACACATTTGTAAATAAATAGTGACAGTACTGGATAACAGAGGGCGCTTATAACAAAATAATAAATGTTCTAGAAAAATGAACCAGATATATTAAAATTAAAAGATTATTTTGTAAGCATACATTATAATTACGATAATAAACCGAAATCACGTTCATTTTTTGCTTCATATCGTGACTTACAATATCTCAATGCACAGCAGGGCATATTTTCTTTAAAAATAGTTTTTAAATTTACGAAACGATTGCGTCTTGACTTTATGACGATGTCACTTCTCTAGTATATAGTCAGTAATCTATGATGTCACTAAGACTAAATGACAAAAATCGGAGATATATCCTCTAGGACAAAAGTTACAATTTTGTTGCTGATGTCCGGTCTACGAGGGCGGCTCTGAAAATTTCGGGAATCAGGGAAGTGACACAACATAACTATTTAAAAATGTATTTATTGCTTTTCAAAGTATTCTCCGCAAAATTTGACACATTTTTCCATACGATGGAATCAATTATTAAAGCTACCATTCCATTCGGAAGTTGGGGTCTACAAAATGGCCGTTTTGTAGGCGTCCACAGCTTCTTCAGGTGATGAAAATCTCTGTCCACGCAATTTATTCTTTATTTTAGGGAAAGTATAGAAATCATTACGGCTTAGGTCAGGGCTGTACGGCGGATGGTCTAATAATTCGATGGTTTCTTGCTCTAAAAACTCTTTTGTTCTGTGTGCGGTGTGAGAACTCGCTTTGTCGTGATGGAGGATGATGCGGCGGTTGCAGTCCTCTTTACGGAGTTCAGAAACGACCTGTGGCAAACCAATGCTAGTATACCATTCTGCATTAACCGTTCTTTGTCCCTCAAGAGGAATAGTCGTAGCATGCCCGGTTTTGGAGACAAACGTGGCCACCATTTTTTTTGCAACACTCCGTGAACGAACAATTTTTGTTGGCTTTAACTCATTTTCGAACACCCAAACTCGTGACTGGTTTTTTGTTTTGGGTTCGTACGCGTATATCCAGGATTCGTCACCTGATACGATGTTGTTGTGCATTTGAGGATCCTGCGAGAGTTCTGACGCACCAAGTAACGCGCGCCGCTTTTTGCTCTACAGAGCGAATGCGGTATCCATCGGGCAAACAACTTTTTTACACCTAATTGTTCATGCAAGATTATTTGTAATTGACTCATGCCAATGTCTAAAGTTGCCTGAGTTTCGCGGTATGTCACATGTCGATCTTCCTCAATTCAAAAAGTTTTCTTGGGTGACGGCAGTTTTTGGACGACCTTGACGGGGATCATCACTGAGCTTGACACGTCCACGTTGAAATTCAGCAAACCAGCGATAAATTATGGTTTTGGATGGGGCTTCATCACCAAATGCAGAAATCATCCGGTCAACACACTGTTTTTGTGTTAAACCACTTTGAAAGTCATAATAAATCATCGCTCTTGAATTTTCTCGAGTCAACTCCATTTTATCAACGACTAAACAAGTTTGACAAAACCTTAGTGACAAGACCGAGAATCTTTTTTAAATAAATAATGGTATTCGATTTTTAAAACCAAGGAGTTTTCAATTAAAAAGATTTTAATATGACAGGAACAGTGGAAATATTCCATTCCCGATACTTTTAGTGCAGCCTCGGTATTACTACTACTACTTAAATGTCTTTGGCTTTGCCTCTCTCCTAAGGGGTCAGTCATACCGTCGGGTATGAAAGTAAATATTTTAATTATACAAATATTGAGATAAATTAAACGTCGAAACAGTCGAAAAAGGGAGAGAGAAAAAAACATACAATTGTCGACCAGTAACGTTCTCGTGCCTATTTAGTGTTAAGCTAACAAAAAAGCTAATAAAAGCTAATAAAAAGCGGAGTAAGAACATCCACAACTCAATATCATCTCGTGGGTGTCGTAAAAGGCGACAGAGGGAAGTACTGAATATGTCGCCTTCAAGTCGTCATGTATGGGTATCATAATGAAATGGATAGAGGAAAGTAAGTCGCGAAGGAGATGAACAGCATCGTCTTCCGAATAACAGAAAGCACGGTTGCCGACCCGCCTGACGAGTGTAGCTACTATGGCAGATATCCCGCTTATGATGTTATGGGATCTAAGGAGAGGCCTGTACTCAGCAACAATAGACTTATAGTTTGTAATGAAGGCTAATGCGACGCGCTGCAAGTAGTCGCTTTCTATAAAAAAATGAAATTTGACGATTTGCGCAATCAAAAGGTGTAAGTACTACAAGAAACCTACGAAAAATTTGTCTTAATGTCTCCACATTAGTTATACAAACAAAAATGTCTTTTCGATAATTCGGCGTCGCCATATTTTCAGTGCTGGGAGTGCTAGACTAACAACTACTCGAATCTGTAATATTTCTAAAGTTTCTCCGACCAAACCGACATGTCTTAATATAGTGAATAAAGGTTTGCTTATGGTCCTTTTTTACATCCTTAAACAATAATTTAATTTTCTGATTCTCAGATTCTCCAGAACGTACACGAGTACACATTATTTGGTTCAAAACAGTAATTTCAAACCTTTTATTGTTCTTGGACTTATCTAACACATATTTTAACTACTCACAACTGGGAAATTTTATTGTCTAAATAGTAGAAATTTGTTTTAAATACAGTATTTGTGGAACCTATCAACATAACTAAACAAAACTTATGTACTTAATATCCCTTTGAGCGCCGATTTCAAAGCTTAAAATATCTGAAATCACTGACAAAATTAAGAAACAAAAAAATGTGATCAATTTGAAAGACCTCAAGGAAAAAAGTTATTTATAATAAAAATATATTTTGATTGAGATTATTTACATACGAAATTTAAAATTCAGTGATTTTTAAGAAAATGCTGAGGGCAAAATGATTGATATTAATTACTTTATTTAGTACTAGCTGCTGCCCGCGACTTCGTACGCGGATGATGTTGCTTACGCCAGCGACAACAGGGTCGTCGAAATCGAAGATCTAAAATGTCTGTTTTCGAATTCTAAGAGCCCGGGGACGGGAAAACAACGTGATGTGCGAGACGATTCGAGACGTTCCAGATCTTACATTTTTGTAAGTCAACACGAAATGCCCATCAGATTAAACAACTTTTGCTAAGGCGTCATTCCTATATATGTTATAATGTCGCTGGGTTTTGGAGTTCCACAACAGGTGTTCCAGGTCTTCAAATAACTATAGCTGAACCCGTGGCTTTGCCCACGTTCTCGGTCACGCGCAAGTCGTATCTCACGGTCCTGACTGCTCTCAAGTGATCGAGCAGTCTCAGAGCGGATATTCTGAAAACTCAACCTCTGATCCCTCTGTGTAACCGTTTCGGATGCGCGAGACAAAGAATGATGATCCCGATCGATAGCTAAAAGCATTTCTCGTTGTTGCACACTTTCCTGAGATCGAGAAGCAGTAGTGCGGACTCGTTTAAATTCTAGTCGTAATTGGCGCTGCGTGCTAGTTTCTGCGGACAAACTTAGTGCATTACGCTCACGGTTAGCACCCAGCCGTTGTTCACGCTCTGCGTGGGTTCGAGAGAAACTACTGCTACTACTAACTAACCTGCGCATCTTAAAAACCCTTGAGTTTCGAGACAGATTTGATATTTTTATAAAAGGCATAGCTAGATTCCTTCTTAATCCGATACTAACGATATTCAAAATAATGAAAAGTTATCGAATAAGTACGTAATAGTAGAAAAATAATAATTATTCGTAGGAAAATTAAACACATCAACCAACACAGACAACAAAGGTAACCCCCATTTCTATAGGATGATAACTTAGAACCAAAAGTTTGACTTGATTTCATGATAGTGTAACTTGTTGTAACACCAATCAATCTGTTTAGTAATATTGGTGTGAAACTCTCCATACAATCAGATAGGACATGTAAAGTTCCCGGATTTCCTAATGCACATAAAAAGTGCAAAAATTAAACAAAATTACGATTTTTCAAAACAATGTTATGGGATTTAAACTTGCACCATTTAATGCGGTAAACATTTTTGACGGTCGACATATTGTTAAACAGTTGTTCCCCTGCAATTTATAATTACTGCCCCGCTCCTTTATAAAAACAGCGTGATTATTATGTTCCCAGAGTTAAATTTTTATTTTTATTTTAACTAATAACATATCATTTTGTGCATTCAATTACAGAGAAAAACCTTTTAAAATCAACACTGCTTACCCCCTATAACATACGGCGTGATAATATGTAGCTTTAGGCTACACAGGCCTTCCTTGGTTTACAAAGAACATTTTTGCTGAATTTCAAATCAATCTATTCAGTAGTTTTGGCGTGAAGCCGTACCATACACACAGACAAACAGACAAAAATTCTAAAAAGTTACTTTTTGTCATCAGTTACGTTTTTCTAACAAAAGCCACTTATTTTTTCTCGAAAATACTCAATGTACAGTTTTTTTTTCGTTACTGTATTATTATTTTAACTAATAACATATCATTTTGTGCATTCAATTATTTTGTGCATTCAATTACAGAGAAAAACATTTTAAAATCAACACTGCTTACCCCCTATAACATACGGCGTGATAATATGTAGCCTAAAGCCTTCCTTGGTTTACAAAGAACATTTTTGCTGAATTTCAAATCAATCTATTCAGTAGTTTTGGCGTGAAGCCGTACCATACACACAGACAAACAGACAAAAATTCTAAAAAGTTACTTTTTGTCATCAGTTACGTTTTTCTAACAAAAGCCACTTATTTTTTCTCGAAAATACTCAATGTACAGTTTTTTTTTCGTTACTGTTTTATTATATGTATAGATAATAATAGCATAATATGTCAGAACAATATCTTCTCACTTACAAGAGTAAGTGTCTAAAATTCTTTAAAATGGATGAGGAAAAATAAATGTTTTTTATTTTTCTATAAGGTCTTGTAGGGTACGAGGAACTATGGGGGAAGGGAAACAGGTAGTTGGAAATCAAAAACAAAATACTGCAGCTCTGCGGTTACTCTGTCAGTAATACAGAACAACGAATTTATTTCAAATAAAAATCACAGATGTCGCGGAGCCTCATAATTGTGCCGCCATGACACAAAAATGTAGCATTAGCGCGTAGCATACTTTGTGTGGTGATCTAATACAGAAAAACTCATAAACAAATCTGCCAATGAGAGTAAGTATTGTTTGGTACCTACTTAATGTTTGATTGATTGCGTAGATAAGTTTAGAATATTAACTATTAATATGAAAATATCATGTGCTTTAGAACATAACAAAAAAATCACTAAGTGGGGTAAGAGGAACTGCCGTGGCCGGGAAAGGGGAACTTCTGTTTCTTTTTCCCGATGTCAGAAGCCTTATACATTTTAAATGAATGCAAATGTTCGTTCTTGCTAAACTAATAATGAATGAATAATCACAAATGTGTAAATGTCTTGCTGTAATGCGAAAATATACTCAAATGAAATTATAATCCTATAAATATTATAAAGCTGAAAGTTTGTGAAATGTGAAAATAAATAATATTTATAAATAATAAAATCTTAAATACTACTGAACAGATCAAGATGAAATTTTGCGTACAGTTAGAACAGAGCCTAACTTATAATAGGCTGCTTATACGAAAATACACGTGCGAAGCTGCAGGCAGAAGCTAGTGCTACTTATATTAATAATTGTTATCAGGTATATTAATTAATGATTTTGATTACAGAAACATACGAAATGCACAGAAATTATGAACGCAAAACCAATAATGCGTCATATCCAACACAAAAATTATTAGAGGCTGTTAGAGCAGTGAAAAGTTGGAAATGGTCTGGGTATCAGGCTTCTAAGAATTATGGAATACCCAGACCCACCATAATAAATCAGGTAAGTTACCTGTGTTGACTTTTTAGAGCTATTGCTTTGAACTTAATTTGATATAGGTAGTTGGACTTGTTTGACTTTTTTGCACCAATTTCGACGCTTATATTTGTATTTTAACTGACTTTAAAATTTAAAAAAAGAGATTATAATAACCACAAAGCAGTTTTAAATACATAAAAAATGCATAATTTATGTATGTTTGTCGTTTATGTATATCTCCGCGAATTATGGACCGTGTTATCCATCACTCGTCAAACTAAATTAGGCTAGAATTTTAACTGGATGTCGCCACATGTAAAAATTAGATCGCGCTATTAAAATGTTCCGTATTTAAAACTACTTCCAAACCCATTTTCACTATTCAGAAATTTGATCTCGATGAATAATTTTCCAAAACAAGCCAGATAATTATTTTCAAATGTTCCTTCCGGACATTAGCGCGGTCAGCATTACAGTCAGCCTATGATGGAATTGGTCTTCAATTCAGCGTTTCCATCAAGAGCTGGCTACAATGTTGATCGAGTTGTGATGGCCTGGTCCTGCGCTACGTTCCGCTCATGACCATCATAATCGAGGAAACAAGCTATGTCATTAAATACAGACCTCATTAGTAATGTATTATTATTTTCAGGTATATGATCGTAAAAGCCTCAAATTTAATACCTTGGGAAGAGCCGCTATCTTATCTCAGGAAGTAGAAGATCTTGTAAAAAACCTGCGTGACATGGAGAAGCATGGTTTCGGACTGACAAGGAAAGAATTATTAGAGACAGTGGGCCATTATGTGTCGGATAATGACATTAAAAATCCATTTAAGCATAGCGTGCCTGGGAAGGATTGGCTTCTTGCATTTAAAAAAAAGGCATAATCTATCAATTAGGAAGCCACAGCCGGTGGAATATGGGAGAAAACAGGCATGTAGCCCATATATTATGTACCCCAACTCTTTTTAACAACTCAACTCAACTCTACAACTCTACGACTAACAGAATTGAAATTACTAGACAATCTCACATACGGAATGTCGACGAAACAAGCAAACAAGCTTTTCAATGAATTTCCACTTAGTACTTACTACTTACTTTTCACTTAGAAGATCCTTCTAAGCGAAAAGTAGTTGGAATTAAAAGATTTACTTCGACGAGAACAATCGCTTCTCCTGGAAAGGCCAATACCACTGTCCTATTAGACTGTAACGCTCTTGGAGAAAAAACTCCATCGGTAATAGCGTCCAAGGGGAAACATGTGTGGAACGAATGGACGACATATGACGGGTATCCTGGGAATGCATATACTGCAACCAGTAATGGCTGGATGGAAACAGCGGTTTTCGAAATCTTTTTTGAAAGTTTAAAAAAAAAACAGTATTATCAAAACGTCCTATCTTTTTGATTTACGACGGGCACTTAATACATGTTGGTATAAACCTTATTAAAAAGGCTAGAGAAGCTGAAATTACAATTCTAAAAATACCTTCACCCACCAGCCAGCTTTTACAACCACTAGATTTGGCAGTAAATAAATATTCAAAAGATCGATGGGATTGTAAAGTGGCAGTGGTTGAATATTGAATAGGCGTTGCTAAAAACATTTTTCACATTGGACCCGGCTATATGTGCAGCTGGTTTTCAAAAAGCAGGGATTCGCCGCCTTAATAAAAATCCTATCTCAGAATATAAATTCAACCAAGTTTTGCGAGAATGGAAACATAAATCTACATGTTATACTATGAATAATATCTAAGACCCAACTAAGCAACCACTGAATGATGTGCTGATATCTACTGAGCAGCTCAAATTCAACCCGGAGTCGTGGCTATCTCTCTCTTTAAAAAGAATCAACTTGAGTCTAAATATTTGTAATCCTACATTATCGGATTTTCCACAAAATTCGACAGAATAATATAGCGGTGATCGTAACTCTTTAAACCAGCTCAGTTATGAATCAACTAGCTCAGTGAACATTAGGAAGTCCAAAATTCAAATTCTAGAAAACAGGATTATCAGCTTCGAAGTTCTACTATTATCGAGAATGAAAGCAAGGACCAGTTCCAAAACTAAAATGAAGCGTATGACAATTGGAGCTGTAGTAATAACCCGTGGTAATGTATTAATAACTTTGGAGAAAATAAATAATGAAAAAAAAGTAAACCAGTTTTGACAAAGCTATAAGAAAAAAAGTAAAAGCAGAGCAAAAAATAGAAAACCATGTACAGGAAACTAAACACAACCCAAAATGAAGAAAATTTTTTTACGTGGTAGAGCCATGCTGCAGTTATATTAGTAGTATAGTTGTAGCACGAATGGGTCGGCTCGACCGGGGAAGGACCACGCTCTCACAGAATACCAGCGTGAAATAGTAGCTTAATTCTGCTGTATTTCGTAAGGTGAGTGTAGAGAACCGGAGACCCTTTTTACTGAAAACGAGGCATTCCATCTCAGTCCTCACGGGTGACAACGCATCTGCATTTTGATTTGTAATGGAAGATAGATGTAGATGTCTATGGGCCGCAGCAACCACTTACCATCAGGTGGACTGTGTGCTCCTTTGTCACCCTATTCTATAAAAAAAAAGAAAAAAAAAAGAAAAGTAAATGTACCAGATCAAAACCAACAAAGAGGACGAAACTCAAAATCAGTGAAAAAAAGAAAAGCGATACTATAATAATAGAACAAAAACGAAAACATTCGTCTTTGACTGACACACAGAAATTAAACAAGACGAAGACAGCGACGATTATGATTTTTGGGAAAAAATACCGCATGGTAGTAGTAATGATGACAAAGCAGATATAGAACTCGATGATGACAAGGAAAACGATGTTAAGGCAGTGGGTAAAATTATTGGGTGTTGGTTAAATTTTGCACAAAAAAGTCGCTCAAACTTTTCGAAGGAGTGATTACAAATATAACGGTTCTCCTGTAATAAAATATACAAGGACATCAAAAGCAGAAACATCAACTGTTTTTGCTTTCCCTGTAGTGGACGTCATCTCGAAACTTAAACACACGGAGGATATTATCACGAAATTGCTCATTTTTATTATTACGTAACACGAGTTGAGAGATTTAACAATTAATAGGAAATTTTATTATAAAAATTAAAAATAATTCAAAAAAATATTATTTATTAGATATTGCAGCAACTACCTCGCATTTAAGAAAGAAAGAGATAATTTAATGCTAGAGCGAGAGGATGACAACCTCTTATCAGTTGACGTCATATCCTGTGAATAATTTTGCTTAAAACTTTGTTTAAAGATGTGATTAAAGCTTTATTTTCTGTATTAACTAATTGTTTAAGATAAATGTTAATAATGATAAGACCTGTATAAATAAAACCGTAGTTAGTACTTTAAGTCATAATAAAGTTTTATATTTAAGATTTTGAAGTGTAATTTACATCTTATCATATAATATGTCGCCGCAAGGACTTCTGTTGGAGAAGCCTAAACTTTGCATTGTCTTTTAATTGTTATAAATTATAATAATCAACAGTGTATAATCATTAATATTACAATTTAATAACAGAAATTTATCAGAAACATAACAAACATGTTACTAACTAGTTCTTTAAGTCTTTTGGTTTACAAATCTCTTTATTGACAACTAATTTCTATTAAAACATTATTAACTTTTAACTCAAATATTGTTTTAAATCGTAGAAATAAATAATTGTCGATTTGATTATTAATCCTGGTAATTGAAATTACTTAAGTAACCTAATGAATTCAATATAAAGTTATTGTTTAGTGAAATATTGACCAATCAAATCGTCGGCCAATCAGAGCACACCTAAATGGTTATTACGTTTTCCTTATTGTTTATTGTATGAACGCTGGAATAGACTTACTTCAGTTCCTGAGCTCGTCGGTGTAGTTCTATTTTCCTAAAAAACTTTGTGAGTATTTTTTGTGAGTTTTCATAATAAGAAGTGTAGAATAAAGTTATTGTAGTATAAAATTAAAAGCGTGTGATCTCACACCTTTTTCGTTGTAAAACTTTGTGATTATTATTTGTGAGCTTTTATAACAAGGAGTGTAAAAGAAAGTTGTCGTAGTGCAAAATTAAAAGTGTATGGTCTTAGACCTCTTTCATTACAATGGAAACAATATACGGTAGCATGACTGAACCCTTGTCAAATGGGGACAGTGGTGCTGCCTCACCATAAAAACAACCCCGAGGTTTTCGTTCCGACATATATGATAAGATGTAAATTACATAATAATGCTGTGTATTTTGTTAATGGCTTGTAAAATGTATGTGTTTTATTGTTTTTATTATGTACATAATCCTGTTTGTTCTTTTAAAGAAAACATAATTTTTCTATGTATTTTTATGAGAAATAAAGTTATTTTATCAAATAGAGAAATGTGATAATAAAAAATGCGAGCGAAATAGGAAGCTTTTGCACACGGCCCACTTTACGGTATAGCCAAAAAGGTATACCTCCAAGGCGATTTGTTCGCAGTTCGCAAGAATCTCCTAGGTGTGAGTTGTTTGTGTTTAGCAGTGAGCACATACAACCGCCGGTACGACATACTCCGCCGATCGAGTCCGCTGATTCCATGAGGCGTCGAGGTCACCGGCCCCTAGGCAGATTCTTAGGCACTTTAAAGCGCTCCGTGTTTACTGTGCCTAGTCGCGTTTCTAAAGTGCCACCACCGCACTTCCCCCAACCCTTTTGTTATAAAAGGGGTAGGCAGTGCCCAAAGTGTTTAAGCCAACGTTTACCATCCCTACCATCCACGTCGCGCATCGCTGCCGATCGGCTGGTATTTTAGACGGCGCCTTAGTTAGATTACCTGATTCACCTTAGGTTTTTATCATTATGTCTGATAAGGACAAGGGGGAGCCCCCACCCAAAACCAGAAAACCACCGGACCGTCCTGGCCTATTGGAGAGACCAATAGCGTACAGGGATATTTTCAAACCGCGTACGACTGGGAGTGAACCGTTGCCCCAGCAACAGCGGGCCAAGAAAACACCACGAAGGCACACTCCACCCGAAACCGCAGCATCCCTCGAAGAGAAGAGGCAATGCGTCGGATCCCCCTACTCTTCGGAATATTCTACATCCGAGAAAGAAAGCGACCGACAACCGGAGAGGCCCATCCGTAGATCACCACCTAAATCGCCATCGCCGACTAAACCAACCCCTCCCAGATCACCGGACCCCCATTCCAGCATGGATGCTGTTGATCTGAAGCAGGGAGGAGAGAGGTCGTACGAGTGGAGTTCAACCACGTATGCGACCCTAGCGCCATCTGCCGGGCACTCGTTGTCCGCGCCAACCACCAACCCATCAGGCCGGCCATCGGACGATGGTCAAAGACCTTCGACCAGTTACGCCCAACTGGCAGCTGCCCCAGCAGTACCAAGGACCAGGACAGCGGAGGCACCGAAAACCAAGCCGGATGAGGAAACATCTAAAAGATACCCGCCCATAGTGGCTGAGTGCCTCCCGGACTGAACGAAGCATTTTGAGTTGCTCAACAGGAAGTTGGGTCACCCACCTAATGCTCGTCCGTTCGGGAAGGGGGTTAGGTTTACCTCCCAAAGTCCGGAAGAATTCCGGACGGTGCAAAAGTACCTAATTGAGATCACCGACAAAGTACCAGCCATGTCCTTGTATAGCATACGGGGACTGCCAGAGGGCACGGATTCATCCGCGATAGAGGGGGCTATCAGGGCAAAGGGATTCCCTATTAAATATGTAAAAGGGATCCCCCCTCGTAGAGGCAGACCTGGGTGCCTCTACTTTGCGCAGCTGGACCACCTGAGCCTGGAGCGCCTAAACGAATTGTACCAAGTCGACGAACTCCTGTACATGAAAGGAGTCGTCATAGAGGCCTGGCATGGAAGAGCGGCTCTATCACAATGCCACCGCTGCCAGGCCTTTGGCCATGCATCTATGAACTGCTTCAGGCCAGTGAAGTGTGTTCGCTGCGCCGGAGACCATATCGCCAGTAACTGCCCAAGGGGTAGAGACGAAGAACTGCGATGCGCAAACTGCGCCAAAAATCATACAGCAAATGATCGCCGCTGCCCAGTCCTAAGGAGGATTGAAAGGAAGCAGGGGATTGCTCTACCGGGACTACTCCCAGAAGAGCCCAAGAGGGTCCCCCAGAGTCGTCCCAGGGCCGTGGTCCAGGAAGACGGGTGGACTACAATCAGAGGAAAGGGAAGGGAACTCGCCCCCCCTCCACCCGTCTCGGCTCCTATGGAAACGGTGGTGCCGACCATAACTACATCTAAGGCAACCACCGGGGCGACTCTCCAGCCCCCTGCTAACGACGCAATTGAGCGCCAAACCTCTCAAATGAGTAAGCGGGGGAGGAAGAGGAAGCAGAAGTTGCAGCCCCCTCCTCAGGCAGCAACCTCTACCCCAAACCCAGCGGTAACGATAGCCCAGGCGCAGGTTACCAAACAGCAGAAGAAAGCTAGAATGGGTAGAGTGCCAGAAAGGGCTCTATCGGAAAATAGAGCCCGCTCTACATATAGAGCGCGCTCTACACATTTACAAAGAGAAGTACACCAACACCCGAGACCAGTGCCAACGCCTTCACAGGCTCCAAGAACACCATCAGCCGGCTTCGAGACTGCTAACGCCATCCAACGTTGGGTTGGCATAGCAATCGAAGTCGGCAGTCAGGTCCTGGCCGATATTAGAGCCGGGACGGATCCGTTTACAGCAGTGATGAAGGCGCTGGCAAACCTCCTGGCACGGCACTACGGAGGAGTCTAACCTGCGCCTCCTCTACTGGAACCCGGATGGAATACAGCGGAAGCTGCATGAACTCCGCACTGTCGCCCAACAAGACATACAAGTCATCTTGCTGGGAGAGACGAAATTAAACCCGAACACGTACGTAAAGCTGCCCAACTACCACATGTACAGGAGGGACGAGGTCACTTCTCAAGGGGCCGCCTACAGAGGGACGGCGGTTCTAGTGAGAAGGGACATCGTCCATCAAGAACTCGATCTACCGGAGTACCAAACGATGCGTTCTATCGGTATAAAAATGGAGGCGGCGGGCGAGGAACTTAGGATCTACGCAGGATACCGCCCGCCAGGGACTCCATTCTGCTTCTCAGACGTCCGGACGGTGATGGAAGGCGAAACACCGACCATCATCGCCGGGGACCTAAACGCCAAACACCCGGCGTGGGGATCTAGAGTGATCAACCCGCCGGGTCATGCAATATTCGAAGACGCTGAAAGATACAGCTATGAAGTCGTAGGTCCCGAAGAACCTACACACGTTCCGACAGATCCACGGAAACGTCCGGATGTATTGGACATCGTGCTCTCTAGGAACGTCATGGAGCTTCAAGCCCGGAAGGAGAGTCGCGTACAGGAGTTCCTGTCGTCGCTCGCGCTACCGCTTGCAGGAGTGTGGTTCATCTCCCCCGCTGAACTGCGGAGGACAGTAACCCGCCTGCAATCGAGGAAGGCGCCTGGGCACGATGGGATTACCAACGCTGCACTCCGACAGCTGCCCAATAGAGTCCTAGTAGAGCTTGGTCGACTCTACAATGGGATATTGCGGACATCCCACTGGAACTGGACTGGAAGAAAGGCAAAGTCATCGTCTTGCCGAAACCCGGGAAGGACAGGCGTAGAGCTGCTAGCTACAGGTCGATCACGCTGCTACCGCACATATTTAAACTGCTAGAAAGACTGTTGCTAAGACGCCTCCGTCCGTGCATCCAACTTCGGGCGGAGCAGCACGGATTCAGGAGGGATCACTCAAAGGCAACACAGCTGACCAGAGTGCTGCACCTGCTTGCGGCCGAGTACAACCGTGGCCGCACATCGTTGGGCGTCTTTCTCGATATCGAGAAGGCGTTCGACAGGGTGTGGCATTCTGGGCTACTTTATAAACTAGAAGACCAGACCAGTGTCCCTCCTGCTATGTTGCGGCTAGTGGCGTCTTTCCTGGCAGGCAGGAAGTTCTACATCTGCGTAGAGGACGCCGAGTCCGTAACACGAACCATCAGAGCCGGCGTTCCTCAGGGCAGCTGTTTGTCTCCAGTCCTGTGCGCGGCGTATACTAACGACATCCCTACACTGGCAGGAAGGCTACAAGAGTGGGAGGACGACGTGGAATTGGCATTATACGCGGACGATAGCGCCTACTTCACTTCGTCCAAAAGAGCCCACATTGCCACTGCCAGGATGCAACGTGCGCTGGACCTGTTGCCACCATGGCTAATTGAGTGGAGGATGGTCATCAACGTTGGTAAGACGACCGCTCTGCTCACTCGCCGCCTCAGGAATCTACCACTTCCGCTAACCCTCAATGGCCAGAAGATCGCGTACGAGAAGGCCGTGACCTACCTTGGGTGCCGGATCGACCGGGCGCTGCGCATGACTGCGCATGTCGACTTCGTCGTCCGCAGAGCTAGATGTGCGCGGGCGATGCTGCGTCCGGTCCTGGCATCCAAGTTACCACTTAAGACTAAAGTGAAGATCTTTAAGATGTAAATTAGACCCATCATCACGCTTCTGAGCGCGCCTCTGAGGCGGCGACTGCAGGCCCAGCAAAATTTGACGTTAAGAACCATCGTCGATGCGGGTCGCTACGTCCGGAATGACGTCATAGCGGCCAACCTCAAGTTCGAAACCATTCAGGACTTTGTGGCCCGGTTGGCGCGCCGACTGTTCGACCGCGCAGACAACGGGCCACACTTACACCTCAACAACCTAGTGCCGCTACACACTCGTCCACCGGACGGGCGACCCTATCCAAGAGAACTCCTCTCTATATCGATTAGAGTGTCGAGTAACAGCCCACAATGCCGCTGATAGGCCAACTTAGGCACCTCGAGACAACCTCATTTTTTTTCGTAGTCTTTACCGACTACGAAATTTTTTTTCTACCAACTACGTACTAAAAGCCGAATTAACTAACAACGCCTGAAAGGGCTACCAGGACCGGTCCATGGTGATGGACCGCGAGGACAACCCGGGTAATGAGGGCATACCCCGAAGCCCGAGACCTGCAGGACCCAAGTAGTCTGTGCAGATGATAATACGAAGCTCGCAGTTCGCATAGTTCGCCTCGGACCACGCTAGCGATCGGACGTGCCTAAATTTGCTCCGTGTATTGTGAATAAAGTGTACGTGTTGCCAGTTGACGACTCCGCCGGAACGTTGAGATCACTCCGTGAGGCGTTGAGGCGTCGCACACAGGAGTATTACACATAAAAAACCGGGCAAAATTGAAAATAGTGATGTTAATCCAACCGCATCCAAAATACATTTTTCTTTACCTACGATAACCGGCTTATTAAAAGGCAGACCCCCAACCCTCAACTCCCACGCATGTGGCTACAGCGTCAGTCGGAACCCAGTCATCGTAGTGTACGCGTGTCTATGTTCTCGGCGCTCTCGTTTGTGTTAATCAGTTTACTGTGCTAAAATGGCTTCGTATAGCAAACAGCAGGAGATTAACTATTCGGACATGGAAATAGAAGGTTAGTACTATATGCTGAAGTATATTTTATTATGTTTCTTCCAAATTTTTACTTGTATAGCCATCAATAAACAGCGGAACTTTTTTTATGGTTTTTTAAAGAAATTTGAAATAAATTAGTGTTTTTGTTTATGTGTCGCGCCTTGTCGCCTCAAAATTTTTATGTGGGCATAAAATGTAGACTCTAAGGAAGTAGAAACATGAATAAAAAGTCCCCCCAACGTACCCCATATTTTTTTAAAGCACTTCAAACTATATGGGGAAGATTATAATTACATTGACAAAGCTTATTTTTTTTGTTTTCTTTTGTCATAGATCCTTCGGAAAGAGTGAAAAAAATCTCCAGAATGGAGCTTTATACTATTATCAAAGAGTTCAAAGGAAAGAAGATTGAAGAAAAATTTTCGCTGTTGGAAGAAAGACTTGTGCAACTAACTTCATGTCCACCCAAAGAAACAACGGTTCTTACCCGTTATTTAAAATATTTCAAGACCAGTTTCAAAGAAAGATGGTCGGCAGCCCGTAATACTGATAAGAGATTCGTAAAAAACAATATGGAATGGCTTAATGTATCACTGGAACTACCTACTTGGACCCACAAAGCAGGCCGACCAACAAAAGAATTCAGAGAATTGTGTGATCGAAGTAAGCGTCGAAGAACACAAGATTTACGGGACCGGGTATAGATATTGACGTACGCTGCAAGAGTGAGTCAAGGTACTTCGGGAAATATTGATGCGTCTAATATTATGAAAGAAATAACATCAACGCCTACCAGAGCTAAAATGTTCCGAAAAGCAATATCGTCATCTAAAAACGTACCAATTGCGAGAAAATCCACACCACAAGAAGCATTAGCGTTATTTGTAGAAGGTAATTTTACAAGAGGGCAGTGGGAATTATTACAAGGTGGCCGAAAAGAAATTTATCCTTGCTATTCGCTTTTACAAAAAGCGAAAAAGGAGTGTTATCCCGCCGAAGATAGCATAAAAGTTACTGAAACTAGCTTCGAAGTGGAACTTCAAGCTTTGCTGGACCACACGGCTTTGCGACTACTTCAGTATTTAAAAGAAGTGATTGGAACATTATCAGAGTTGGAGAAACAACATCTTACCTTAATATCAAAATGGGGCTGTGATGGATCTAATCAGACACAGTTTAAGCAGACATTTTCCAATACTGGTGACGATGATGCCAATATATTTTTAAGTTCTCTTGTACCTGTGAGAATGATTGTTTCTATTAATGGAGAGACAAGAAAAATTATATGGCAAAATCCAGTGCCTTCTTCGGTGAGATTCTGTCGTCCTATCCGGGCTTGGTTCATTCACGAAACAAAGGATATCACAAAGGAAGAAATCACCTATATTGAAGAACAAGCAAGGAATCTCAAAGAAACTACTGGTATGGAAGTTTCGGTTAAAATAAATCACAACATTTTGCTCACAATGGTCGATGGAAAGGTGTGCAATGCCGCGACTGATACGGCTTCAACAATGAGATGCTACGTATGTGGACAAACATCTAAGGACTTCAATAAACTTGAAAGAGGTAATGTTTGTGAAGAGTCTCTGAAATTTGGACTATCCATTCTGCACGCAAGAATTCGTTTCTTCGAGCTATTGTTGCACCTAGCGTACAAAGCGCCCTTACAGAAGTGGCAAGCCCGAACGGCAGAAGACAAAAATATTTTGAAAGAAACAAAACAGAAAATACAAAAAAGCTTCAAAGAAGAGATGGGCCTTCTTGTTGATATACCCAAAGTCGGTTACGGCAATAGTAACGACGGAAATACGTCGAGAAGATTTTTTGACAATCCTGAATGCTCATCTCGGATTACTGGAATAAATATAGATTTGATAAAAAGGTTCCAAATCATTCTTGAAGTGATATCAAGTGGATATGATATTGATCCTGCGAAATTCGATGACTTTGCTCACACAACTGCCAAACTGTACGTGGAACTATATGGTTGGCATCCCATGTCACCTACAGTTCACAAGATTCTGATGGATGGCGCTCAAGTAATATCAAGTCACATTGTACCTATCGGACAGCTATCAGAGGAGGCTGCTGAAGCCCGGAACAAACATTTCCGTAAATATCGCGTAGACTTTGCAAGAAAATTTTCTAGAGTGGACTGCAACACAGATATTTTAAATAGGTTGTTTCTGACATCCGATCCTTTCATCAGCTGCAACAGAATAAAACGGAAGAAGAAAAGCAAGTCTTTTTCCCAGAAAGCTATTAGTATGCTTCTCACGAAAACACTGAATTGTGACAGTTCCAATGACGAAGATTATGAGGACCAAATCACCTGTGAACTCGGAGACACTGATTCTGATTAATTCGGTCTCCTCATAATTATCCTCTTGAAAACAAATCCTGTTTTAAGAGTAAATACTCCCTTAGATTTGTAATTCTTTTTTAATTATTTTTCTTTTTAAATAAATGCTTAACTATGATGAATCTTTCATAAAATAGTAAAATAACATATAAAATAATTTTGTCCGGTTTTTAATGTGTAATACTCCTATGTGCGTCGCTGGCATTCTCCGCAACGGATTAATAAGGTTAGTAAGCACAAAGAATTCAACCTTTGTTGCCCTACTTTTTGTGTGAGCAACCCACATTTTTGTTTTTAACTTTTTATTTTAAGAAAGTGTGAACAAAGTAAAGTACGCCCAAATAGATCTGCGCCTCACAAACCCCTCCCCGCTCGCGGGCGCATCGCTGGGCCTCCCCTACGGGTCTCACCTGGTGTGGTTGCACGCGCCGAGGGGAGTAAGGTGTGTGATAGCTAGCAAGGGCAAAGTTTTAACTCCTACCCACTTTTTCAAAAATTTTAAAATTTTAAACCTACCCTCTTTTTTGTTTTTAAAATCTTTTTATAACTACCCTATTTTATACCGAAGTGATATATTATAAACTACCTACGTTATGTCGGACAAAGGGGGAAAAACCCCCGACTCACCGTAAACCACCAGATAGGCGACCGGGCGTGCTAGATAGGCCAGGCCATGGAGCGTTACCTCTTAGCTCCAGAGAGGTCACGACTCACGAGTACTGCCCGCATACAGCCAAATCCCGAGGCGTAAAGGGAGCCCACCGGCCACTGGCGTCGCGCTCGGCGCTAATGGAGCTGAGCCTCTACCCATCGCCAAACTGGCACCACTACAACGCCGGAACATAGCCTCGTGAAGACGTACTTCCCCAGAACTGAAAGAGGAAGATCTGAAGGAGGAGAAAAGGCTGAAGGCCGGCTCGGACTCGGTATCTGAGTCAGCAGCAGCCTCAACCTCTGCCTCCACCTCGAAAGACACACCCACTCCACCGCGGAAACAGCTGGTGACGAGGCATAACTCGCCACCTGAGTCACCATCTCTCACTACCTCCCCGACCTGCATGCAATCTGAGATGCAGGACTTCGGGGAGCAGGACCCAGAAGGGGAGAAACCCTCTGATAGCACACCTTACGCCACCCTCGCCCCAGTGCAAGAAGAAATGGCATTTGAACCCACTCCTGGACCATCCTCGGCACCGGACAGCTATGCACGGATAGCTGCCGCGCCTAGAACAGCCCCATCTTCACCCACACCACTACCAACTAGCCAAGGCCACAGCAGCCTGTAGCAACACAAGTAAAATACCCACCAATAATAGTAGAATGCTTCCCAATTTGGGCTCATCATTTTAAAATCCTACATCAGCTTCTCGGCCATGCTCCGAATGCCCGCCCATTTGGGAAGGGAGTCAGGTTCCGGCCACAATCCGATAAGGAATACCGTACCACCCAAAGATACCTCATTGAGCGTAGCAAAGAGGATGCCACCTTTGCGTGGCATTGCTACGCTCCACAGGATGAACAGCCAACGAAGGTGGGGCTCAGAGGGCTCCCAGCCGATACCGAGCCACAAGACATCAAGGAGGCCCTCATCAAGAAAGTTTTCCCGGTGACGTTCGTGCGCTCAATTCCCCTCAAAAGAGGCAGACCAGGCTGCCTCTTTCACGTAAAAATGAATCTCCTGAAGAATTAAAAAGGCTATATGCAATAGACGAACTGCTCTACATGCCCGGCATCTCAATAGAGGGCTGGCAAGGTAAAGCTGGCCTTCCCCAATGTCATAGATGCCAGGGATTCGGGCATGCGTCTTATAATTGCTATAGACCTATAAAATGCGTCCGCTGCGCAGGCGATCACGCAGCATCTGAATGCCCCAAGCCGCGTGACGAACAACCGAAATGTGCAAATTGCGCTAAGGCTCACGCGGCAAACGACTACGACGATGTGCTGCAGCGTATTGCGCGTAAGAGGGGCATAGACCTACAGCCCCCAATGCCCACGCAAGCAGCACGGGCCCCTCAACCACAACCACAGCACCAAAATTTGCAACCACAACCGCAAATACACACCCAGCCGCAGCAGGCGCAGCAGCCGCGGCAACAACAGCTACCCACACCCGCACCTGCGCCAACGGTCATCATAACTGGGGCGACCTTGGCAGTACCGGCAAACGACCCCATTGAGCGCACAGAGAAAAAGAAAAAGTCAAAAGAAAAAGAGGAAAGGGAGGAAGAAGAAGAAGAAGGCGGCCACACTGAATGTAGCAGTCGTAGGCACATCTACCCCACTTCCTTCCCCCATTGCTACCACGCAGCAGCAGCCACAGCAGCCGCGCCAAGCGACCTTCCCTGCCCAAATCCAGAGAGTGCAAATTACCCACCAACCCCGAGAACCACTCCAAAGACGGACAGTAGAGCCCAGATCTAACCACAAATACATAACGTACCATCCACCATAGAAGAGGCCCTTGCACAGCTGGTGGGTATGGTCATTAAAATCCTGGGAGAGGTCCTAACTACTATGACCACAGGTATCAACCCACTAGCGGCAACCCTACTGCCTTAGCCCAACTGACTAACATCAGCAGAGGGCAGGGAAATTAAAATAGTTTACTGGAACCCCGGAGGCATAACAGGGAAGGTCGCCGAACTGCGCACGTTGGTCCAGCAGTACAAAGTCCAGGTTGTTCTGCTGTGAGAAACTAAACTGCACCCCTCTGCGAAACTGAAGCTTCCCAACTTCTACGTGTATCGCCACGACGATATCTCCCCAGAAGGTGTCGCGTACAGAGGTACTGCGGCCCTTGTGAGGAGGGACATCATGCACGAGCAAGTTGACACTATATATGACTTCGTGTCCATGAGGACCAAGGGTATAAGAATGAGGGTGGGAACCACGGATACGAGGTTCTTCGCCGCTTACCGACCTCCCGGTACCTCATTAGCCCCCCAGGATCTAAGTACTATATTCAATGCAACAACACCTGCAATTATCGCTGGAGACCTGAATGCAAAACATCCTGCTTGGAGCTCCGTGATAATCACACCTCCTGGTAAGAAACTCTTCGAACACGCTGAAGAGTGGGGATATGAGGTACTGGGTCCAGATGAGCCCACCCGATGTCCTGGACATTGTGTTGTGTCATCAAATGCCGTTCAGGATACGGCTAGAGGTGCTGGACACGCAGCACTTCGCCGTACTGTTCACTATAGACACCGATGCGGACGCGGTAGTGCCCAGAGGTCCAAAAATGCGGACGAACTGGGCACGCTTCCGAAAAGCACTGGAGGACCTCCGACTCGGCGCCTCCATTACCACCCAAGAAGACGTGGAGACAGCGGCATTGCTTCTACCCGCCATTCTAAACAAACAACCGGAACTCTACTCACACCCTGTCTCCACGGGGCGCCGGGGGAGGAACTCTATCATAAACTACAACTTCAGCTTTCTAAGAAAAGAAAGCTGAAAAAGCTGTGGGCACAAACACGGAGCCCACATATTAAAACCCAACTAAATAGAACAACAGAAGAGCTGTCGGTAGCGATTAGAGCGCACAGGGTAGAGGCATGGGAGAGGCGAATCGATGAAGCTTCGGAGACACCCGCCTCCCTACACCTCAACCGGCAGCTCACCAAAACACCACCTGCTGTTTGACCACTAGTGGACAACACGGGGACAAGAATCTACGACACCCAGCAGAGGGCGGAAACGATGGTACAGCACCTTCAATCACAGTTTACACCCAATCCCATTGCAGAGGGGTACGACGAGGATGGAGAACCGCGTACGGGAATACCTGTCGCACCCGGCACTACTATTGCGAGGCGAAGACTTCATCTCGCCTGCGGAGGTAAAGCGCGCCATCATGCGCCTACCTAACCGCAAAGCACCGGGTTGCGACGGCATTACAACCATGGCCTTGAAGCAGCTGCCAAGAAGGGGAGTTGTAGAGGTGGCCAGATTTTTCAACGGCGTGTTAAGAACTGGCCACTTCCCAACAAACTCGAAACAGGGTAAGATAGTCGTGCTACCAAAGCCGGGTAAGGATAGGAGATACCCGGCTAGCTACCGCCGCATAACGCTATTACCGCATAGAGCCAAACTCTCTCAAATACCCTCCATCGCATGTTACCGCACGTTGCTCTGCGGGAGGAACAATTTGGCTTCCGCAGAGCACACTCCACCACAGCCCAACTGGCCCGTGTCTGCACCATCTTGCGGCCAAGCACAACCACGGCCGCATCTGTGTTGGCTACTTCACAAGTTAATAGAGACCACCACCTTGCCGCCAATGCTTGTGCGGCTAATAGCGTCATTTTTGGAGGGGCGGAGCTTCTATGTTAACATCGAGGAGGCTGTCTCGGTAGCACGACCGATTGAAGCGGGAGTGCCGCAGGGCAGCTGCCTATCACCCCACCTGTACGCGGTGTACACCAACGACATTCCCAGACTCCAAGGTCACCTGGAGGAGTGGGTGGGCGATGTTGTGTTCGCGTTATACGCAGACGACAGTGCGTACTTCACGTCATCTCGTCGGGTAGACATCAACAGCGTACGCGCTGACATCAACCACACGCAAGCGCAAGAGGCTGCAAGCCCAGCAGAATCTAGCGATCAGGGCGATCGTGGGAGCAGGCCGCTATGTGAGGAATGACCTCGTAGCCAGGGACCTCAAAATCGAGTCTATACACGAATTTGTGGCCCGTACTGCGAGACGGTTGTTCGACCGACCACCTGCATAACCTGACACTCCTACATGTGCGCCCACCTGATGGGCGGCCTCTCCCACGTGAACTCATACGCTCACCACCCAGCACTTCTCTCACCCGATGTGGTTGCACGCGCTGAGGGGAGTAAAATGTGCGATTGTTTAAGGGCTGTGCACCAAGGGGTTTTAGCTGTCTAATGTTGTAAGTTGCATGGTTGTAAGGGCTGTGCACCAAGGGGTTTTAGCTGTCTAAAACCCCTTGGTGCACAGCCCTTAAACAATCGCACATTTTACTCCCCTCAGCGCGTGCAACCACATCGGGTGAGAGAAGTGCTGGGTGGTGAGCGTATGAGTTCACGTGGGAGAGGCCGCCCATCAGGTGGGCGCACATGTAGGAGTGTCAGGTTATGAGGCCTGTGCCTCTCATGGAGCGGAACCTCTTCGATCCTGAAAAAATCCCGCATCGTCCCCCCGGTCAGCCAAATTCTAAGAAGAATTGGGAGTCCACCGCTTAGCCCGTAGATAGCCGGGCTGATCGGTCGTTAAGCCTCGAACTAGCAACAAAATCTCGCCTAGCGGTTAAAAGAGCGCCACCAGAAACAGAAATTGACGAACTCCAGGATGAGAAGAGGCTCAAACCAGGGTCTCGCATCAGACTCGGAATCCACGTCATCTGCCCCCTAACCAACACCAGAGAGGGAGTTAGAAATTCCAATAACTAGGCATAGTCTACCGCCAAAATAGCCATCTCTAACAAAATCCTCGACTGGCATCTCAACCGCGACGCAAGACATGGACACCGAACCAATGCCTGGTTTTAGCTGTCTAAAACCCCTTGGTGCACAGCCCTTAAACAATCGCACATTTTACTCCCCTCAGCGCGTGCAACCACATCGGGTGAGAGAAGTGCTGGGTGGTGAGCGTATGAGTTCACGTGGGAGAGGCCGCCCATCAGGTGGGCGCACATGTAGGAGTGTCAGGTTATGAGGCCTGTGCCTCTCATGGAGCGGAACCTCTTCGATCCTGAAAAAATCCCGCATCGTCCCCCCGGTCAGCCAAATTCTAAGAAGAATTGGGAGTCCACCGCTTAGCCCGTCGTTAGCCGGGCTGATCGGTCGTTAAGCCTCGAACTGGCAACAAAATCTCGCCTAGCGGTTAAAAGAGCGCCACCAGAAACAGAAATTGACGAACTCCAGGATGAGAAGAGGCTCAAACCAGGGTCTCGCATCAGACTCGGAATCCACGTCATCTGCCCCCTAACCAAGACTGGCATCTCAACCGCGACACAAGACATGGACACCGAACCAATGCCGGGGCCATCTACAGCGCCGGACACATACGCGCGCATAGAGGCCGCGTCCAGAAAACCACGACCGCCATCACCACGTACAGTGGGACCACCACCACCACCACATACAGTAGGACCACCACCACCCACTGAGACGCCAATAGCGGCGAAATACCCTCCTATAATAGTGGAGTACTTACCAAACTGGGCAAAGCACAGAGGACGAATATAGGAAAATACAGAAATATCTCATCGAAAAAAGCGGAGAGGACGCCACCATTGCGTGGTATTGCTACGCGAGCAACCTACGAAGGTGGGGTTAAGAGGGCTCCTTGCCGACACAGACCCCCCCCCCCCCCGGACATTCAGGATGCACTCATCGAGATGGGATTTCCTGTCACTTTCGTGAGGGCGATCCCGCCCAAAAGGGGGAGGCGCGGATGTCTTTTTCATGTAAAACTCTACCACCTGTCCCCGGAAGAACTTAACCGACTTTACAAAATAAACGAGCTATTGTACATGCCGAGGATCACCATAGAGGGCTGGCAGGGCAGAATTGGCCCTGCACAATGTCATAGGTGCCAGGGATTCGGGCACGCCTCGGTGAATTGTCACCGCCCCTTCAGATGTGTTTGCTGCGCGGGTAACCACCCCGCATCAGAATGCCAAAAGCCGCGTGATGCACAGCCTAAGTGCGTTAACTGCACTAAGGCCCACGCAGCCAGCGACCGACGGTGCCCGGTGCTGCAGAGATAGCGAGGAAAAGGGGCATCAATCTGCAGCCACCAATGTCTCCGCAAGCAGCGAGAGTTACGCAGCACCAATATCAGCCACAACCAATATTCCAGCAACTGCGGCAATAACTCCGACAACAACAGCTTCAACTACAACACCAAGTGCCGCAGCCACAACAATGGCACGCAAACAACAGTCCTGCACCGGCGCCATCTGCATCGATAGGCAACAACAGGGGCAACACTAGCCTTCTAAAGAAGAGGAAGAGGAGGAAGAAAAAGAAGGCGACCACTCGGGCACAAGAAGCAAAGCGATACCGACCTCGCTCCCGCCCCCCCCCCCCCTCCCCTACTTCCACCGTACAACAACCGCGGCCACAAAATCCGGCCGGGAGCATGTACGCGCATTAAAGTATCACGTCAAGATGGAGAGGCCGTGATTGGTCGACGTCATCGCGAGCCGGCGCAGTGGCATCACGTCATCTTTCGTCCCCTCTCTCTAATGTTATACATAGCTCACGCAGAGTTCGTCTTATCACCACGCATGTAAAACTTTTAATTTGTTAATGAACAAAATAAAGTCACATTTATCTAAAATAAATAAAATATTCATTTCTGCGCATACATAAGTTTTGGACCTTCATCGCCGATATTGGAAACCAGCAGTTGGAAGAAACATAAAGCGGATTAATAGAGATAACGCAACCGGCAATCGCCTTCGGTCGCAGCATGAGACGTACCTTCCTGGTTATTTGAGAGGAGCATTTAGATATTGTGTATTATCCGTGGTTACTTTTTAAATTTCAGTGTCCCAGTTATCAAGTCTTATCTGCCAAAATAAGAATACCTATCACGTGTAGCAGATTGCAGTAGCAAAAGCCTCGACATCATTATTGACCTAACGCCGTAAGTTTGAGAACAGCAACTGTAAGTACTTCTGTTTTTTATAAATTGCCAAAATGCCTAACGGAGACCCAAAGTCAGATTTATCAAAATCCAGTTCTTTAAGTAGTGATCAAATTAAAGAATTAATCAAAAAAAGGGGAACAGTTAAGGGTAGGTTAACGAATTTTCGAAAATATATTTCCTCTTTTATAGATAAAACATTAACTAACGAACAGCGCGCGGAGTTAAAATTGCGTATGCAAGGTGCATTAAGTCTTTATAAAGATTTTAATGAAATTCAGAATTATTTAGAAATATCTCTTTCGGAAAGTGATTTAGTAAAACAGTTAGAAGAACGTGAATGTTTTGTAAGTCTTTATTATGGCGTCCTCGCTCAAACGCAATGTATGATAAATAAAGATAATGAGATGAATATTCCTAAATCGGCAAACAATAGCATATTTCAATCGGTTAAATTACCTACAATTTCTTTACCTACCTTCGATGGATCATATGAGCACTGGTTAGAATTCCGCGGCACATTTCAATCGTTAGTTCACAATTCTAATGAAATTACTAAAATTCAAAAACTGCATTATTTGAAATCTTCATTAAAGAGCAGCGCCGCATTATTTATAGACTCACTAGAATTTTCCGAAAGTAATTATACAGTTGTATGGGAACTTCTCCTTAACAGATATAACAATAACAGATTGCTGGTACACAATCACGTAAAATCCTTATTTTCATTACGGCTTGTTACAAGGGAATCACCTGGGTTACTAAGAAAACTTATTGATACAGTGTTGAAAAATATACGCGCATTGAAAATACTCGGTCAGCCCAACAGACTCCTGGGATACTCTAATTATTTACATGATTGTATCAAGGTTAGATCCTGCCTCCGAACGAGAGTGGGAAAAGGTGAAGTGTACATTTTATAAATCGACAGATGAATCTCAGAATTGTGTTATAACGTTAAATAATTTAATAAAGTTTTTACGAGATAGGCCTAACATGTTAGAAACGCTTTGTGTCACACACGCCAAGTCTGGCATACATTATGAAAATAAAAGACAACACCCTAGTTCCAGCGCTCATAACCACATGCATAAGGTACACTGCAATTTTAGTACAGACAAACCACAAAATTACACAAAAGATTTATGTATTATGTGCAAAGCTAAACATAAATTGTATTCATGCCAAACATTTCTTGAATATGATTTACAAGATAAAATAAAATTTATACACCAAAAGGGGTTATGTGAGAACTGTTTACGTCCGGGACATGTGGCTAATGAGTGTAGGAACGGGCCTTGTCGAAAGTGTGATACAAAACATAACACATTAATTCATACTGACAAAACCAGCGAACGACAATCACAAATTCCCACGTCGAAAAATAAGGTTATATCTCCTAACCTTTTAAGTAGTTCGGTTGCATCAAGCAACAGCGATAATAGTAATAAAATCATACACAACTCTGCACAGGTGAGCAATACTCACATAGACGTACTAAGCGCGCAGACGTCTGCATCGCTGCCTATACTACTGTCTACAGCGGTCGTTAAGATAGCCGATAGCTTAGGTAACTATCATAAGGCACGCGCGGTGCTCGATAGTGGCAGCGAACGTTGTTTCATAACACAATCGCTTTGTGACAAACTTAACATACAATTAATACAGTCCACTCATAAAATAAGAGGTATCGGCGGTAACACAATAACACAATGTTCAAAAACATGCGATATCGAATTAAAGTCTGTTAGCGAGCCTTATATTACGCACATAAATAAATGTCTTGTTTTACCGCAAATTACGTCTTCCCTACCGGCCGTGAGTGTGAACATTGGTCAGTTTCGTATACCAACCGATATACAGTTAGCCGACTCAGAATTTTATCAAACTCATTCCATTGATTTACTGATTGGTGCAGACATTTTTTGGGATCTATTATGTGAGGGTAGAATTCGCTTATCAAACGGACCTTATTTACAAAATACTAGACTAGGTTGGATAATATCCGGGCCTATTTATTCACAGAAATTAAGAAATAAAAATTATATTCATTGTAATTTCATACAATCATTAGACGCGCAAGATGTAAGTATACAGTCTATAGACAAACAGTTACGTATGTTCTGGGAGATTGAAGACTTATCGGTAGGAAAGAGAGGGAGTGATGGATTGAGTGAGGAGGAGCGTTTATGCGAGAAACATTTTAAACAGACGACCACGCGAGACGTTGACGGGACGGGTTCTGTGTACGCATCCCTTTCAAATTATCACCAGACTTTATCGGTGAATCTTTTAATCAAGCTAAGCGACGTTTTTTGGCATTAGAAAACCGTTTAAAACACAATCCTAATTTAAATAAAATCTATAAAGCTTTCATACACGAATATACGAATTTAGGACATATGACTAAAGTGCACACATACGGTAATCCCCATTACTTTATGCCACATCACGGTGTTCTTCGCGAAAATGCAATTTCTACGCGATTGAGAGTTGTATTCGACGCAAGCGCAGCGTCGACTAGCGGCAAATCGTTAAATGATTTACAACTCCTAGGGCCGCCTATACAAGGTGATTTAATTGCTATATTGTTACGCTTCAGAGAAAATAAATATGTTGCATGTGCGGATGTGGAGAAAATGTATAGGCAAGTACATATTCACTAATCCCAGCGTGATTTAAAACTTATTATTTGGCGTGACAGTCCTAGTGACCCATTACAAATATACCAGTTAAATACGGTTACGTATGGAACTGCGTCCGCTCCATTTTTAAGTTGCCGACGCTTAAAACAGCTGGCGCAAGATTGTGATAACCTAGTGGCTAGGACAATTAGTGAAGACTTCTACGTTGACGATGGCATTATTTTAGCTAATTCTAAATCTGAATTATTAGAACTATGTCGAGAGACATCTAAAGTTTTAAAGTCTGGGTGTTTTCATTTGCGTAAGTGGATTTATAACTTTGAGCAGGAGGGTTCTGCATATATAAATGAGGAATCTAAAGAATTCTTATTAAATAATTCTACACTAAATAAAACATTAGGTCTTGGTTGATACAATAAAAGTGATGAATTACATTTTGCATCTAAGATCATCAACAACCCTAAAAATATCACAAAACGAATAATACCTACTGTCTCAGTCCTCTCAAATATTCGATCCACTCGGCCTGTTGGGACCTATGATTATAACAGCTAAGATTTTGTTACAGAAGCTGTGGTTGCTAAAAGTTGAGTGGGATGAACATTTACAAGATGATATAGCACAGATCTGGAAAAACTTTGTTGATAACTTGTCAATCCTTAAATCATTACGCGTTCCACGTTATGTAATGGGTTCGAATCCCGAGCGCATAGAATTACATATGTTTACGGATGCCTCACAAACCGCGTACGGTGCGTGCGCTTATATACGCACTGTCGATGTTAATTCATGTGTTGTCGTTAAGTTGTTATGCTCGAAAGGTAAAGTAGCTCCGCTGAAGCCTATAAGTATACCTAGGTTAGAACTATGCGGCGCATTATTAGGCGCTCGTTTGTTTGAAAAAATAATTAAAGCTTTACGGTCTAAGTTAGATAATGTTGTATTTTGGACAGACTCAACCATAGTATTGGGTTGGTTACGTATGCCTCCCAACTTACTTAAAACTTTTGTACAAAACAGAACCGCAGAGATCTTGGATTTAACAAAAGATAGGCCGTGGCGTCACGTTAGTGGTAAGGCGAACCCCGCTGACTTAATATCACGGGGTCAAAGTTTAGACTTATTGTGTGTCAACAGTTTATGGTTTCAAGGGCCGCAGTTCCTATATGATTTAAATTTGTGTGATACAAATAAAACAATACATTTGAATGATATGCAATTACCTGAGATAAAATCGAATCTAATATGTAGCTCGTTATCTAATAGAATTAAAAAGAATCTGTATTCTCGTTTGAAAGGTTTTCTCAGCTTAATCGTATGCAGCGTTCGTGCGCTTATGTTTTAAGATTTATTTACAATGCGCGTTATAAAAACAACAAGCGCACCGGGCCGCTTACTGTTGATGAATTAAATGAATCTTTGTTACTATTGGCGAAGTATTCGCAGCATGAGTCATTTCTAGATATAAAGAAATTGCTTTTAAACAGAAAACCGATTAAAGATAACGGACTATTAAAATTAAATCTTTTTCTAGATAGAAAAAATATTATCAGGGTTGGTGGACGTATTTTACAATCATTTAATTTTGATTTTAATAAGAAACATCCTATTTTATTGTCTTTTAAACATCACTTTACACATTTATTATTTAAGTATGAACACAAGCGGTTAATGCATGCCGGGCCGCAGTTATTACTATATACTGTTAGGGAAATGTGGTGGCCAGTAGGCGGAAGAAATCTTTCAAAAAAGGTAGTACATAGTTGTGTAAAGTGTACGTGTATGCGAGGTCAAACCGTTAAGCCTATTATGGGAAATTTACCTCAGGCTCGGTTAGATCCTGGTTTCCCTTTCTTACGATGTGGCGTAGACTATGCTGGTCCAGTGCTCATACTGAACCGTAGGGGTAGGGGGGCAAAGACTATAAAATCTTTTATATGTTTATTTATACGCTTCACAACGCGCGCTGTTCATTTGGAGCTTGTGAGTGATCTCTCGTCAGATGCTTATTTGTTGGCACTTAAGCGGTTTATTTCACGCAGAGGTAAACCAATAGAAATATATAGTGATAACGGAAGGAATTTTGTTGGTTTAATGCATGATTTTGCTAAATTATTATCTCAAATATCTAAAGACTTAGAAGAATACGCGACATCTCAAAGTATAAAATTTAAAATGGGTCCTCCTTATGATAGTCATTTTGGTGGTTTACGGGAAGCTGGAATCAAGATTTGTAAGCAACACTTGCGCCGTGTGATAGGTAACGCGCATTTAACTTTCGAGGAGCTGTGCACAGTCCTGGTTGAGATTGAGGCTGTGCTCAACTCCCGTCCTCTCACACCTATGTCCACGGATCCGCACGATTATCACCCACTGAGCCCCTCTCATTTCTTGGTAGGCCGTCCATTAACTTCACCTGTGTCTGTTGACCTGAATACTGTTCCAGAGCATCGTCTTACACGTTATCAAAGAGTCGAGCAGATACGCCAGCACTTCTGGAGCAGATGGTCTAAGGAGAATACATCAGAGCTGCAAGTGAGGTCCAAGTGCACTGAGCATAAAGGCGATCTACAGGAGAACACCCTCGTACTTATAAAGGATGACAATCAAAACATAAACACTCACGCCTGTCACCCAGAGGGGTAGGCAGAGACTACGGACTTCCATTTGGCACGATCCTTTTTTTTTTATTACATGGGGAAATGCCTACGCGTACCCGCCACGCGGGGGCAAGGACGGGTTATGTCGGACTCGCACCGACTAAAACCCCATGGTGTTCCACCTTTGTCGCATATTGGCAGGGCTACGGGAACGCTTTCGCACACATCCGCGGCCCTACTAGCGCCTGCCGCCCCATGGCAGCACCTCCTCGGGAGAGGAAAATTCCTCCCCGTTCTCCTTCCCAGGTAAGGCGCACCAGAACACATGGCGCGCCTTCCTCCACGGCCTCCAATTACGTCGTACGTACGTGTGCAACAGACGCCCCCGCGTCCGATGCACAAAGGCCATGGGGCCAGGTAAAACGAGCACTTAGAAGTACTAGCCTTCCCGACCCCAGCGGCGGATCTGGTCTATGGCTCCGCCGCCAACCAAGATTCGGCTGCGGAGGGTAGGGAGAGCGGCGCCTCGCAATACCGACAATCCTCTCCCCCCGCAGCCCCACCACCACCGCATCAACGGTGCGGCCCTGTTTGAGTCGCGAAGGATAGGGCGAGTGGCGCATCGCCATACCAACACTCCTCTTCCTCCGCGACTCCACCTCGGCTGCAGCGGTAGAGGGTGCGCGAGTCCCCACTCGCTGCAGTCCACCGGCACACATCCGAAGTGGGCTCCCCAAGCCCACTCGGAGTGGCCACCTCAGGCCGGCCCTTCACCTCGGGCCAGCCACGTGGGTTCCTCTTTGTTCACCGTGGGAGACCAAGCCACGGCTACTAAGTCCCCCCGCCACGACAAGGCGGGAACCTGTTCGGGGGGGGGGGGGGGGGGGGGGTTTGGCACGATCCTGACATACCTCTTTCGCCTCTTTTACATCCATATATCTACGCATACATGCTCGTCGGTTAAGGGTACTTCTAATGTGGCCCATTTTCAAAATATCGCCAATTTGGTCGATAAACATTTTCCTAGGGCGTCCCTTCCCGACTCGGCCGTTCACACCTGCCATATAAATTTGCTTTGTCACTCTTTCCTCATTCATTCTTTCCACATGACCAAACCACCGAAGCATTCCTTTCTTAATCCAGGTCACAACATCATCTTGCATACCACATTAATCTCTTATCACGCAATATCTCACCCTGTCATTCAGATTCAACCCTAGCATATTCCTTAAAGACCGCATTTCTACAGCATTTATTCTACTTTCGTGCTTCTTCTGCCACACCCAGCTTTCACTACCATACATTAAAGTAGGGACTAACACAGCATTATGAATTACCATACGTGCCTGTTTTGACACATTCTGGTTCTTCATAATAGAGTGTAGTGCCCCATTCACTCTATTCCCTGCATTTACTCGTCGTTCTATATCCCTATCATATCTACCATCCCTGCTAAATACACATCCCAAATACACAAACTCATCCACTTGCTCAATTAACTCTCCTTCTATTCTTATTTCACATACTGTTTTGCTTTCTTCTCTTTCAAAAACCATCACTTTCGTCTTACATGCGTTCACTTTCATTCCCCTTTCTTTTAATTCCCAGTTCATTAATGTAACCATCATTTGCAACTCAGCCGCCGATGACGCAAATATGACTTGATCATCGGCATACAAAAGGCATTTGACGGTTAACTCGCCCATTCTTAACCCAGATTCTTCATCTTTCAAAGTTTGCAAACACCGGTCCATAAATAGGTTGAACAGCCAAGGGGAAGCTACACAGCCCTGTCTGACACCTTTTTGGATGCCAAACCAGTCCGAGTAGACCCCATTGATCCTGACACAAGCACTAGAGTCCCTATAAAGAGACCTTAATGCCTGTATCAAACCATCGCTCAACCCATATGAGTTCAGTGTTTGCCATAACACATTCCTGTCCACTCTGTCATAAGCCTTTTCCAAGTCCATGAATGCACAAAAAACTTTCTGGTTTTTGGCCAAAAACTTCTCCGCAATCGTGCGCATGGAAAAGACTTGATCTGTACACCCCATTCCCTTTCTAAAACCCGCTTGCACATCCCAAATTTTTCCATCAGTTTCTTTCATAACTCTTTCAATTAACACCTTAGCATACAGTTTACCCACAATCAACCACCTTTAAAATGGAGAATGGGAAAAATTATCAAAACGTTCCCTGGAAACGATGGTGTCTCCAAAGTTGCAGACATTAGAACAGTGAATGGTACTGTACGACGGGCATTTCCAAAAATCTGCCCGTTGTTTCCAGAAGAGATGTAATGACTGTTTGTTGAAAACACATGGTGCTTTCAAGGCCGGGAGCACGTACGCGCATTAAAGTATCACGTCAAGATGGAGAGGCTGTGATTGGTCGACGTCATCGAGAGCCGGCGCAGTTATCTTTCGTCCCCTCTCTCTAATGTTATACATAGCTCACGCAGAGTTCGTCTTGTCACCACACATGTAAAACTTTTAATTTGTTAATGAACAAAAAAAAGTCACATTTATCTAAAAGAAATAAAATATTCATTTCTGCGCATACACGCGGCTTACACCAACCACATCCCCACCCTGGCAGGAGGGCACCTGCGCGAATGGGAGGACGACGTAGAGCTGGCGCTATTTGCAGACGTAGCGCCTATTTCACCTCGTCCAGAAGAGCCCACATCGCCACTGCCAGGATGCAACGTCTGCTGGACCTGTTGCCACCATGGCTGGATGAGTGGAGGATGATCAACGTAGGTAAGACGACCGCTCTGCTCACTCGCCGCCTGAGAAACCTACCACCACCTTTAACGCTTAGAGGCCAGAGGATCGCGTACGAGAAGGCCGTGACCTATCCTGGGTGCCGGATTGACAGAACGCTGCGCATGACCGCGCACGTCGACTTCGTCGTCCGCAAAGCCAGATGTGCGCGGGCGATGCTCGGGCCAGTCCTGGCATCCAAGTTATCGATCAAGACGAAGATCAAAATCTACAAGCTATACATAAGACCACTAATCACCTACGCTGCTCCGGCCTGGTACGCACTTCTGAGCGATCCTCTGAGACGGCGACTGCAGAAACTAGCACTACAAACCATTGTCGGAGCAGGTCGCTACGTCCGGAATGACATTATAGCGGCCAATCTGAACATTGAAACCATTCAAGAATTTGTGGTCCGGTTGTTCATTCGCGCAGACAACGGGTCCACACCCACACCTGAACAACTTTGCGCCGCTACATACTCGGCCCCCGGACGGGCAACCTTATCCAAGAGAACTCCTCTCTACATAGATTAGAGAGTCGAGTAAAACCCACAATGCCGCAGAAAGGCCAACTTGGACCATAACAGCTAACCAACTTTTTCCGTAGCTCAACCGACTACGAAAACTTAACCGATTACGGATAATAACCGAACATTTTAACGACGCCTTTATGTAAGGCTCCCAGGACCGGCCCATACTAGTGGGCCGTGTGGATAATCCGGGCAATGGGGAACACCCCGAGGCCCAAGACCTGCAGAGCCCAAGCAGGTTATGCAGAAGACATCGTACGCTCGCAATTCGTTCGTTCTTTTTTCGATACCACCGGTTCAATCTCACCAGCTAAAGTTATCACATTTCTCAAGCCTTTCAGGAAAACTGCTGTTTTATTACCAGTGTCGACCCTATAAGTTAGGGAAAGTGAAGTTATTATACAGTCCACATATTTGATGTCTAGACCGGAACCAAACCCAACGTAGTGTGGCTTAGGCAAGGGGATAGATCGACGAGTCACCGAATTGACCCAGTGGCATTGGTCCTTCGGAGTGAAGGATCAACGATTTAGAAACGCCGCGATCCTGTTTCCTTACCCCAGAACAATGAAAGTGGAACAAAAGTACTAGCCTAACAAATTAACATTTCATTAGTTAATAAATATTATATTTAGCTTATATAGATGTTCGATTATGGAAATATAACATACATAAATATACTTTATATATATCTATAAAGTAGCAAGAGCTTAAAATAATATGTAAGAAATAAAGTATGTTCCTCTTACCCAACAAGGCTTTCAATTAAAAAAAAAACGGCAGCTAAAATCAGTTAATTAAGTACTATAAAACACGCTCGCGCCAACCGCATGTATTGTATAGTCTGTTTTATGAAAGAAGTCCCTTAGCCTTAAGAGTCTTTGCGAAGACATCTGGTGTGTGTCAAATTCCATACATAAAATTTTAGTTCGCACATTTTCCGTGGGACTTCTTTCATGAAACAGACTCTACAGTAGACTTAGTAAACCATCCCTATTTTTTTTAAATGTTTTATACAGAGGCTCAAGTTTGTTAAAGGTTTAATTCAATTTTAAGTAAAAAAAGACTTAATTAAAATCTTCTAAATGTTTCGCTCTCCGAAGCATCCGATTCCGAAAAATCATCTTCCAAATACTCGGCTTGTTCGTCTTCTGCCGTTATAAGATTAGTAACAGCGCTGAAACAAAATTTTGTTAAAATAAAAAAATATTTTACAATTTTTATCCGACCGAGGTGTACGAATGTGTAGGTTTGTATGCGTGTATGGATACATACACGCATACATACTTTACACACTTTCACCATATTTATGTGTTATGACTTTATTATGTTCCTTTGTGATCCTAAACGGCTAAACGTCCATCCTCTAATGTCAATTGTCGCTTGCGAAATTACATAGGTATTTCATATATTGACGTTCATACTGCCATTGCCTCAGAGAATAAGTGCAAGCATATTACCTACGTTATTACTCTAAGGCAAATGTCAAAACTTAATGTTCTGTGGTCAAACAGTCGTACAGAGTAGGGATTGTCGTCAAATAATTATAAAATGTTGCCAACAATTAATTAATGGTAGACGTGAATTTTGTGTGATTTCAAATGTTCCATTTTCAATAGTGTGCGTATGTGAAGGCAAGAAAGTATTTCATATATTAATGTGCAGTTGAAAGTGAAATACTGTAATTCATAAAATTTTTAGGTTTGTATATTAAATAAGTACTTAATATACAAACCTAAAAATTTAATAAATTACGGTTTTTTTCATTAATGATGATTTTATATAAACTTCTCCTATAACACGTATATAGAAGGGTGTGTATATACAAGTAAAACATATGAGGTGTGTTCATAAAATAACGGGAATTTTTAAATTTTATGGGTTTGGAGAGTCTGATTATCAATTGTTTTCTTATGTTGGTATACATGCCCTGAAAGTATGATAAAATTTTCAGCTGTATTCATTGTGAACTGAAATTGGGTTTCTAGTAGTGATAATAGGACGTAACCGCTTGTAATCGTTCCCGGCGACACCGATTCTCAAACAAAATAAGATTGGCAGCCATTCTACTGTGTATTATAGTATTCTACGGTAATTTTTTTTTTATTTTATAGGAGGGGCAAACGAGCATACGGCTACCCTGATGGTAAGTGATTACCGCCGCCCATGAACGACTGCAACATCAAGGGAATTGCATCGCACCTGTTGCCAGCTTTTTAGAAAGGAGTAAGCTCTTTTTTTGAAGGTCCCTAAGTCGTATTGATCCGGAACAATGGCCGATGGTAAACTTTTGCACAGAGAGGTCGTACGCGGAAGAAAACTCCTAGTGAAACGTACAGTGATGGACCGCCAAGCATCCAGATGGTATGGATGGTATAGGAATTTTGACGCGATGTGCGTTCATGAAATTTGGCGGCTGGGATTAATGCGAACAATTCCTAAGAGCACTCCCCGTGGTAGACGCGAAAGAAAATAAAAAGAGATGCAACATCTCTTCGCAGCACCAGTGAATCGAGCCGATCGGAAAGCACTCGGTCGTCGACGATTCGAGCGCCTCTGCGCTGGATGCGATCAATTGAAAGGAGCTGGCACTGGGGAGCACCGTCTACAACGGCATTGACGCTCCGATCTGCAAGAAAGCTGGTGATCCAATAACACAGTTTCCCGGGAAGGAAGGAAAGAATTAGCTGGTGATCCTCAAGGTACCGCATGAGCCGGCACTTTATAATGGCGATAGGCCTGTAGTTAGAAGAATCAGAGCGGTCGCCTTTTTTAGAGATCGGGTGGACGAAAGCCGTCTTTCATGATTTGGGGACTACGCTTAGGGAGTAGGAGTACCGGAAAAGACGCGTTAGAACCGGTGCCAACTCTGGAACACACGTCCTCAGAACAATTGGTGGGATTTCGTCAGGTCCACTCGACTCTTGGATATCCAGAGATAGGAATGCTTTGCGAACCGAGCGCTGTGTAAACCGCACATCCGGCATGGAAGACTCACACCGCGGGATGGTCGGCGGTGTGCTACCCCCGTCGTCGAGAGTCGAGTTGGACGCTAAGAAATAGCCTAGCAGATCGGCTTTCTCCTTTGCGGCATAGACCACTGAGTCGTCCTCCCTGTGAAGAGATGGAAGAGATGGCTGACAGAAATTCTCTTGGACAGCCTTGGCGGGAGACTCACGGGTTCCAGAAGGAAGGCGAACTAGTTTCTCGCCAATTCTGCCTATGTGCTCTGACTATATATGGATATAGAACGACGAGTGAACGCAGGAAACAGAGTAAATGGGGCCCTGCACTCTATTGTGAAGAGTCAAAATGTGTCAAAAAAGGCACGTATGGCAATTCACAATGCTGTGTTGGTCCCTACTTTAACGTATGGTAGTGAAAGTTGGGTATGGCAGAAGAAGCACGAGAGTAGAATAAATGCAGTAGAAATGCGGTCGTTAAGGAGTATGTTAGGGCTGAATCTGAATGACAGGGTGAAAAATTGTGTGATAAGAGAAGAGTGTGGTTTGCAAGATGATGTTGTGATCAGGATTAAGAAAGGAATGCTTCGGTGGTTTGGTCATGTGGAAAGAATGGATGAGGAAAGAGTGACAAAGAAAATTTATGTTGCAGAAGTGAATGGCAGAGTCGGAAAGGGACGTCCTAGGCGAAAATTTATCGACCAAATTGGCGATTTATTGAAAACGGGCCAAATTAGGAGTACCCTTAACCGACGAGCATGCATGCGTAGGTGTATGGATGTGAAGGAGGCGAGAGAGGTGTGTCAGGATCGTGCCAAATGGAAGTCTGTAGTCTCTGCCTACCCCTCTGGGTGACAGGCGTGAGTGTTTATGTATGTATTTATGTGCTCTGACTTTGCCTTGGCAATGACTTTTGTGAACTGGGGCCAGAATTATACTTCTTTTTTAGGGCGCTGGTGTTTACAACCTGGGACGTTGATGCATTAGACCCAGTAACACTCCTGCTTATAGCATGATTTATTTATTTATTTATTTTATTCTTTATTGCATCCTTAAACAAAAGAATACAAAGGGCGAACTTAATGCCTTGAGGCATTCTCTACCAGTCAACCCATGGAGTGGTGAGGATTTGATGTAGGTGTGGCAATATAGAATAAGAGAACACAATACAAATGATAATTAACTACATAATATATACAAACTACTAATAAATAAATTATACATATATGATCTATCCTTACATATATACAAATATATAAACAAATGGATATACATACAAGTATATATATATATATATATATATATATATATATATATATATATATATATATATATATATATATATATATATAGATAGATAGATATAGATATATATATATTTAAATACATACATAATTAGTATATACAAATGACTATGAATATGTTTGGCAATACATATTAAATAGATGAGTCATGTAAAATGCGTTGTCTTTAAGAAATGATCACGGACCAACTTTTTAAAAGCGTACTTATTGGGAGCTTTTCTGATGTCATCGGGCAAGGAGTTCCAAAGGCGTGTAGCCTGAACTGTGAAGGAGTTACCATAGAACTCGGTGAAGTGAACTGGAGTACAGATTTTGTTGTTAGAGGAAGAGCGTAGGGCCCTATCATGAGATGAAGAAAGATAATGAAATTTACTCTTAAGATAAGAAGGCGAAGATGGATCATTTAATATGGAAAAAAGTACAAGTAATATTCTGGAGTTGCGGCTCTGCCGGATTGTAAGCCAATTTAGCTTAGATCTGTATTGAGAAATATGATCATACTTACGAAGCCCAAAGATAAATCTTATACAGTTATTGAGGAGGCGTTCCAGCTTGTTCAGAAGATCTTGGGACAGGTCTGGGTAACATACATCTGCATAATCAATTATGGTGTTACATGATGTTATTTTACAGGAGCGACTAAGCCATCCATGGCTACGATCTGCCTCCGATGGGCACCACAGAGGAAGGAATAAAAAGTTCCATACCCTATCAGCGACAGAATTAGCAACAACGTTAGGATCGTCCGGCGAGCAGCAAACCCGCCCCCAAGGGTAGGATGCAAAGAAATACCGCATTCTATCCCAAACGGCCGAGCTATAGTGCCAAACACGGCGGCAGCCTGCAGAATATAACCGCGATTTCAGCGTGAGTGGCACCACACTTCGGACTAGACAATGGTCCGAGGAGCCAAGAGGGGCGTCGAGAGACTGATGATCCGGATAAGAGGTCAGCAGAAGGTGCAACAGGGAAGGTACATGTTCCTCCACATCTGAAATACGCGAAGGCGAAGTAACCAGTTGTGTCAGACCATATGCCAAGGCAAAATCATGAATAGATCCGCATGATTGGTTAAACGGGAACCGAGCTATTCAACGTGGTGGGGGTTAAAATAGCCGAGGATCACGATCTCTGTGGATGGGATCTGCTGTAGCAGGGATTCTGTATTCATATGGACGTGATCGATAGATAAGTCGGTTTGTTTCGGCATTAGCGCTATGCTACCTATAGAGGCACCCGTAGACGCGCGGATGGTCGTCGCTGTCTACGCGTAGCCAAAGTATGGACAGGTCCGAACCTTCAAGACCGCCGAGGCGTCGAGAACAGATGCCCTCTCTGACGAATCTGTTATGAACGATGGCCGAATCACAATCGGAGAAGTCGCTGATGATGTTGGCATAGCGATTGGCTCATGCCATGAATTTTTTTCGAATGTTTTGGGTATGAAATGCGTGGCAGCAAAATTTGTTCAAAATTTGCTCAGGAGTCAATAAATGAAGTCAACGACGATGCAGAATTACTTGAACGGGTTGTAACAAGCGAAAAAACACAAACTAAGGCTCAATTGTCCCAGTGGAGGCATTCTGGTTGTTCTTCGAAGTTAATGGCTTAGTGTATCATGAATTCTTGCTATGAGTTCAAACGGTCAATATCGAGTACTATTTACAAGTTCAACGCCGTTTGCGTGAAGCAATCCTGAATTGCCTGTAGCACAGTTTTTACTAACACAGGCTTCAGAGCTCAAAAATAATTGTAACAACAATATAATGTATGTTAATAAATTTCATTTCATTTCATTTCATTTCGATCCGAAAAAAAAAACACCCGTTTTTGCACCACAATAATGTACCTGCTCACACTCCATAGCTTTGTTCGTCAGTTTTTGGCTAAAACATTACTGTAACGATGCTCTAGCCTCCATATTCACCAGACATGGATCCGTGTGACTTTTTTCTACTTCAAAACATAAAGAGAACCTTAAAGGGCCGTCGTTTTACAAGGATAGATGACATTAAAAGCACATTGCTGAAAGAGCTAAAGGCTATCCCAAAGATCGAGTTTGAAAATTGTTTCGAGGATTGGAAGAAGCGCCCGCACAAGTGCATAATATCAAATGGGGATTATTTTGAAGCCGACAACAGACGAATAATTTTTTATTCCAAAAAAAAAACACACCTCGTTATTACAATAAAATTATATGGGTACACTAGAACATAATGTCATAGTTTTCTGTAGTCATACATCTCCTTTTAAATTTCAAAATATATCAGTTGTATCAGAAAAATGTCTAATTTCCTAGACACTACTATCAATCAATGTGGCTACACTTATAGAAAAAAAATGTATCTTTTTAGTATTAATACTTACTTTATCACTTCCTCTTCAAATTTACTGTGATGTGTTGAATGCTCGACAGAGGTTATCTTAGAAGCCAGGACCAAGTCTAGTAATGATCTCAATTTGCAGAGGAGATCTGCTGTTTGTCTTGAGCATTTTACTTTCGTCGTCTTTATTGACAGGAAACATTCATCAGAATTATCTTCTTCCACTAAAAATAGAATTATAATAATATAAATATCATCTAAAATACCAGGGACTCGATAGTGAAATTATATTTGAGTGATTTTAATATTTTATTGCATTATATGTTATTTAAATATAGGACTTTGGCCTAGAGCGAAGAACCACGAAGGTATGCTCTTAACTAAAATTTGTTTTATTTTTAATCTCCCGCTAAAATCTATGATTCCCAAAGAATCGGGAAGTTATTACTATCACCCCAGTTTTCGAAAATCGAGGTTTCATTAGATCTCGACTTTTTGAGGTCCTAGGAAGCAATTCTGCCTATTGTGCGTGCCCGCGCGCTTGTATTTATGTGTGTGTGTGTGTGTGTGTGTGTGTGTGTGTGTGTGTGTGTGTGTGTGTGTGTGTGTGTGTGTGTGTGTGTGTGTACGCGTGTGTGCGTGCATGCGTGCTTTTATAACTTTTGCAAGGCGGACCAGTAGATTTGAGAAATCTCGAAGATATAATTTCCAAAAAAATGTTTTTAATAACTTTTAAACAGATGTAACCGATTGCTGCGAACCGCTTCAAAATCGGAATATGTTGAAGAGAAATAGATCACTAAAAATTTCGAAGTGTTTTTTTCATATAATTTTGGAATTTATATTATATCACCATAACAGTTTCTTTCATAATAGATTTTATTATTGTACTTAACCCAATTACATCAAAATCGGTTGATCAAAAATGTTGATTTTTTTCTTTTTAATAACTTTCGCTTTCTGCTCGGATCGTTTTCGATGTAATGAGTTAACTACTGGTTCGTAAAAATATTTGTCGAGCGTTTTGAGATCAAACGTAGCGGGAAGTTCCAGGGATGGCCCGCAAAGTCAACAGAACCTTTAACATAGGTAATTTAGATACGATGGATTGAAACTTTAAAAAAAATTAGATACGGTTTAAAGTTAACTCACCATCGCTAAATATAAACTCGCCAAAAAACAAGAGGGGCAGTGTGTATATTAAAGTGACATCAAAAAGGAAAAGTTCGGTGGAACGTTGCTTCAACCAGTACACAAGCCAGTTAGCGCCTGGATTGTCACATAGCTTAACCACCCGGCCATAACCCTTTGGGGTGTTCTTGGGAAGGGCCATTACGCTACTAGGATGTAAAGACGTTTTGCCTTCCTCTGGAGTATATGCATATACATTGATCTGTTTATTAGGCTTCCTTGACTTCAAGTTGGACCATCTAGAATAAACACATTTAGATAAAAATATTACACTTAATTGCAATTAATATATTGTTTTCGCATAGCCAAATCACACGTAAATAACCATTTATTTGTGGATTGTTTAATATAATCGCCTATTTTACCTCATTATATTATTTTAATAAGTGTCGTATTATCGTCGACGGTGTGTCTTTCCTAGAATAGTAGTGTTGGGAGTAGTGTTACTGGGACTGGTGGTGACGAGATTAGTGCACGCAATTGAGGGAGGGCGGGAGTTGCTCTTCAAACTAGGGAAGACACATCATTTTATTTAATTTAGCGGATGGCTGCAAAATAACTATTAATATGTGGCCGTAGAAAGAAAAGGGGAGATCTCTCGCCGGGCAAGGTGTTCTGCCCGGGGAGCGGCCAACACTCTCGGAGATATTCTATACAACATGTAACATAATTAACGCACTTTGAGAAAGTAGTTTGTTCAGAATCGTTTACTGAATCGATTCCTATCATTTTTAATATAGGTAATTTTTTATCCCAAAAATAATTAAAACTACGTAAATTACAGTCACACTAAATCTGTACAGTCAAAACACACTGAAATGGACCGTAACTTAAGGCAATAAGACTTTTAAGAGTGCAGTTTTATTTGTATTATTACTGATTCTGTCATTCAATAAAAATAAAGAAAAATGAACTTTATCTCAAGCACGTGAAAGGCTTTGCGTTCGTGGATTTGTACTGTGACCATAACATTCTTCCGGAATTAGTATAACTAATTTGATAAATAATCAGTGCATAAAAATATTTAACTAAAATTCAGTGTATGTATTCTGATTATAACATAATATACTAATTGGGGTGTCTGAGGGTGTGCGTTAATTACGTTACATATTGTATATACTGTTTTTGATTCGGAACTTTGATAGCGTGATTAAGGCTTCGATGTGTTTCTCTTGTAGCGCGACAAAAGCGCTGCCACAAATATCTTTATTACAATTAATTTCCGCAAAGTAACGCCTGATTCTATCAATTATCTTATATTATTTCTTGATCATTATAATTGAGTGTTCGGTAAAGTTATGTCTATCAGTCCATAAATAAGTTAAGCTAATACCTATTGCCCTACAGCCGAGCACATAATTATTGTTTACTCTCATTTTTTAGCGCGCATCTCATTTGTTTGAGCAATTATTCGGCCGCGCTGCTTCAATGCGAGTTGGCAGATTTCAAATGTCCCCAAAATATTTGTTTTCTCAGACATTCAGGTTTCTTTACGAAGTTTTCTTTCGCAACTAATGATTGCATTAAATAAATTAAAAAAAAAACGATGGGTTGCACTCAGGGAGTGCCGGCAGAAGTGAAAACTTGAATATTAATGTTGTGCATTTTTTATATTTTGGAATGATTAGGGAATAATTTTGCACGAATTGCTTTAATTATCAATATAAAAGTACTATTATTTATGTGGTAGAATACTATATTTATTTATTGCGCTATCGTACACAAACATGACAATTTATATTACATTCGCGCAAGCGCCCTGCGCCGCCTAAACGAAACAGCAAGCCGCCGCGCAGTAGAAAGAGAGGGGGATACTTCCCGTCCTACGTCATCCATCTTACGCATTTTCGATCAGGGTCACGTGTCCTGACGCGAGTTTAACAATTTTTACCTATTACAGAAAAAGTGTCTAACGCCGCTAAAGAAGTTTTCACTTCAATAAGTTAGAGCTAAAAATAGCACTTTAATATTACCTGACGGAGGCTATATTAGGATACAAAGCTGCAGCCACGATCGCTTTGAAAAGGCTCAAATTATTTTCGTTTCGATTCTCCCATGATGACTTCACATCGCCCGATGCGAGGAAACCCATTTGCTTTAGATTATCACCCAACTGCCTCTTCATATCAACCAAAAGCTCCAGAGTGTTGTTTGACAGGAAGTGATCGTAAGCGAAATCATGTTTATGTCTTCGCGATACGCAATGTTCCCATTGTAAAATTGCCTCGGATACCGCAATATGGTCGCTTGGCTCCCCCAACGTAAGGCTACGTTTTGCTTCATCGACCTCTCTCTCTTTGCCTGAAACAAATTTGGAATGTAGGCAAGTGGTACATGTTACGATGGCACTGTCTCAGAACATCGTGTGTATGTGTGTACGTTTGATAACGAACCAGAGCGTACAACTGCAGCAAGCAACTTGCGATCTTTAACATGTTGTACACTCCGGGAATCCGGAGTAATTTATTCCAGGCCACTCTGAAATCATTCTTGTCTACACCTATACGGAGAAGGGAAAGCAGCTAGACGCGTCCTGTCCCTCAAACTAAACTCCTTTCCATCAAAATAAACTTGAAATCAATTATTTTTAACCTACCCTGCAACAACCCAATATGTAGTTGCATTTGTGCATAGTAGTTTTAATACTTACAACAATAAATAGTTGTTAAAATTTATAGGATTCTTTCCTGTACAGTGGAAGTATTTTAAATTTATTATATCGCTATTGAAAACTACGCTCATGGACAAATTTAGAGGAACACAAAAAAATTACAGCCTATATACGTCCCAGTGCTGGGACGGCCTCCCGTCATTTCTGAGAGGCAAGGAAGTGTCCACCGCGCTGCCCCAATGCGTGTTGACGAACTTCACATGTCTTCGAAAATTTTTTTTCTTATTCCTCAGACATGCAGGTTTCCTCACGATGTTTTCCTTCACCGCCGAGCACGTGGTAAAACAAAACATCATGGATATTTGTGACAATTACGTTCATTTATTTGGATTTTGCTTATTCGTTAATCTACATACATAATACATATACATAAACACTCACGCCTGTCACCCAGAGGGGTAGGCAGAGACTACAGACTTCCATTTAGCACGATCCTGACATACCTTTCTCGCCTCTTCCACATTCATATACCTACGCATACATGCTCGTCGGTTAAGGGTACTCTTAATTTGGCCCATTTTTAGTATATCGCCAATTTGGTCGACAAACTTCCGCCTAGGACGTCCCTTTCCGACTCTTCCATTCACTTCTGCAACATATATTTGCTTTGTCAGTCTTTCCGCATTCATTCTTTCTACATGACCAAACCACCGAAGCATTCCTTTCTTAATCCTGGTCACCGCAACATCTTGCAAACCACACTCTTCTTTTATCACACAGTTTCTCACCCTGTCACTCAGATTCAGCCCTAACATACTCCTTAGCGACCGCATTTCTACCGCATTTATTCTACTTTCGTGCTTCTTCTGCCACACCCAACTTTCACTACCATACGTTAAAGTAGGGACTAATACAGCACTGTGAATTGCCATACGTGCCTTTTTTGACACATTCTGACTTTTCACAATAGAGTGTAGAGCCCCATTTATTTTATTTCCTGCATTCACTCGTCGTTCAATGTCCTTATCATATCTCCCATCCCTGCTGAATACACATCCCAAATATACGAACTCATCCACTTGCTCAATTAACTCTCCTTCTATTCTTATTTCACATACCGTTTTGCTTTCATCTCTTTCAAAAACCATCACTTTCGTCTTACTTGCGTTCACTTTCATTCCCCTTTCTTTTAATGACCTGTTCATTAATGTAACCATCATTTGCAACTCGGCCGCCGACGACGCAAGTATGACTTGATCATCGGGGTACAAAAGGCATTTGATGGTTAACTCACCCATTCTTATCGTTCGTTAATCTAAAATTAATAAAAGACGTTTACACGTCAAAAACAAACGATCAAATGATAAAAATTTAATAAATTAAGAAAAAAGGATCCAAATATGCCTACTGTCCTACATATAGGAGGCATACACTTGTGACTCTACGGACTTTCAACAAAAAAAGGTGCTGGTAGGTTGTCCCGTCAAGGTCACCATTGAATGATGTCATCCGAAGAGTTTGTCTCTATAAATATTCCCTCGATTTTAGAGCCTTGTGGAATATTTAGAGACGATGGCAAGAGACCCAACGGTATGGCTTCGGTCCGTCGGGAGCGAGATAAAGCTCTAGTGTGGGAAGCTACTTACGTAGACACTTTGGCAGTCTCTCATCTCAGGGGTACCTCGTTTAGAGCTGGGGCGGCGTCAGAGGCAGCGAAACTAAGTGGCGCAAATGTGAGTCTCAGAAAGATGACGACATATTTGTGCCAATTGCTGTAGAGACTATCGGTCGGTAGGGTCTACGTGCGGTAAAGTTCCTTAAGGAACTGAATCCACGACTGGTCGTCGCTGTTGGTGATATGAGAAGTCTAAGTATAGCTACTGAATAAAACTAAATTTACGGATTCTATCGCGTTTAATTAACTATGTCATTGTTAGTCCGGCTATCTTCAGTTTTTTTATATTAATTTTTCGATCCGATCTACGCAAAACGAGCTTATAGTATCTTGAAGTCTCGCAGTGGTGTGCTTGGGTTTGGGTTTAATTTTGTTAATTATCGGATCCCAAGCAGATGGCAGCATCCATCCATCTTCTCTATTGAAATTAGGATGTTTTTTTAATTTCAATAGCCCACTAGATTTGTGGTTTATCAAATCAGATGTAATAGTGGGGACGATCTTGAACATGTTCACAGACTGCAGAATTCCCAGAGCGTCGGTGAACCCGCGAGAAAGAACATATTGGAAACGTCGAGAATTAAAAATAAGTAAAAGTAGTTAATTAAACGCGATACAGTCCGTAAATTTAGTTTTATTCAATGTGTAGTGTTCGCGTAAATTTAAGAAATCATTAAGTATAGCTATTCAGCGAGGAAACTGAGCTAGCGTTGTTAGCACGATAACGCGGGAAGTAGGACTGTATGATTTTTTTAAATTTAATATTGTATATATTTCTATGTTACATAAATAAATTTATAACACAATTGCAAAAAAACAAGGACTAACTAGTTACTACAAGCACTCTAATATACTAGAACTTTCAAAATATTAAAAAAACTAAATCAAGCATACAATGTATACTTATAAATTATTTATTAATGACTATTATAAAATTCATTTTAACACAACTTTGCTTAATTTTGTAATTCTTCTCCTCCTAAATGGATTGATTGTTTTTAGATGGTTCACCTGGATAGTTCTTAGCTACTGTTGGAACCGGTAGGTGGCGCTGCTGTCGATATTCAGAAATCAAGTAAAGCTGGGGCTCTAGATAAAATTAATAGAATGGTGTCCCAGTGTCCTAGGCTTTTCTAGATTTCTCCGTTACGTTACGCGAGTCGTGATTGTCGGTGTGAGTAGTTAGTTACCGATGACAAGTTGGAAGGGGTCCTTGAAGCTCCAGACGGCTGCGAGGCTGGCGGCGCGGTCCAGGCAGCCGAAGAGTGCGCCGAGCAGCAGCAGTTTGCCGGCCGCCGGGTGCAGCGGCAGGCGCGCCAGGTGCCAGCCCAGCGGCGTCAGCGTCTCGCGGCTGTCCAGCGCGCCGCACCTGCTCGCCGCCCACGAACATTACCATTACCGTTACACACTGCCAAAACTTCACTGCTGCCTTTTTTATAGAATAAAGGTGACAAAGGAGCTCATAGTCCAACTAATGGTAAGTGGATGCTGTAGACTAGACATCTACATTTATCCTCGATTAAGAATCAAAATGCAGATGCGTTTCTATCACAGTTATAATATACAGATGTAGCATGGCTCTACCATGTTAAAAGTCAAAGTATACTCATGTAAGTATTAACTTATGATAGAATGCGGAAAGAAATACTGATCACTGAACTATGTACTACATAACTTAAATTAAAAAATTTACAACTTTTTTTTTGATAGAATAAGGGTGACAAACGAGCACACAATCCACCTGATGGTAAGTGGATGCTGTGGCCCATAGATATCTACATTTAACCTCGATTAAGAATCAAAACGCAGATGCGTTTTCACCCCTGACGACTAAGATTGAATGATTAGTTTCCAGTAAAAAAGTGTCTCCGGATCTCTACACTCACCCTACGAAACACAGCAATATTAAGCTCCTATTTTACGCTGGCATTCTGTGAGAGCGTGGTCCTACCCCGGTCGAGGCGACCCATTCGTGCTACAACAATAATATAGCTGCAGCGTGGCTATACCACGTATAAAAACTCCCGAAACAAAAAGAACTGATGATTCTCAAACAGTTGAACGAATTTTCTTAAAATATAGCTAAGAACACTATCGATTAAGACACCTTTCAAACGAAAAAAAAAACCATCAAAATCGGTTGATACGTTCAGGAGTTATGATGTCACAGACACACAAATTTATAATACCTCTCCGCTTTCGTTGGGGATTAATTAATTAAAATATAACAGAAAACTCAGACAAATACTTACTGCTGCAGATGCCTAACAGCCCATTGCACAGTAGATGGACAGGGAGGTGAAGGCATTATACTGAAAGCGTCACACGCTTTTCCCAGCCTCAACCTCTTTATACTGAGCACCGGCTCCAATAAATTACTCCTCTGTAACTCGGGCAACATTCGCTCATCAAGTTTCGATGCACGAAATGACGTCATCATGTGGTAACAAATGCCAGGCTGGCAACGACCGGCGCGACCACGCCTATAGATAAAAAAATTGATAAAACATTAATTACATGATGGCGTAAACACTACAGGCTTTATGTGTACGCATCACATCTGAGGACATTCTTCACGTTATTTCTGAGAGAGTTGTGCAGCAGTTAGATCGTCGCGCTAATGTAGGGAGCTTTAATGTTCTCAATTTTTTTATTTCACAGACATAAAAGGCATGTGGTAATCAGCATTTAATATTGCAGCTAACGATTTCATTGATGACTGCAGATATGTGATTCGGTTGCTCACGTGCACTTTATTATACATTAAAAATATAGTTTAGGTGAGATATCCACATAAAATATATTAAGACTAGCTTGCCAGGCAGACGTTGTTCTGCCCTTTTCGACGGCCCTTTGTCATGTCCTATTAAAAATCCTAACATTCGCAAAAAAAATTATGTGTCACACATGAGCAAAAAAACTATCCTATCTCTCAAGTTGGACCAAACTGCACACGGTGTGCAAATTTGAATAAAATCGGTTACGTAGTTTAGGGAGTCCATCGCGGACAAACAACGTGACACGTAATATATAATATAGACGACTCTTTATCATGTCCTATTAAAAATCCCTAAACTAGCAAAAAAAAAATGTGGGTCACTCATGGGCAAAACAAACTATCCTATCTCTCAAGTTGGACCAAACTGCACACGGTGTGCAAATTTGAATAAAATCGGTTACGTAGTTTAGGGAGTCCATCGCGGACAAACAACGTGACACGTAATATATAATATAGACGACCCTTTATCATGTCCTATTAAAAATCTTTAAACTAGCAAAAAAAATGTGGGTCACTCATGGGCAAAACAAACTATCCTATCTCTCAAGTTGGACCAAACTGCACACGATGTGCAAATTTGAATAAAATCGGTTATGTAGTTTATGGGTCCATCGCAGACAAACAACGTGACACGTAATATATAATATAGACGACCCTTTATCATGTCCTATTAAAAATCCCTAAACTAGCAAAAAAAATGTGGGTCACTCATGGGCAAAACAAACTATCCTATCTCTCAAGTTGGACCAAACTGCACACGGTGTGCAAATTTGAATAAAATCGGTTACGTAGTTTAGGAGTCCATCGCGGACAAACAACGTGACACGTAATATATAATATAGACGACCCTTTATCATGTCCTATTAAAAATCCCTAAACTAGCAAAAAAAATGTGGGTCACTCATGGGCAAAACAAACTATCCTATCTCTCAAGTTGGACCAAACTGGACATGGTGTGTAAATTTGATTAAAATCGATTAAGTAGTTTAGGAGTCTATCGCGGACAAACAATGTGACACGTAATTTATATATATTAAGATATAATATATATAAAGATATGTATACAAGGTTATTTTTCAATAACCGGCCAAATTTGCAAAGGTTCAGAATAAATAATATTGGCAAATGGTGCAGAAAAATTAATTAAAAAATAACAAACATTGTGTCCTCTTTATTTTTTAAATTCAAAATGTGTGGTAATGCATTATTTTAACTAATTTTAATGCGCACGCACACATAGTCGCAAGGGTCGATCGGTAGGCAAAAACTTTGTTGCCCATAAATCACATTCAATTTGGGATAACTTTAAATAAAAGTAGAAGCCTTATTTACTCGTATTTTCAAAAACTACAATGACGGTATTCATCATTATTTATATATTTAAAATTAAGTTTAATTTGCCTACTCTTTGAAAAATTACCCTGTATACATAAAATAAATGTGTCGGGGTATGATCTTATCAAATTGTAGCGGCTGTAATTTAAGATCCAGTCACGATATGATAAGGCTGTCATGTTTGTTTTTGAACAAGAGTCCTTAAAAAGTGGATAGTAAAAAATATGTGTATTTTCCTTGCTTATAACGGCGGTGAAATTGGACAATTTCAGTAATTATGAAATATAATAACTTTTTAAAACCATTAATTATTTATGAAAATAACTTAGCAACATGGTAGTGATCGATATATATTGTATTGCTAAAAATATTTGCTCTTTTGTCATAACTCATTATCCCGGGAGAAAAAAAAGTTTGAATGGACTTAACGGACTTAACGCCACCGTACTAAAACTTAAACTAAAGCTTAGAAAGTGAGATTACTTTTTGAAAAGTTCGTATATCGTGCTGTAGGCTTCACATTAGGGACATTTTTATAATTTAATAACATATCAGATAAATAAAATTTACCTTTGTCGCAAGTTAGCTTGCGAAACCCATTCGTTTTTCAGTGTTGAAATATTATCCTCAACATTGAATCCGCTCATTTTAACCCGTCCACAGTCGATCACATAAATAATATCATCTATGGTTATGGACGTTTCTGCTATATTTGTGGCTACTATGATTTTACGAACATTTTCTGGAGGCCTTTCGAATATTTTGTGTTGTTCAAGAGACGGCAACTTAGAGTGCAGTGGGTAAATTTCGTAACAATTGCTAGTAAAGAAGTTGGTATCGTTCATCATTCGCAATAACTTAGATATTTCACCGATACCGGGTAAGAATATCAGAACAGCGCCCGGATTTCCTTTACATATGTACTTTAAAAGTTCTAATATCAGCTCCAAGTTCATATCTTCAATTCTAGAGTCTTGAACTGTCTTGTATACGTCCATATCAAGAGTTCTTTTCTTCGATTCTAACCACTCGGCTGAAATATCACAAAAATTCTAAGCTATAATATTAATAAATGATAAATTTAATACAAATAATTATACTATTTATTGTTTAAACGAAATGATAATAAATTTCTAAGGAATTTATGTTGTAACAAGCTGTCCGACTTCGTCCGAGTGAAATATATTACAGATGGATTTCATTTGTTTTGTTTTTTTATGCGGAATCCTAATTGTTTTTCTAAAATAAGGGAAGCCCAAGTTACTCCTTACAACATCAGCTAACTGCCAGTGAAAGTCCCGTCAAAATGGGTCCAGCCATTTCAGAGGTTAGCCGGAACAGACAGTCAAAAAATTTAAAATTTGTTTTTTTGTTATAAGTACCGTATATACTTTAATATGCATTTAGTAAAATGTTATTTTGATATTACAAACAAACACTTCAACTTTATTTATTTGTTTATTATACATTTAACAAATAAATAAGAAAAATTTTTTTATTAAACTAGGTACATGTTAGAGTGCTTAAATAATTTACCCTCGTACTACTTATTTATCTTTTGATTATTTTAGACATCTACGCTTACAGGTCGAATCTAATTAAATTATTAAATAAAACCCAACCAACCCAATAAAAGTATGCAATTAATTACATTTATTTATTATTCATTAGTTACATAAGCACTGCCGGCATTTGAATTCTACTTAGTATCTCATATAACTATAACAGTAATCACCATTATTGATATTATATTTTTCGAAAACAGCACTTAAATTTCGTTAAGGGCCCAGTCTTGTAAAACTTAGTGTTCTCGCAAAATTTGCAGAAAAACAAATATTTTTTATAGTATTTAAAAAAGAAAAAGTGAAGCATATTTTACATTTATTTTAAGTGTAGGATTTGAAATTTTCGAAACTGTTTTTTAATTTTATTTTGGTGTTTAAATTAATAGCTCTATTATGCGTTTAACATGCCTATGTTTCGGTTACATGCGTAAAAGGTCTTATTAAAGCTTCTGCTATGTACAAACTATAACAATATCAAAAAAAGTATTCAGATCACATTTATTTACATATTGTCTACAATAATCTGATCTAATGTTGTTCAAAACGACTATAAATCGATATAGCACGCTACAGACTATAAACTATAAATTTCTAGCGCGCTATTAAACACGCTATGTTATAGCGCGCTATTTAGAAGAGAGCGTGTAGGAGGCCGGCAAGCGCGTTAAGTTTAGCAGCACGCTATATTTCGGAGCACGCTACATTACGTGTTGGATAGACCGCGTGCTATATAAGAACATTATTGCGTAATAAGTCGCATTTTAGATTAAAATTAAATAAAGTGGTAAAGAGAAATCAATGAACGCTCTCTCATACTTTTCAGGCTTACGACTTTCTATAATCCTAAAAATATTTTTAAGACATGTACTTTTTAAAACAAAACAAAATTAGTAATTTTTTATTATTTATTTATTATATTAATTGATGTAAACGTTATTTTAACCTTAATATAAATTATAAATCAATTAAAGGTGTATTTAAAAGTTTATTGATTGTATATACAAAAATAAACTATTTACAAACACTATTATATTCACTTTTGTATCTGTATTTTATTTACATTTAAAAACATTAGTTACGCTTCTTTTGTAGCAGACAACTGTGTCCCGCGATCACTTATAAATATACAGTATACGAGGTGTGTTCAAAAAGTAAGGTGACTTTATATTTTTATGAAAAACTATTTATTTATTCATCAATATTTATGTTGTCCCCTTCAAAGTAATCCCCCTCAGATATGATACACTTGTGCCAACGCTTTTTCCAATCGTCAAAGCATTTCTGATAATCACTTTCTGGTATAGCCTTCAGCTCTTTCAGCGATGCAGTTTTTATCTCTTCAATCGTTGCAAATCTTCGTCCTTTCGTAGGTCTCTTCAGTTTTGGGAACAGGAAAAAGTCACATGGGGCCAAATCCGGTGAATATGGTGGCTGAGGCATGATTGTAGTGTTGTTTTTGGTCAAAAAACCTCTCACAAGCAACGATGAGTGAGCAGGTGCATTATCGTGATGCAAAAACCATGAATTGCTTACCCACAATTCGGGACGTTTCTTACGTATTGCTTCTCGCAAATGGCGCATAACTTCAAGGTAATACTCCTTATTGACCGTACGACCTTGTGGCAAGAACTCATGATGCACCACACCCCTACAGTCGAAGAAAACTGTAAGCAAAACCTTCACATTTGATCGAACTTGGCGTGCTTTTTTTGGCCTTGGTGATTCAGTGTGCTTCCACTGGGACGATTGAGTCTTAGTTTCGACGTCATAACCGTATACCCATGTTTCGTCACCTGTTATGACCCTTTTGAGCAAATCTGGGCCGTTGTTGACATCATCCAATAGCTCTTGAGCGATTGTCATGCGACGGTTCTTTTGGTCGAAATTGAGCAATTTTGGAAGAAATTTCGCTGACACACGTTTCATGCCCAAAATATCGGAAAAAATTTCATGGCAAGAGCCAACCGATATGCCAACATCCTCCGCAACTTCTCTGATAGTGATTCGACGATTTTCCAAAACAATTTTCTTCACTATTTCAACGTTTTCATCTGTTGTTGACGTGCTGGGGCGTCCAGAGCGAGGTTCGTCATTGGCATCTTCTCGGCCATCTTGAAAGAGCTTGTACCACTTATAAACGTTTTTTTTTTACTGGGAGAAGACTCACCGTATGCCACTGTCAACATTTCAAGTGTTTTGGAGCACGTAATTTCATTTTTTACACAAAATTTGATGCAAATTCTTTGATCCATTTTTTTTGATAGAAGAAAATCGCCGAGCACACCAAAGTCCGTCTGACCTTTGTAACTGTCAAAAATAAACTAAACATGCTATACACTTCAAACTTGAAACATATGCTCAGGACATGTGTACCAACGCAACAAAATACAAAAATCGAAAATCGAATGTGCGTTGCCCGCGAAATTCAAAAAGTCACCTTACTTTTTGAACACACCTCGTACACTAACTAAACAACGTCTAACACTAAATTAGTTCGCGCGCGATGAATAGCGTGCTGCTAGATTAAATTCGCGTCACACGTCTACTCCCAACAGCGCTGCTGCTAGAACTAATTGCCACTTGATATGAATAGCGCCAAAGCGTCATAGCGCCATGGCGACTGCTTACATAGCACGCGCTATGTGTTATGGAAAGATAGTGCGCTATATTATGGCGCTATGCGCTATATTAACCACCATTAATCTGATCTGGTCATCACGGACTTTATGCCAGCGCAATGCTGGCATAAAGTCGGACCACCCCTTGTCCCGCTAGGCCCGCCGTTGTTCTGCACAAGTACATTCGTTGCCCAGCTGTTAGAGTCTCTGAACTGTGATGTCACATACCTATTTCAGCCTTATAGCGTATATCTTTCTCCATTTCTCCTGCCGCACGATTTCTATTCCTATACTGGTGCCATTTAGGTCGATTTCTTTGTTTTTGTGTTGTTGTTATATCCGGAAGTTTATATTTTGTCAACTGAAGAATTTCCTCCATAAACACGTCTCTAACAGGATATGCTAACCCCTCTATATGCATAATCGAACAATTATCGTAATAAGCCGACAAATTCTCAGCATCCAGAGTAGCACTCATTAGGACAAGTTTCAAGTCTTTTCGCCTCTTTAATACCTTAAAGAAATTAGGAGTGTGTTATTTAAGGGGGAATATTATAACCTCAAATGGCTTAGCAAGATCCTCCGTTATACCGAAAATATTTCAACATTAATTTTGAAATAAATATACAGATATTTTACGGAATCATGATTTCGTCTGACATAGTACTTAACATTAATCCTCAACTTTACCATATATTTATTTCAAAATTAATGCTGCAATATTTTCGATATAACGGAGGATCTTGCTAATCCATTTGAGGTTATATTCCCCCTTAATTATAGATAAAAATATGTTAAAGAAATCTAATGATATAAGAAATTACAAAGAGGCTCTAAATATAGCTGCTGAGAATGAAAATATAATTAACATCAAGTCATATTTTCGTGGTCGGCGGTCGAGCTGCTAATGATATTTACATTAAAGAATGTATCATGAAAGGAAAAGGAAATAAAAGTGAATGCAAGGTATAAGTGGTTTTTGAATAAGACGAAATTAAAACGGTATGCGAAATAAGAATAGAAGGGGAGTTGGTTAAGCCAGAGTGAGTTTAGGAGTCAGGAGTGGTACTAATTGATAAGGATATAGATCGAAGAGTAAATGTAGGACACGGGATGTATGGGACCCTCGACGTCATTGAGTCTAAGTTTTCTGTCAAAAAAGACACATATGTAGCAATTCACAATGCTCTGTTATTCTCTACCATTGTTTGGTAGAAAAAGTTGGGTGTGGTAGAAGAAGCAAGAGAGTAAAATTAATGCTGTAGTAATGCGGTTATTAAGAAGTATATAAGGTGTGTATATTCTCGACATAATTGGTGTATATATATAAAAGGTGAATATATAGGAGTACTGCAGTGAGACTAATATTTCTGGTAACTAGTAAGGCGGTTTATTAGGAACTAACGAACATAAGCATATTTTCTACGAATGTAAGTACCCTGCTTTCCACTTAAAAGAAAGATCTAATCCAAGAAATAATCCTGTATAATTTTTTAAATTTATTTGCGTATTTCTTAGTATTATGCATATATATAATGCACGCGCTGGACGAATGGTTGCGCTGTCTGCCGGGAATTTGTAACCGGAAGAAATGTGTGCCAAAATTAATATAAGTTTAAAAGAGTTTAATAAATAACATATATAATTTTAGATTTGTTATAGTGCCTTTGAATTTTTTTTGAATATTCATAAGTGGCTGCCGTGACGTCAGAACTGTTAAAATTGTCTGCCATAATTATTTTCCGATTACAGTAGAGTTATATACCGGCAGAATTGTTATAATACTTTTGAAATTTACCCGATTTTCATACCTGTCACACCTGAGTGACTCCGAACCTACCACGGCCGGGCTTAGCTAGTCCCCATGTATTGATTAATGAGTATAATAGACTCACCGGACAAAATTTAAGATTTGTTAAAATATATGTTGTCTGTTTTAAGCTGGCTCCTCTAGACTATGTCGTCCAATGAAAAAAAATTTAAACTGGTGCAATAGGATTTAAAAATAATATTATAAGATAACTTGTTATGGTTAGTTCTTTTTTTTTTTGGGTTCTTGTTACCTGTTTTAACATACACATAGATAAATCCACGTGACAATCCCTCTCATGTACTTCATCCAAAATTATATGACTCCAGTTAGTCAGACCCTGATTTACTTCTAATTCAACCAAAAGGATACCAGTGGTACAGTACTGTATACTACCACGGCTTCTCTCTTCTTTTCTGAAATTATTATAACAATATTAATGACCTTCAGACCGGATTTCGGTCACGGCATCTAGCCTTAACGGAGACACCATCGGCTCAGGTGCACTCTCTATTCTCTCACTCTTATAGTCCGATGGGAATGTAAAACAAAACGACCGGAGAGAGATCAGGCGCAGTACAAACGGCTTTACGTGTTTTCCGAGTCACGGGGACACCGCCAAATTCTTTACTTCGGGCAGCAGAATTTCTTGACGGGAAAACTCAACATAACTGATTTTTTTGGCCCTACGCGGATTCGGACCGGATTATATGATAGCCAGATTCATGAGGAATAGTATAAGCGGCATACTATCTAGCATTAGGCTACACCTCTCATCTAGCTTTAAATATTAATTTTTGTTAAGCAAGTTGGAAGAAAAGGCGCTCCCGAACTGCTTTATCCGCGTGCGCTGGCATAATGGGTAGTGATACGTAAATACAATGTTCTACAAAAATATTGATATTTATTCCATCTAAAAAAGTCCGCTATATCATATGCCGGTTTTTTATACATAAGCCACAATAAGGTATTAAGTGATTTAGGAGTGTTATTATTAGGCATGGCTTAATCCTTACAAACGCATCAGCAATTCCCCTGGTGTTACTGTCGTTCATGCGCGGCGGTAATCACTTATCACCAGGTGTGCCGTATGCTCGTTTGCCCCCTCTCCGATACAAAAAAACGAAGGTTATTTTATAATCAAGACAATTTTATGAAGATAAACTTTGCTCTTTATAACATGTTATTTGGGCGCGTAGTTTAATAGATATTTACCTTTTTACTGGAAACAAGGCATTTCATCTTAGTCCTCAGGAAGTGACAACACATCTGCATTTTGATTCTAAATTGAGGATAAATGTAGATGTCTATGGGTCACAGTATCTACTTACCATCAGGAGGACTGTGTGCTCGTTTGTCACATTATACTACAAAAAAAATTTAAATAAATCAACACTCGGCTCGGTGCGTGAACGCTATATAAACCTAGCCACCCTATGAGATTTGAGAAAAACCAGCGTTGAACGCCTATATAAGCGTGGCTCACACACGTGATATACGCCGTTGTAACTGCGGAGTACAGCTAGTATCCATATAATATAATCATAATACACAAACTCATTTGTTTTCATATTTGTAGCTTGAAGTATAATACAAAGTAAAAACTGATGATACCTTTCTAATCTCACTGAATACCCAACAGAATTACCCATCTCCTCTCCTCGTTCTTGTGCAACCCTCATGGCAAGAGAGGAAGCAGCTATCCTTCGTGGTTGAGTTACCAATATCTTTACATTAGCGCCTTTATTATTCTTTATAGCTTCATCTAATATAAGCTGTGGAATCTGAAAAACGAAATGAGTTATATATCTATTTCAGCAGTACTTAATGAAACTTTTTCAAATTTTCAACTATCAAAGAATAAAAAAATCACGGTAACAAGCGCCGTAGCAGCACAGGGACTAAGCGCACGCTGTAAATACCACGGTACACGAGCAACCCGGGTTCGATCCCCGCCGGCACAAATTATATTGTTAATTGCAATTTCAAGTGCTGATTTACCACGTGCTCGGCGGTGAAGGAAACATCGTTAGGAAATCGGCGTGTCAAAATTAAGAAAAAAAATTCCACGACATGTGAAGTTCGCCAACAAGCATCGGGGCAGCGCGACGGACAATTTCTTGTCCTTTAACCCACTCAGAAATTAGAGTAGGCCTGTGCCAAACAGCCGGATGTATATAGGGTGTAACTTTAACTTTAAACGTTAAGGGTAAAAATTAGTATAATATAGTATAGTACTCTTAGTATACCAAGTAAATAACATATTGCCTGCATCAGTCAAAATATTTTTATTCAAAACTGGCCATTACAAAGCCCTTTTTTTTAATTCACAAAGCCAATGCTTCAGAAAGTACATACTGTGGGAGACCTTGTGAGAAGAAGCAGCAAGAAACTCATAAGTAGACTATTTTACTCCCAAGAGTTACAATTTATCTTTTTAACCTAAAAACCATAAGTAAAAAAATCTCAAGCTCATTATATCCATACATTCTTATCTATATATGATTAAGAATCCTTTTTGCATGCACTTTGAATTTATACAAAGGTAAATCAATAAATATTACTACCCAAAAATAAGCTGCTAGTCATAATATGAAGTCTGTACTTTGGTACAATAAGTTCAAATTTAATGCGTGTGTCAAAACTATGGACAAAACTTTAACATAATTTTTTGTAACATGAATAAATAGATACACAAATACGATTATTTACTGAAGTTAGTAGATGTTAGAAATTAGTAGAAGAATTTACTATTTTGTCTTACCCCTCCCAAAGATGTGTTTTTGGGGCCCCAGATAGAATGTGACTTAAATTAGACTTGAACCTAATTGAGTGAGAAAAGCATAATATATAAATGTAAAAGATTTATGTCTTATGTTTTTACTGTAACTACAGTTAAAACTTTATTTAGTATTTCATACAAGTCAAGCAGTTGAAGGTATTCTCACTGAGTGAAAAAGGATATAAAAATTGCTGTATTATGTTCTTCAGGAGGTCATTCCAAAAGCTATCGTTTTTAAAAACCACTATTACAGTTTGCAGTCTTTGGTTCTTTTCTTCGGGTACAGGTGTACTATAGTTCACCTAAGTCTAGCCAAGCAGGGCCGAAGTAAATGGCTTGCCCGAGGCTTCAGGTGTGTATTGGTGGACTACTGAGCTTGAATTCGAGGCCATAGAGGTTTGTTGGTATGGTAGCGGGAGGCGAGGAAAAACAGCTTTGCGAGGCGCCGCTCAGTCTACTCTACTACCGCAGTTTCCAATATGTCATTACTATCAAAATTAACATGAAGTTGGCTGCAAGAGCCATAGAATGAAGGTGAACAAATCAACTTACATAAAATTCTTTTCTTAATAAATATATTTTCTAGTCTCAATGTCCTTCAGACCGAATTTCGATCACGGCTGCCAGCCTCAACGGAGACTAACTTTTGGCGCAGAACAGGATTATAGTGGCATAGACCGCTGGGACAGTAAACCGACAAGACCGTAAAGAGATCAGGAATAAGACCAACGGCTTTACGTGCTTTCCGAGGCACGGGGGTTAGACACCGCCAAATTCCTGACTCTGGGCAGCTACTGAGAATTTCGTAAACTCAAAACTGATTATTTTTTGCCCGAACCAGGGTTTGAATCCGGGACTTCATGATCAGCACATCACACTACTTTATTTTCAAACACTAGACTACTAAACCAACAAGGCAGTTCTAGTTACAAGTACATTATGTATTACCATGAGGCCTGCCCCGTAGATTGTCTCTTAGACATATTTATTATTACTATGTTTTCCAACTTAAATAGTCACTCACCTGTGTTGATTTTCCACAGCCAGTCTCACCGCTAATGACAACAACTTGATTTTTATTTATAAGACTTAAGATTTCTTCAGATTTCTTATATGTTGGTAATATTTCTCTGAATTTCAATAACCGCTTATAGCTATTTCTTGTAATCATTTCTTTGTATTCTTTATGAAAAGTGTGACTAAGTTCATTTGTAAAATCGTCTGTGACATTTATACTTATACCTTTAGACAGACATTTCTCAAGCTTTTCGTCAAAAGTACCTGTGATTATATCTTCATATCCATATTTGTAACATGAAGAGGTTCTAAGAGATAGTTGTCTTACATTGTTATTAAACTGTATTTGATTTTCTTCTTTAACAGGTATGAAATCAGGGAGAGAAGAGGTACTGGGCTTATCATCTATAATCAAACAATCTGCTTCTTCTATCGGTTCTTGTTTTATATCTATTGATAATTTTTCATTTTTTTCAAGTTCTGTACTATTTTCCCTTACTTCTTTTTTAAGCACCTTTGCTTTCTTTGTACCTTTATTAAAAAAGTCTTTAGTGCCAAAAATAGAAGATGTAATTATTTGGGGGAGCTGAATTTCTTGCTCTTTTGCAACATGTATTATTTCTTGCAGATTACTTATAACAGATGCAATTACAGGGTTGGGAATTGTCAAGGATATCTAAAATTTTTGAATTATACACCATGTTAGTAATATTGTATGACATATATATAATAATAGTAAAATTACCTATATTAAAACCTATATTACATATCCCACCCACTGCTTGCCACAGGCTACTATTTTTTCTGCAGAAGCGCTGCTCCAGTGTGTGCTAATGGACTTACATATCTTTCAAACATTTTTATTTCTCAGACTTACAGGTTATTTTCACAATGTTTTCCTAAACTGCTTAGTTTATTTTTAAGCAGCACTCAATATTGCCAATTAACAATTTTATTGGTGGCAGTAGAAATTTAATATGAGTCACTCACAAACTGCAAATTTCATAAGTTCTTAGCCTGTGAAGGTTAAGTTGAGGCCCGCAAACAAGTGAAGGAAATAGACTATTTAGTTTTAAATTAACTTACTCTTCATTCCCTACTCATTGAAACTTATCTACTTTATTTAGTTCAGTCCAAACTTTACACTATTAATACAGGTAAGTAATAGCCCAATCTACCTGCACTAGGACTCTATATAAATATAATAAGAAGTCATAGAAAAAAATATGTCTATCAAAGCTACAAATAACAAACGGCCCCCGGTCCCCAGCAGCCCTGCTGTTCTTGATTCTAGTGGCAGTCATGTTTTTTTTACTTATTATAAGCCTGTACTTGACCACAATGCTACCTGGTGGTAAGTTTTTTTTTATAGAATAAGAGTGACAAACAAGCACACAGTCCACCTAATGGTAAGCGAATGGATGCTGTGGCCCATAGACATCTACATATATCCTCAATTAAGAATCAAAATGCAGATGCCTAGTCACCCCTGAGGACTAAGATGGAATGCCTCGTTTCCAGTAAAAAGAGGGTCTCCAGATCTCTACACTCACCATCACGAAACACAGCAACATTAAGCTGTTATTTTACGCTGGTATTCTGTGAGAGTGTGGTCCTTCCCCGATCGAGCTGACCCATTCGTGCTACAACCGTAATATAGTTGCAGCGTGGCTCTACCTTGTATATAGGTGGTGATGAAGCCCCAGATGGTCAATATAAAGTAAAGCAATTGGCTCAGAACCATACTTTGCGGCAATATATGGGGGAGGTGTATGTTCAGCAGTGGGTTTGGTGATGGGCTGTGATAGTAGTAGCGGTACATATTTTTCTTTATGGTTGTCAGTTATAAATCCAGCTGTGTAAGTATGTATAAAAACTAAATTACAAAAATCAACTTATCAAGTAAGAAATTGCTATCAGCAATAAGACCGTCCATTGCATAATTCTTTTGCATATATAATTAGTAATTTTTATATAGTGTACTTACTTACTTACTTATCTTCACGCACAATCCCTAACGGGGTAGCCAGAGAGAACAGATCGCCAAGTGTCACGATCCTTACATACCTCTTTCGCTTCTTCAGATTCACTAACTTCTTCATACATACACGTCTAGGTATCGGAGTACTCTTGACCTTCCCCTCTTCAAGTAATTTGTTAGTCTCGGTCTACTTCGACACCTTTTAATATTTACTTTCGCGCTATATATTTTCTTCACCATTCGGTCTTCATTCATTCGCTCAACGTGCCCAAACCATCAGAGTACACCCCTATAAATTTTTGTGCTAAGGTCATCTTTCAATCCTGCCATATTGCGAATCTCTTCGTTTCGCTTTCGGTCGGCTATGGTAAAGCCGCACATTTTACGAAGAGATCGCATCTCCACTGCATTCAACTTGCTTTTATGCTTCTACTGGCATACCCAGGTTTCGCTGCCATATAACAAAGTCGGCACCAACACTGCGTTATGTATTGCAAGGCGTGCACTCTTCACTACGCCTTGCCTTTTGACTAACGCATTCAGGGCACCATTGACTTTGTTTCCGGCAGCGACACGCCTGTCCACATCTAAATCACATCTTCCAACCCGGCTGAAAGCACTCCCCAAGTATACAATTTCATTTACCTGTTCTAGACATTCCTGATTTTATATAGTGTACAATAAAGAATATTAAATAAATAAATAAAAACGCAAGGTAGGACTATATTTTTTTACCTAATTACTAGGGATGGGCCGAATATGGATTTCACTGAATACGAATATTCGGCCGAATGTTCGGTAAAACTTTTACCGAACCGAATATTCGGCAGGATTACCTCGGTACCCAACCAATTTATGTCGAAACTTGTTACCGTAAAGCGCGCAGATTAGCTTCGGACCCTGCCCCTCGCTCCCATGCTACACCTGATCAATCGATGATTGCATCATCTAGTACATGCTTATGTTTTGACTATACTTGTGATAAAAAAGTATTTAGTTTGTTTTATTCTTAGTGTAAATTGATTATTATATGATAAAAACGAGCGGCTGGAGATTTACTATTTGGACTTATTTCAGAGAAACCGACAACCAAAGTAAAGTGAAATATACTAATGTAATATAATGTTTCTTTGTTTGATTCCAAAAACATTTTATCAAATTTCTATTTGCTATAATCGGAAATCTCTACTAATTGCTGATATTTTGCACAAACTTTAAATCCTTCAAATCACAAATTCATTACTTTATTTACTTTACTACTTTATTTACTTATTAGTCATTCTCATTGATACATTTTCTTTTCAATCAGATCAGATCTCAGATCAGAGAGAATTATATTCCTTGATCATTCTGATCTACTTAAACTTAAATCTACTGAACTAAATGAAATAATGATTGAGTTAACTACTTCATTGAACAAAAAGATACATATTGTGCACATCCTACCCCTGAGCTATCAAGGCTATATATATTTTATAATATATGACATCTTGTAATATATTATAAAAATTAATGTTTCAACCCTACACTAATTGACGTTTGACATCAATCATTTGTCAAATTTATTTTGTAATAGCGTGTTATTTGCCAATTTGTATGAAAAGTTTAAAAAACTATATCTGATGAACTCTAAGTTTCCGCAACCTAAAACTTTGCTAAATGCTTTCTTTCAGTGAGTACTATCTACAAAAAAAAATTTGGGTTTTGAAATTGATGGTCCATATTGGAAATATTAGCCTACTACTATTTGATGCTGGTATTCTGTGAGAGCGTGGTCCTTCCCTGGTCGAGCCGACCCATTCGTGGTACAACTATACTACCAATGTAACTGCAGCATGGCTCTACCACATAAAAAAAGTTTGGAGTTATATATCATTCAATTTCAATGAATATACATATATCAATCCTAAAATAACAGAACTCTTTTAAATTTAAAACAATATTTCCACAATATTTCTTTTGCGACAGTAATGCACCAGGTAACGACTAGTAATGAATAAAATATAACACTATTCAATATATTCAAAACTAAACAGCTTAATAATCCAGCCCGTAAAATCGCAAGTCATTAGTCTGGAATAGAATCACATAGCTTAAATTTATTTACGATATAAATTTATATTTATTATATATTCATTCATATTTTTAAAGATTTTTGTATTATACGGTGAAGCGAATGTAATTATTACGTTTTGAAAGAGGTACTAACAATATTTTCTTTTTTTTGTTTCACATCCTTTCGAAGTCTTTTAAAATATAATCCAATTTCCCGCCCCTTTAAGCCTGGTGGAAGTGAAGATCTCTCGTTTCTGTTGCTATTCCAATTTGGGTGATCACGTTTATTCCAATTAGAATTGTTTCGGGACATGGCAATGGCAGTATATCAGTATAAAATAAAGAGAATATATATAATCAATATTCAATACAAATAAACTACTGCACTCAACCAAAACAATTACAGCCACAAACTAACCTAGTATATAGTCAGTAATCTATGCAGTAAACTATGAAACTAACTCTCTAGTATATATACAGTACGTAATCTATGAAACTAGCTATAAAATAGATACATATTTATTTATCTATGCCCGTAATTACAGTTTACAGCCATGTGCAATTGCAATGTGATGTGCATGACACAGTGACATTAGGCTTGGGTAAACAATATCGATATATCGAAATATCGATTTTTTCTCATAAAAATATTAACATATATAGTCGACATTTTTAAATTGCGATATATCGATATTCATATTTAGTTTGGAGTATCGATTTTGTATCCATTTCAATATATTTTAAAAAGTTGTTTTAATCGACAAAAACTAACACAAGAAGCAGAAAGAGAACAATTTCCGTCTCAAATCAGTGCTGCCAAATTCCAAATTGAAAAACTATTTATTTTTTAGTGATTTTTCGCCAATAATCGCTAAAAAATAAATAGTCGCTAAACGATAAAAAATATCGCTAAGAGCTCTGAAAAACCACCAGATCTGGTGACAAAATCACTAAGGTGGTAACACTGGTTGTTAACGAGAGACTTGTTGACGATAAATCCGACACCTCCTTGATGCAGATGGTTGCCCTCCCGGTGATAGAACGAGTTACCGGATTCGAGAATCACCGTGCCCTCCCCCTCTCTTTGGACTTCCGATAATCCTACAATATTCCAGCGCAGCTATGAAGCCCGGGAAATAACCCCTTCATGTTATCCCACATCTCTAACGCATCTCCATTTTATTTTGTATATATGGAATTTATACTTTCGAATAGTTTGTTTTGTTGATTGTGAACGATATATCGCAGTTTGAATAAATCGATGTATCGTTTACATCCTTAGTGCATCGAATAAGTGCCCTAACTGCCGTTAGTATTATTACACACGTTATTACACATTATTACACTACACGGTGGTATGGGCAGTGGGCACTACGGACCGGGTCCACTCTGACGCCCTAATTAGAGACCCTTACTGCCTTACTCTTATTACTTCTCTCTTAGTGACTTTTCTAATCTCAAAAGTAATCTCAATCTCAAAGTGAGGGCTTAGGAACCCTGATTCGTGTAGTGTAATAGGGCTATTAGTGGATTCTCCACTATCCACTAAAACTGGTGATTGATTGATTTTTAGTGGCTGGTGTGTTTTCTAGTGGTCCAGTAGAATTCAGTTTTAATTAGTAGTAACCATTAAGCCACTTACGCGTTTCGAAATATATTCTTACTTCATTTTAGGAGTATTTACTTTTACTGTTTGGCCAACAATGATTCGTCAGACATGACATGATTAAAACGATCCATCCCGGTGGAATTCATATTTCATACGTATTACGTACTACTATCATGTATTCTGTGTATTTTAGGAATTAGCGACTTTTGCGATTGCTCTCATATATATTTTCGCGTACCCATACCCATGATGGGAGACTATTTAGCAGTATGAATGTAATAAAAAATAAGAAGAGATGCTGCAGTCAAATTGAAATTCCAATATCGTTGTACAACAAATTTGTGTCCAAAAATCTAAAACTGAAAATTATGGTGTCGACAAAAATAATTAATCTGAAGATAACGATTCAATTTAAAATAACAGTTGACAAAATAAACAATATATTCTTGATGTTGACTTGTTGATTTATTAATTGCGCGTTGATTATTTACATAGAAATTGATTTTTTGCTACACATTTAGAGTTACAACATTTTAAAAATTACAACTGACATAATTTTTAAAATTTCCTGAAAAATTCAATTATGTTAAAAATAAACATTATTATAAGTCTAAGTACATCTAAAAATTAAAAAAAGACAATGCAGATTTTCATTAATATTTTTTTTGTAATAATTTGCTTGATAATTTAATCCAATATTGTTAGGTATGGATTTCATTGTCATTATTTTTATTACTTCTATTATAATTTTTTCTCTTCTGGTATATTAATATAAATTTGTTGCGTTCTTAACAAAAAATTAAATAAAGTGCTATATATTTCTCTATTATTATGAGTACATATTACTCTTTTGACTTTATCACGAGTTATAATACGGTTAATAAAACGTAATTTTTCATTACCAAGTATTTTTCAAACCAAGTAGTGACATTGTAAGAATACTTACTACCACATATCAACCCGTGGGTGTCGTAAGAGGTGACAAAGCGAAACAAATAGGAGATGGGCAGCATTCTATAACGGAAGCAGATTCCTAATAACTACTAAAATAGAAAAAAACTGCACTTGCCAACCCACTTGCCAAGCGTGGCAACTATGGCAAATATCCCCCCCCCCCTATGAGGCACGCTTTGCGCACCGAGCATATAATTGATACACAGAAGAAACAGCGTTGGTGATAGCACATAGCTTTGTGGAACACCAGAGTTAATGGGCTTGTAATCCGAGCATGCACCGTCTACTGCGACCATGTTGCTCCAATCTGCAAGAAAATTGGTGATCCAATTGCACAATTTCTCGGGAAGCCCATAGAAAGGCAGCTTCGTAAGAAACGCTTTGTGCTAAACCTGATCGAAGGCATTCGCTGTCTCCAAACTTACGGCCAATGCCTTCCGCTTGGACCCTATTGCCTCCGCTCATCTATGAGTTAGGTCACCCAGAAGTTCACCAGCTAAGCGACTCCGACGGAAATTGTACTGGCGGTCACTAATCAGCTGGTGACCATCAATGTACCTCATGAGCTGGCAGTTAATAATTGTTTCTATTATTTAGGAGAACAATGAGGTGATAGCGATAGGCCTGTAGTTGGACGGAGCTGAGCGGCCGCCCTTTTTAGGGATCGAGTGCACTAAAGCTGTCTTTCGTGAAATCTGGACCACCTACCGGAGCAATAGAAAAGACGCATTAATACCAGTGCCAACACCGGAGCACACGTCTTCAGCAAAATAGGAGTGCCATCAAGCCAATCGACATGTTGACGTCCAGGGAGGGAGTACTTTGCGCACTGAGCGCTGGGTAAACAGCACATCCTGTACGGAACATTCACACCGCAGAATGATCGGCAATGTGTTCCTCCCATCATAAAGAGTCGAGTTGGACGCAAAGGGTGCGCCACCAGCAGCAGATCGGTTTTGCCCTTTGCGGCATGGGCTAGTGAGTCGTTCTCCCTGTGCAGATATAGGAGAGATGGCTGACAAATGTGCTTTGAATTTGCCTTGGCAATGACACTTTTAAAGTACCTGGAGGCGAAATTATACTTCTTTTTAAGAGCGCTGGTATTTGCATCCTGAGACGTCGATGCGTCAACCCAGGCCCGGTAACACTCCTGCTTACTGCTTAGTGACCAAAGCAATGCTGGGTTCTGCCTTCGATAGGTATCACAGATGATGGAATAAAAAGTTCCATTCCCTGTAGCACCACATCAGCGTCAGAATCGGCAAAAACGCCGGGATCTTGCGGTGAGGAGCAAACCCGCCCCCAAGGGTAAGATGCAAAAGAAGATCGCATCCCGTCCCAACCAGCTGACCTATAGTGCCTAACACGGCGGTAGCCTGCAGAATGCAATAGCGACGGTAATGTGAGTGATACCGTACTCCAGATCAGACAAACAGGTCCGAGGAGCCAAAAGGGGGCATCGAGGGAGACCCGATATCCGTCCGGAGGAGAGGTCAGCAGAAAGTCTAACAGGGAAGATACATGATCTTCCACAGCTGGGATTCGCGTAGACGAGGTAACCAGTTGTGTCGGACCATATGTCAAAGCAAAGTAATAAACAGCTCTACCCGCATGATCGGCTAAACGGGAACCAAGCGAATCAGCGTAGTGGGCATTAAAATCACCAAGCATCACGAACTCTGCGAATGGGACCTGTTGTAGTATGGTGTCTGCAGCCATTTGAACGTGGTTGATAAGTCGGTCTGTGTCGGCATTGCCGCTATGAGACCTATAGAGGCACCCATGGACGCGAGGATGGTCGTTGCTGTCTACACGCAGTCATGGGATGGACAGGTCCGTACTTTCAAGATTGCCGAGGCCTCGAAAACAGATGTCCTCTCTGACGTACCGCTCGAGCTGTACTATTTATTTGTGTTTAATTTCATTCATGTTTAAAAACTGTAGTTAATTTCTATTTACAAATTATATATCACATTTTATGTATTATAGTACGTGTGTCCGACCGAAAGCGAAACGAAGAGATTCGCAATATGGCAGGATTGAAAGATGACCTTATCACAAAAATTGATAGGGGCGTACTCCAATGGTTTGGACACGTTGAACGAATGAGTGAAGACCGAATGGTGAAGAAAATATATAGAGCGAAAGTAAATATTAAAAGGTGTCGAGGTAGACCGAGACTAACTTTCGAAGACCATGTGAGCAAATTGCTCGAAGAGGGGAGGGTCAAGAGTACTCGGATACCTAGACGTGCATGTATGAAGAAGTTAATGAACCTGAAAGAAGCGAAAGAGGTATGTAAGGATCGTGACACTTGGCGATCTGTTCTCTCTGGCTACCCCGTTAGGGATTGTGCGTGACGATAAGTAAGTAAGTAAGTATAGTACGTGTGGGTAATATGGTCATCCGGTTAATATGGTCACTCTCTTACAACTCAAGAACTACAGCTTTATTTGCATAGAAAGCTATATGACACGATAGCTCTTCATCAGTCAATCAAATAAAGAAGATTCGAAAGGACGCAGCTTTATCGACGCCGTTTTAACGGTCGATTTTGTAGTAATTATTTTACTTAGTCGATTTTAGTATGGCGTAATGTAGTTAGCTTTTATTAAGTTGATTTTCAAAGTGCTCCTAATTATTTCCTAATTGGTTTTGTATCTATCCTTCTCCTAGTTTTGGTTGTATAGGGCAGCAAAGCTTAAGATGACCATATTACCCTCATGCACATAACATACATACATAAACACTCACGCCTGTCACCCAGAGGGGTAGGCAGAGACTACAGACTTCCATTTGGCACGATCCTGACACACCTCTCTCGCCTCCTTCACGTCTATATACTTACGCATACATGCTCGTCGGTTAAGGGTACTCCTGATTTGGCCCATTTTCAATAAATCGTTAATTTGGTCGATAAATTTTCGCCTAGGACGTCCCTTTCTGACTCCGACATTCACTTCTCCAACATAAATTTTCTTTGGCACTCTTTCCTCATTCATTCTTTCCACATTTCTACTGAGTTTATTCTACTCTCGTGCATCTTCTGCCACACCCAGCTTTCACTACCATACGTTAAAGTAAGGACCAACACAGCATTGTGAATTGCTATACGTGCCTTTTTTGACACATTTTAACTCTTCACAATAGAGTGTAGGGCCCCATTTACTCTATATCTTGCGTTCACTCGTCGTTCTACATGCTTATCATATCTCTCATCCCTACTAAAAACAAACTCATCTACTTGCTCAATCAACTCCCCTTCTATTCTTATAGCTATTTCACATATCGTTTTACTTTCTTCTCTTTCAAAAACCATAACTTTCGTCTTACTGGCGTTCACTTTCATACCCCTTTCTTTTAGTGATCTGTTCATTCATGTAACCATCATTTGCAACTCGGCCACCGACGACGCAAGAATAACTTGATCATCGCCGTATAAAAGGCATTTGACGGTTACCTCACCCATTCTTAATCCGCATTCTTCAACTTTCAAATTTTCCAAACAACTGTCCATAAATAGGTTCAACAGCCACGGGGAAGCCACACAGATGTTAAACCATTCCGAGTAGACCCCGTTGATCCTAACACAAGCACTAGAGTCCCTATAAAGAGACTCCAATGCCTGTACCATGCCAGCGCTCAACCTAAATGTGTTCCGTGTTTGCCATAGCACATCCCTATCCACTCTGTCATAGGCCTTTTCCAAGTCCATAAACGCACAAAAAACCTTTTGGTTTTTGGCCAAAAACTTCTCCGCGATCATGCGCATGGAAAATATTTGATTTTTACATCCCATTCCATTTCTAAATGCCGCTTGCACATCCGAAATTGTTCCATCAGATTCTTTTACGAGCCTTTCAATTAGTACCTTAGCATAAAGTTTTCCCACGATGCTGAGAAGGCTGATACCACGGTAGTTTTACAGTCCTGCTGCGACCCTTTTCCTTTATATATTGGGACTATCACGGCTTTGCACCAATCTACTGGTACCCGCTTCAGTTCCCAGCATAAATCAAACAAGGTGTGCAGCAGGCCTGCCACCACTTCCTCTCCAGATCTTAGCATTTCGAGTGAAACTCTATCATATCCGGCAGCCTTACTTGCTTTCATGCTTTTCATTGCTTTCATTATTTTATCTATACTTATCTCGCTACCACTTTCCTCTTCTTTCGGAGCTTCTATTTCATTTAGTTCATACGTTGTCTCATCACTCATAACCACGCATTCAAAATATTTCTTCCATCACTTTAAACTCAAAACTTCATCATTCAGAATATAGCCATTCTCGTCTCCTACAGCATTCATTATAAGCTGTTTTGAATGTCCCCTGGCAGTTCTTACGAGTTTCCAGAACATTTTAATATTTGCCTGGAAGTTCTCCGATATTCTTCTATCATTCTAATCCATTCTTTCTTGTTTTTTCCTTTCAACTTCTTCTTTCAATATCATCATTTGTACAGCTAGAATTACCAGCCTTTGTTGCTAGTAAATCTAGCCATGCTCTCTTCTTTGCTTCAACTTCCATACGTATCTCATCATCCCATCATAACGTATTATTTTTTATTTCATTCTTTCTCTTACTGACACTACATACTTCGGTAGCTGCATCCACTAAACCTTTCTTAACATTTTGCCATACATTCTCAAAGTCTAACTCCTTCATACATAATTCATCCAAACCACTTATATTTTCTTTCAGTTATTCATTTCGTTTTCAGTCAGTATTTCATTTCGTTCTAATACGCTGTAACGCAGTGGTAGACACAGATGACCGATGGCGCCAACGCCTGAATTAATTCGGCATAAAACCAAATAATGATCCGTTCCTACGTTAGACCCCCGGTAAACGCTTGTATCTGCGCCCCTCATTCTTTCATCCACAATTATGAAATCTATCATGCTTCTATCTTCACCTCTTTCCCAAGTATACATGTAAATACTCTTGTGACGAAAGAAAGAGTTCGTCACAAAAAGATTCTTTTCCATACATACCTTCCATTAAAATCTCTTAGCATAAAAATGTTTTCATTTCTCTTACATTTCATTAACACCATACTCACCATTTCCCAAAACTACTCTCGGATATTTGTGGGCTTAGACATATCTGGGGCGTAGATCCCTAGCACAAATAACTTCTTTGAGACCACTTTCATTCTTTATCCATAGCAGTCTGGGGCTTACACATTCATACTCTTTCTCACATTGGCCCATTCTATCTGAAAAGATGATACCTACTCTCAGGCATGCCCGCTCGATCTCGTCTACACCAGACCAGAATGCGGTATACATGCCATGTGTAGTGACATCCTTCCCCTTCCGTTTCGTCTCAATTACACATAATACATCCATTCCTCTATCATACATCATATCGCATAGTTGATCCATTTTATCATTCATTGCTCCACATACATTCAACGTACCCAGACGGGCCTCTGCAATCCACTTTTCACCTCGCCGGGAGACAGAACGTGATGGGTGGCAAACCTTATCGCCGGTTTTCCTCCCGGAGATTCTTTGCACCCCTGCCCCATTAAAGGGGCGCCGGGGACTCGGGGCCATTTCTTTTATTTGGTTCCTCATGGTGCGACATATGGGTTAGTATGTTTTACGCCGCTACCACGGCGAGGAGCCGAGTCGGTGCTATCAGCTTGTCGCTCATTTAGCACCACCCAGGGGGACACGCGTAGGGTGGGCCTAAGATTAGGTGGTCAAAGCCTACGGACGCGAGCGACTTATCCCCCTATCCCTAACCTCATGTACCTTGTGATAAATTGTGTATGTAAAGGGTTTTTACAACAAGAACTTTGTTTTCTAATACAAAATAAAACAAAGAGTTTAGATGAAGATGATTTAAATTTTTATTGTATTACGAAGAGAAAAGTTTGGCAATTATGAATGAAAAATGATATCTGGCAAATGTCCACCACGACCACGCTGACAGATGTCGATTCTTTCATCAAAGTTTTTGGCAAAATGGCGGGTCTATTTCGTTAATCACGTCACGGAATTTGAGTTTTAAGACCGCGATCGATTCGATTGGCTCCGTATAGACTCTGTCCTTAACATAGCCCCACAAAAAATAATCCAGTGGTGTTCAATCACACGATCTGGCTGGCCACAGCTGAATTGCGTGAAATTATGCGATCGGGAAATTTGGTTTGCAATAAATTGATCGTTTCGTTGGCTGTGTGACATGTGGCACCGTCCAGTTGAAACCACATGTTTGTGATATCGATGTCATCAATAATAGGCCAAAATTGTGATGTTACATCTCGCAATAGCGTGATCCATTGACCGTTACCGCATTTCCAGCCTCATCTTCGAAAAAAAAAAACGGCCCAATCACGCCTCCAGACCACATAGCACACCATACGGTGACACGTTGAGCATGCAAAGGCTTCTCAATAATCGCTTTAGGATTTTCAGAAGCCCAAATGCGGCAATTTTGCTTGTTGACGTACCCTGACAAGTGAAAATGGGTTTTTCTGAAAATGATTTTTTCAGAAAAACCAGCGGGCTGTTCCTGAATGAATTGAGCGTATCTACGGCGATGTGAATGGACGGTCAGCTTCAATTCCTGCATCAGTTGAACCTTGTAAGGCTTCAAAGCCAAATCCTTACGCAAAATTCGCCATGTGGTGGTTTTGGATAACCCCAATTGTTGAGAACGTCGAGGAATTGACAAATTTGGATCTTCTTCAACACTGTGGCTCACGGCTGCGATGTTTTCGGTTGAACGACCCGATCGAACACGCGTTGGTGTTGGCACATTTTGTACCGAGCCTGTCGATTCAAATTTAGCGAACAAATTCTTAATAGCGGTCTCAGAAGGACGATTATGTTGTCCGAAAATATCACGAATTTTACGAAACGTAACTTTAACAGAACCACCATTTTCATAGTGGATTTTAATAATTTTAATGCAATTTTCGAGCGAAATTGAATTCATTGTAGCAATTGCCAAAGCATCTACTACGAATAGGTCAAAAAACTAAATGTCAAAACTGTCATGTTTTTGGTGTTGCCCCAATTGAAAAACAAAGTTCTTGTTGAAAAACCCATTATTACAGTATTCTATGTGATTAGTTATCAACAAGAGATTGTTAAATTAAGCATTTGAAGCATTTAGTTAGCAAACAGTTGTCTTTAAGAAAATGTTTCAAATATTTAAGTTTATTTCACAGTTTGTTGTTGACGATTAATCCTAAAACAAACATATAGCGTGAATCACCATGAACAGCGGTGTATATGTAGAATTGTATATGTATATGTATGGTGTATATGTTTGTGTGTGCTATACGCACACACACATTCTCGCTATATTGTGCCATAATAACACCAGACGGCGCTAGTATTCTTCGGATGACCGATTTTACACAAGTGGCCTCTCTTGTCCTGTATAGGACAGTTACTATACTCTTTGGACTGTATTGCAACATAGGCGCATGCGCAACGCAGCCATAACGGGATGCAAGTTTTTTTTATTTAAAAGCTTTGAATAATTTACAACTAAGTTGTATTTATAATCTAAGAATCATCAATAGCGAACGAACAGACGATATATAGTAAAATTATTTAATTTAAGAGATAAAAGTAAAAATATACAATAAGGGGGGCGAACCTCAGGCCGGAATTTGTTTAATTATAAATAATTAAACGGCGAACAAACAGTTTTTATATTCGAACAATAACGAACAAACAACAAACAATGAAATTTATGTTTGTTGTTTACCTCCTATAACATACGGCGTGATAATATGTAGCCTAAAGCCTTCCTTGGTTTACAAAGAACATTTTTGCTGAATTTCAATTCAATCTATCTGGTAGTTTTGGCGTGAAGTCGTACCATACACACAGACAAACAAACAAAAAAACAAAAAGTCACTTTTTGTCATCAGTTACGTTTTTCTAACAAAAGCCACTTATTTTTTCTCGAAAATGCTCAATGTACAGTTTCTCTTTCGTTACTGTTTTATTATATGTATAGATTTATAAGAAAAATACATTAGGGGAGATTTTTGAAGAAAATATAGGAATAAAACAATTTTTTTTATAATTACCTACCTTGTCAGCGTAAATTTGTGTGGGTAAAAAACTCATATCCAAGGCCGCGCTGAAAAAATACTACGTGATTACAATTCCAATCTCCTGCCATATCGGGAGCTTATTGTACGTACTTTTCTGATTTTGTGATTGTGTGTCTTCTTATTTTGTGAATTGGTTAGAATTTTTTGCACTGGTTTTTCTATAATCGTTGACTATGGCAAGTTATATACTCGATTCTGACTAACCAAGTGATCATAATATCGAAAAGAGGACGCAGGTGTGGTAGTCGCACCTTAAACAGTTGGATCGTTCATTGGTGCTAAAATTACACGAATATTTTGAACGTGAGTCACAAAATCGTAGGCTCCTTTTACCAGTGACAAGGTGCCCGTGGGAAAAGGTGATTGCCTCATAATTTAACATAGCAGAAACCAACTGACAAAGCGCCAACGCAAGCGAATAAGAAAGCAGATTTATTAGCATGGCTGTAACACAAAGGAGCGGGAATGGACATGAAATTATTGAAAGCAGAGCTAATACGATTAATAATAATAATAACAATAATAACAATAAGAGGAACGCGCATAGGGCCGCTGCCTGGGGGTCGCCGGGGCGCGTTTGGAGCTGGCACTGGACGCGGCAGCATGCGGGCCGCCAGCCGGGCGCGAGGAGCTGTACGATCACCTAGCAGCCCTCCGCATCCATCATCCCCACCAGAAGGCTTGGTGTCGGCTGGGTCTTCTCGGACTCAGCAAGCGCACCCGCCACTGGTGGAGCACGTCGCATGCGTTGGTCACAAACAATGAACGCAAACGCACTGCGGGCGTACTTTAGGGCAAAAGGGGAAGAAACCGGATGTTTGGCATATCGGGCTCGGATGCATCGCTTTTTTGCAGAGCTGGAGCCATCTCTATCCGTCACTGAGCAAAACCTGGCAGACCGAGTTCGGTACATCCTGCGCTCCAACATATTTGGTGACGCCGAACTCGAACGACTACGACGTGAGGCTATTCCCTCATCGGATGGAAATGCTACGGCTGGGAATGCGGCGCCATTAATTGCGCAGCAAACTGCAAATGTGGACGCTGCCGTCAATATTCCATTTGTGGTTGATTCAGACGATGATGGAATAGTCCCCCTCGAACTAGAGAAAATGAGGAGCATATTGGAAGAGTCGATGCTGGAAACGCGCAGCATGCCTCTCGAAAATCGACCGCGACTTCCCCGCATACCCCTTAGCAAGCGAAATCGGGCTGTCGTACGGGCTCTTAACCCAATGCTGGTGACCTATTTGGAAGCCAGCCGGGACCTTTGCGAGACGGACTCAATTCTTTTTGGCGCCGCACTGGCAGTATGCCGTATTATTGGCGCCAAACTTCCCATGGCTGGACGTGCTACTCAACAAGGTAGTGCCATCCCAGCCTGGAGAAAAAGAATCGAGGACCGTATCTCAAAGGCAAGGGCCCTTATCGGCAGACTGGCAAGCTTCAGGTCGGGTAATAATAGACCGAGAGTTGTGCGCACCGTTAGAATGGCGTTTGCTGGGACAAATATTAGTTTGTCCCAGCCGGATATCACGCAGAAACTAACGGAGCGCATAGATGACCTGAAGCAAAAAATCGCTGCTTGGGGGAAGCGGATTCGACGATTTAGCGAGACGTCAAGGCGGTTCAACCAGAATCGTCTCTTCCAGAGTGATCATAAGAGGCTCTATAAATCATTGGAGCGACCAGAGGTATGTGGAGCGGGCCCAGGACCGGATCAGGCTGACACTGTCGCATTTTGGCGTGGCCTGTGGTCAGAGCCCATAAACCACAGCGAGGGCCCTTGGATGGAAGTTGTGGCGAGCCAGAGTGCAAGTGTTACGCCTATGGACCCCGTCACCATAACGCCTGAAGACGTGGCTGAGGCGGTCCGTAGGGCCCCGAACTGGAATAGTCCGGGGCTCGACAGGCTGCATCATTACTGGCTGAAGGGGTTCGTAGTGTGTCACACTGTGCTCGCCCGACAGTATCAAGAGGCTCTCGATCAGAAGTCGCTCCCGAGCCTCTTCACTACTGGGATCACTCACTTGGTTCCTAAAGATCGGGATACCACAGACCCGAGCAAATACCGCCCCATCACGTGTCTACCCACTATTTATAAGACACTGACATCCATTTTGAGCACGAGAATCACTCGTCACCTGGAGCTAAATCAGGTGATGTTACGCGCTCAAAATGGATGTCGGGGCGGTGGTCGTGGAACCAAGGAACCACTCCTCATTGACGCGGTCATTGGCAAAGTGGTGAAACGCAACCGTCGGAACTTCTCCGCCGCCTGGATAGACTACAGAAAAGCATTCGACTCGGTGCCCCATACATGGCTAAAGAGGGTCCTCGAGCTGTACAAGATTGACTGTACAGTTAGAGACTTCCTCGAGCAGTGTATGGGGCAGTGGAGTACGATCCTCTGTTACCTGGGCGAGCGGATGATGGCTGCGGAGAACCACATAAGGATAAGAAGGGGTATCTTCCAGGGCGATTGTCTGAGTCCAATCTGGTTCTGCCTCTCTCTGAACCCTCTCAGTACCTTACTGGAGGGCTCCGGGAGAGGATTTCAGCTACGGAAGGGAGGAACAAAAGTGACCCACCTTTTCTATATGGATGACCTCAAGTTATTCGCCTCCAGTCGCTCCCATCTTGTGGAATTGCTAAAAATCACTTGTGAATTTAGCAATTCTATTGGAATGGAGCTGGGGACGGATAAGTGTGCGGTCCTCCATGTTGAAAGGGGAAGGGTTGCTAACTCTGAGGGCATAGATTTATCTATGCCCGTCAACTTAAAGACCCTTTCCGAGGCTGAAACATACCGATACCTGGGTATGTCACAGAACATCGGTATCGATGAGGCTGGTATGAAACAGACAGTTTGCGACGTGTTTTGGGTCATGCCTGTCCTCATGTATACCTTTGGCATACTCAGGTGGACTCAGACCGAACTTAACGCCCTGGATAGAAAAGTCCGCACTACCATGACGTCCCATAGGATTCATCATCCGAGATCGTCGGTAATGAGGCTGTACTTGCCGCGAAAGCACGGTGGGCGTGGTTTTCTGAGCGCGCTCACCGTGCATAATCGCGAAGTGTGCAGCCTCCGTGATTACTTCCTGGCAAGATCGGATGATCCATTCTACAATGACGTTATTTCCAGTGATAAAGGGCTTACCCCTCTATCCTTAGCCCACGAGCAATGGCAGGACCCAGAAGTGCTTAGCATTTCCGACCGGGAGACCGTATGGAAGGAGAAAGAGCTCCACGGGAGGTACTACAGGGCTCTACATGAGCCCTTCGTAGATACAGTCGCCTCCCTCAACTGGCTACGTTTCGGTGACCTCTTCGGGGAAACCGAGGGTTTTGTCTGTGCAATACAGGATCAGGTTATTAAGACCAACAACTATCGGAGATACATCCTAAAGGATGGCACCGTCGACGTCTGTCGAGCTTGTCGCCATCCCGGTGAGTCACTTAGGCATGTCATCTCCGGTTGTTCGGCGCTTTCTAACTCTGAGTACTTGCACAGGCACAACCTAGTAGCCAGAATTCTACACCAGGAGCTCACTCTGAAATACGGTCTCGTGGACCGGAAATTGCCGTATTACAAGTACTTGCCGGAAGCCGTGCTCGAAAATGACCGCGCCAGGCTCTACTGGGACCGGGCCATCATCACAGACAGGACTATTCTTGCGAATAAGCCTGATATTGTGCTGATGGACCGGGCACAGTCAAGGATATTTTTGGTCGATATTACCATCCCGTATGACGAGAACCTCGTGAAAGCCGAAACAGATAAGCAATCAAAATATCTGGACCTGGCTCACGAGGTGACCGACATGTGGGGTGGTCTGCCGACCGAAATTATACCTGTAGTCGTCTCTGCGAATGGGCTAATCCCAGTTAGCCTCTCTGGCCATCTGAGGCGACTGGGACTCCGTGACGGACCGCTCCGGGCTCAAATGCAGAAGGCGGTGCTCCTTGATACTGCCCGCATCGTCCGCCGGTTTCTTTCCCTTTCCCCTAACGCTTGGCCGTTTGGTCTCCGCTGCCGAGGGCTTCCATCTGGTTGGGCTTTTATTTATTTATGTATTATTTATTTATTTATGTTAATATATTTAATATATATTTAAGTAAATTTATTTTTCCCTTTATATATTTATACAGCCCAACCAGATGTGACTACTCTATTAATATCCCAATAACAATAATAATAATCTTTATTTCGGACCAAAATTAACCCACAGCAGTGTTAGTAACAATTGACTTATAAACTAGTGTTAGTAAACATTAAAGTATGGACAAACCTTTTCAAAATCGGAGAATTATAGTTCTCCGCTACTGTTTTCAAAATGCTGTTGTGACTGTCTCTCACCCTTCTAAGCAGGGAAGCAGTTTTCTTACGTATTATCGCATGAAAGCCGTCCGTACGAGCTTGCGCAAACATCTCCGACGCACTACAGTATCGAGGCAGTCCCAACAACATTCTGAAAGCATTATTATATTGAACACGCAGGGCATCCAGCGACCTTTTAGTGTCAATGTCCCGCAATTTGCTATTACAAAGGTTTTGGTAATGTATTGTACACTGTTTATTAACAACTTATCTTGGCTCGTCAACGCACCACCACACGTGTTACCGGGCCGGCTATCGGACCGAGACTGCCACTTTTGTTACCCCCACATTGTGACGTATGCGCTCGAGACAAGTTGGTATATATACATACAATACATCCCTTCCTTGTTTTAATTTACTATTTTTACGTTTATCTGGTTGTTTATAAAATTATTTATAATAATCTTTTTTTTCTATTCCCTGCTTTGTTCATTGAAAATAATTCATTATAAACATAGTACCATTAAATTAAATAATTATTAATATTTAATACGTTGATTTTCTTTCATAGCATCTAAATCATTTCCACTATCATTTATAATACGATTCTAGTCTATAGCTTCCTCTACGTCTCTTTCTAACCTTTCATCATTCTTTCCAATTTTTAAATCCTTGTTCTGACCACCAAGAACTTTCCATCTTCCTCCAACTTTCTTGAAGTGTACTATCTTCCTTCTATACACGTGTCCCGTTTCGTCGTTACGTGCATCCACATCCCCACCTACACTCCGATGCACCGTGTGAGGGACTGGATCGTAATTTAAACTTAATTTATTATTTTTATTAAAGTTTCTTTTATATGTCTTATATCTTTTATATATCGTATATACCTTATCTCCTGGTACTAAATCACATACTTTGGCCTTGCTCTTCTTATCTGCATATTCCTTTCCCGCTTGTTTCATTTCCTGATCCCTATCCCTGACCTCAGAGTCTTCAAGTTTACGAGTAATATCTGCAACCATTGGAATTTTATCACGGAACTGCTTTTTAAAGAACAGTTCCGCTGGAATTTTTCCGGTCACATTATGAGGTGTACTATTGTACATAATCATATAATCCAACAAACCCTCCTGCCAGTTCTTTTCTCGACTTGGCATATTTTAAGGCGCTTTAAAGTCTCTCGATTCTGATGCTCAACTTCCCCATTTTGCTGAGGCCAGTAGAGTATTTTATTATACAAGATAATATTTCTTTCAGTGCAGAATAATTTAAAATCTTCACTGCAGAACTGCCTTCCATTATGAGCAGATATTGTCATCTGGTTACCCAATCGACTGAAAATTTCTTTAAGATTTTGTATGATCTCTGCACTGGTGATCTGGCGAGATATCTTCACTTTTTTATACCGACTGAAGTAGTCCACAACCACTAATATATAATCACCGCTTGGTATAGAACCCATCAGGTCGATAGCTATGTCCACCCACGGCTCATATGGTAACTCTCTTCGTTTTATTGGATTCGGAGGATTTGGTGCCGATACAAGGGTGCAGCCTTTACAAGACTTCACCAAGTTCTCGGCATCTTTATAGTACCTTGGCCACCATACTTTGGTTCTTAGCCTAGCCTTCATTAACACTATCCCTGGATGTCCCTCATTGGCTGCTGTTAGGACTAGGCCGCTTAGTTTCTTAGGGATTACTATTTTAATCCCTCTCAATAAAATTCGCTCATAAAACATATCTCGTTTTGAAAAATTTTGTAAGTTTTTACTCCTTCATCCCATTTATTATTGTACAAGCCTTCTCTCATCTTCAGTATTTCCTGATCTTCTTTTGAACACTATGATATTCTTCAACGTAACAGCTACAGGTCTTGTACAATCTACAATTTGGTGTATGTGAAATTTCGGTCTATCCAATGACAAATTTTCAAATTGGCACAGTCTTGATAAACAGTCTGCGGTGTTGTCTTTCCCAGGTTTGTAAATGACCTTAAACTTGTAAGCTTGAAGACGTAATATCCACCACTCAATTCTAGCACATGGTTCGGACTCGGGTCCAAATATGATCTCAAGTGGTTTATGATCTAACTCAAACTCCTTGCCGTACTGAAGTATATTAAAATGTTCTACTGCCCAAACAGAGCCAAAGCCTCTTGAAATAATACTAGTTTTTACGGAATTTATCGCGTATATTTAACTTTTTAAATACCCGACGTTTCGAACGCTTTACAGCACTCATGGTCACGGGCGGGACTGAGACGTTCAACGTCCATATGTCATAGTTAACCGCGGTTACCATAGATTAAAATTTAACTTTTGTTCCGATCTATGCAGTATGAACTTATGATTAAAATTTAACTTTTGTTCCGATCTATGCAGTATGAACTTATGTTAAAATTTAACTTTTGTTCCGATCTATGCAGTATGAACTTATGTAAAATTTAACTTTTGTTCCGATCTATGCAGTATGAACTTATGTAAAATTTAACTTTTGTTCCGATCTATGCAGTATGAACTTACGTTAATCTATGGTAACCGCGGTTAACTATGACATATGGACGTTGAACATCTCAGTCCCGCCCGTGACCATGAGTGCTGTAAAGCGTTCGAAACGTCGGGTATTTAAAAAGTTAAATATACGCGATAAATTCCGTAAAAACTAGTATTATTTCAATGTTTAGTGTTCGCGTAAATATAAGAAACCAAAGCCTCTTTTTCTGTTTGGCAGTATCGCCTTTCCCAATTGGTTAACGTTTTATGACCATAAGCAATAATTCGAGGTCTTTTACTGTCTATTTGAACCAACACGCCCCCTAGCCCTACTGGGCTTGCATCTGCTATAACCATAGTGTGATCCTTAACGTCGTAATATCCTAGAGTAGGAATTGTAGAAAGTGCAGATTTTAATTTGCTAAATGCGGTCTCCTGCTTTATTCCCCAGAGCTCTTTTAACTCTGATACTTTCCCCTGCTTATTTCTTAACAATTCTTTTAGGGTTCCGTTACAGTTGCTAAATTTGGTATCCATTTTCCAAGTTTATAAGTCCCAAAAAAGTCTGAAGCTCACCTACCTCCGTAGGAGGTCGAAATTTTTGGATAGTTGATACTTATTTTGCTAATGGTTTAATGCCTTTGTCTGATAGTTCATGTCCTAGAAACTGCACTTTTCTTAATTTAAATTAGCACCTTCTCTTTCATGATTCATTTTATATTTCTTACAGTTTTTTCATTATTGTTATTTTTACTTACTTGGTGTTTCCTTTTCAATTGCTGTCTTGTTTTACAATATTGTCTAAATTGTCCTCTTAATCCACATTTCAAACAATCTTTATCTTTCGCTGGGCACTTATTATCATGGGAAGCATGTCTTGAACTCCCACACCTCCCGCTTTCAATTGTTTGTTTTTTGTTGTTGTCTCCCTCTTTTTGATTTGTATCCACTTTATTAATCCCTTGATTTACGCCGTTACTTTCAAATTCTTCCATCTGTCGATTAACTGCTTCGAGAGCATTTGCTTCTACCACTATATTACTTAAAGTTATTGAATCTCCTGTTTGTAATATTTTCTTTCTAAGTTCCCTAGAGGAACATTTCTCTGTTATTTGGTCAATAATTTGATCACTCTTATCTCTAAATTTACATTAATTTGCTTGGTGTCTTAATCGTATTAAGAACTTATCGAATTTTTCATTTTGTTCTTGTTTAATCAATCGAAATAGATGGCGTTCATACACCATACTCTGTTTTGGTGCAAAAATGCATCCAGTTTTTCTATAGCTATATGAAAAACATCAACCCCTTCAGCAGGTATTATGGTGGCGTCAGGGATATTATAATAGATTTCTTGCAATTCAAGCCCGCCAAAGTGTAACAAACATGCTCTCTTTTCCTCACTATTTTCTATACCTGATGCCTCAAGGTAAATAAAGAGTGCACGTTTCCAACGCTCCCATCTAGTACCTACAGATGTAGGTTTCCCCTTACAATCAAATTTCTCCAGTACGAGTTGCGATATGCTGAAATTTTAATGTACTAAATTCTTTACTAGTAGGACTACCTGAAACCAAATGATTCTAAATTCAAGCACTTTGCTTGTACTTGTCCAGTATTCCGTTAGAATACACCAGTACAATGTCAATTAAACATTGTGATGTGTCAATTTAATGACCAGCTATGCTGCTAAAATATCATAGTGTCAATTTAATGACCAGCGATGCTGCTAAAATATCATGATTATTGTCAATTTAATGACCAGCTACGCTGCTAAAATATTGTGCTCAGTGTCAATTTAATGACCAGCTACGCTGCTAAAATATCATGATCATTGTCAATTTAATGACCAGCTACGCTGCTAAAATATTGTGCACAGTGTCAATTTAATGACCAGCTACGCTGCTAAAATATCATGATCATTGTCAATTTAATGACCAGCTACGCTGCTAAAATATTGTGCTCAGTGTCAATTTAATGACCAGCTACGCTGCTAAAATATCATGATCATTGTTAATTCAATGACCAGCTTACGCTGCTAAAAACATGATCAGTGTCAATTAAATGACCAGCTTACGCTGCTAAAACATGATCAGTGTCAATTAAATGACCAGCTACGCTGCCATTATCTCATAAATGTCTGCTTGATTTATGCCGATTTAATGGCCAGGTGTTACCTGCTGTAATATTTTTTTTTTACATTTTTGATAAATAAATTTGGTTGAAATTTATGACAAGCCTATCACGGATTGGAATTGAAGGAACCATTTGTTAATTTGACAGGGAACATTTTTTAATTTGAAATTGACAGGGAATCGAACCCGGCACCGCACAATACAATATTCACTCTCAATATACAATAAACTAGGCACAAATAATTTTCTAGATATTTATTGCTTGACTGAATTTGAAATAAAATTATAATTTTACGATTATATAATGTAAAAATTTTAATAAAATATGTTATGTATAATTTATATGAATTTTAATTTTAAGGGGATGTAGTAAGTCAGCTCAAATTCTAATTTCGCCCCCACTTCCCCGCGCGTCCAATGCTATGTACCGACATGTTTTTAATCACTAATAATGAAAGTAGATAGGTCGTTAGATACTTATTTCATTAGGTTTATCATATTTATGTCTGTTTCTTAACGCCAACCCAGTCGCTTCTTATTTTATTACGGTTATTTCCCATTTTAATTTTACGTCGTCCTGTTGCGTAATGTGTATTTTGATCGTAAGCGACACAACTTCCCCCTTCAAAGGCCGAAGTGATACAAATCGGGCGGCTAATCAAGCTTCAAGACGCCGATGGTTTAGGTAATTTGTACAATTGACATAATGGTATTTAAAAAAAGTCAATAACATAAGCACTGCTTTATAGTTAGTTCAGTTAGTATGCAAAGTTTCATGATCTTATTTAAAGTATTTTAGGAATAACAGCGGTTTATTGTTCAATTTGGAGGTAACTTTGGATTTTTTTTCTATCGAGAAAATTTTACGGAATCGTATTTTCGTCTAACATAGTCCTTAACATTAATCCTCAATTTTACCATATATTTATTTCAAAATTAATGCTGCAATATTTTCGGGATAACTGAGGATCTTGCTAAGCCATTTAAGGTTATATATCCCCTTAAGGTCGGTAATGTATAGTGCGATATGCATTTACATTTTGAACATCCATTCGGGTAGTTATCACATACATAGTCTAAAATGCGTTCCACGTCGTTTGTGTAAAATTATATCTGATTCCATATTAGGACAGCCTCTAAACTCATCTCACTTAATTTAAATACCATAATACCATATAAACTACAAAATAAAATTAGAAGTAATTATATTAACCATTTACCTTCATGTGAATACATCACGAGGTTCAGTATAGTAGATTTAATATGAGTAATTATCATGTTAATCCACAGTACAAAGTAAATAATGCAGTAATATCATAAAATTACAGCATGAAACACCATAAAATTACACTGTGTACAAAATTTCTGGCAATAATTATAAAAATAAGTTAATGATTTTTTAGAGACTTGTTTATTCCTATTTTCCTTTATTTTTAACTAAAAGTACTTACCCTTTTCCTCATCGCCACATGTATTGTACACTGTTTATTAACAACTTATCTTGGCTCGTCAACGCACCACCACACGTGTTACCGGGCCGGCTATCGGACCAAGACCAAGGAACATACTACTCTCTAACGAGAGAAGAAAAACATCTCTATAGTAAAAAAAGGCAACCACAGCCAACACACCTACACGACGCTGGCGCCATTGCGGAATAGCAATTAAAACAAAATACGCGGGAACTTTCAAAAAGGATATTGCATTACGCAATAATTGAATTAATAAGTAGTGCAAGAACATGAAGCATGATTCATAATAGTATGGAGTCTTTATATTATTATTTAATAGCTATGATAAATCTTGCTCCATACTATTAAAAAGTCCTGCTTCAAGTTCTTATAGTACATTTATTTTCAAATTGTGTGAGTAATTGAAACAACAAATAATGTATTATCATTTATTTTTTAAAATTCTCATTTTGCGTTCAAGAGTTTTCTTTTTCTCTTCGTCGTCCATAATCTCTGTTTCTTAAAACACAATATCTTTTAGTTATTATAAAAAATGTGCTTACTTTTAAATGGTTTTCATTCAATACCAAATGATGGATACATTTTTTTAGAAAATTATAATCTACACATTCCAATGCACTGAATATGTTAACTTTTACTTCTATCCTATAGGCATGTGCTTTTAAGTATGTATTTATTATATTTGCCATCATTTCTACACACGTCACCATATCTTTACCCACATAATTTAAAGAGTTCTGAGCAGGGTCATATTCTTTAAAATTTGTGAACATGTGTATGATTTCTTGTGTATCTGACAAAAATGCTTTTCGGCAATCCAGACAGTTACTGTGCCTTAATTTTTTAAATATGAAACCACACACATATCCACATGCTTGACTTTCGGATGTCCCCTGCTCTACTGCTTCAACTGCATCAAATAATAAATTTTCCATCTCTTTAGTGTCATCAAACTGAAGAGTTGGTGATTTAACAATTGGAGAGATATTTGGAGTTAAAAAGTTTGACAAATTATTTGAAATAATTGCTGTGTCATCTTCACAATTTCTTTTATGCCCTGAATGTTTTAAATTTGAAATTATGGCAGTTTTAATACCAGCTATAAATTGGTTTATTGTAGGATTATTATTAGATCCACAGCTATATCTTATGCAGCCAAAACAATTTTCTAATGGATCTTGATTCAGGCGACGTGTGGGAAGACTCTTAATGCCTATAGCCTGCAAATTTTTCCACAATCTTTCTATAGCATTAAGGGTGTGAATCCATCCTTCTTGGGAAGGAGGATTTGATTTACTCCCTATATATTTCATATTCGATATGAACTCTCTCATACCCTTAAATAAAGCTAAATGAGGAGTCTTTTTATTTAAGTTTGTCGAGTATTTTTTTCCTCTTCTCAAATCTGGACTGTCTGCATTGACAGCATCAAACAGCTCGTCAAACTTTTGCACGAAAGTTGCTGTCACATGGGCTTCGGCCGGAAGTTCATCTGAAGAAAAAAAAACAATGTTTAATTAGTTATATTTTCATTTAAAGGAAAAATATTTCACTTCAAGGAGCTTTCATTAATATATAATATTCATTTTTATTTCATTTTTTCTTTCATTAATATATCAGGCTTCTCATTGCATTGAAAATCTGAGGTTACTTCAATATCATGCTTTATTAACAAATTTCTGGTGCACTTTAAAAGGTGTGGAGGATCTAGTATAGACACAATTTCCTGTCCACAGAAATTAAAAAATGGTGCAGTTGATGTTGCACCTAATATTTTAAAAACTTTCAAATTCACAGCTGATAAATCGCAGACAGTAGCAACCACATTCATCTTTGCTGCAATGCATTCTGTAAGTATCTGAAAAGAAGAAACAAGTGTAAATTTGAAACATACACATACATATTTTTCAGTCTTGTAATAAAAGTTACAAAAAAGTATACTATACTTTACCTCTTTTAAAATTATTGTCATTCTATCTGCCTTTATTGTATGGGAGAAATAAAATGCGATGGGCTGTTTCCACTTCTTTCTCAACCCAGTGAGCATAAATACCAGTGCCTTAGAGGCAACATCTTCAGTCCTACCATGGTTGCCATGGTCTTGAAATCCTTGTATTTCATCCAGCTTTTGATTGTAATACAAATGTCTTCTTATAGACATTTCATCAAACGATAAAATACAAATATTGTCTTCTTTATCCTGGTTCCGGCTCATTTTTTCTAATGAGGTAAATATATGCTTGTTTATGCCTGGTTTTAGTGGCACTTTATTCAGGAGTTGATTTAAACTTGTTTGACAAGGTAAAGCAAACATTCTCTTCAGTAATCTGTAACAGGCTGGGGACTTTTTATAAATTAACAAAGCCTGAATTTTTTGTTGTAAAGTATATCTTCTCCCTTTTGGTTTTTTTGGGCAATTTTGTAATTGGCTTTGCAATAAAGTTATGAATGAATTGCTAATATTTAAATTACTCAATTCTTCAACATGGTGATCTCCTAAAACTCTCTCTATCTTCCCTCTCTTAATATTCTTAATTTTGTTACGTAATCATATTATCTCATACATCTTATTTTTGCATACTTTATATAATTTTATTTCTCTTGGTGTCATTTGGCTTACTTTTGTGACACCTAGGTTAGCTAGGATTTTAGTACGTTTTTTGGTCAAATTTGACTTGCTACAGGTTGCCACATTGAGTTAATTCTGAAATTATAAATATTCACTCTTAGGGACCGATACCAGCACTCACATAATTTAAAATTGTAAGGTATTTGTCAGTTGGTAATAAATATCTTATGTATGATCACAAATTTGTTTGAATATTAAAATCTTAATTTGAATCCAAAATAAATTATCTGTATGACCTACTACAGCCATTAATATGTAAAATATTATTAATGTAAAAGAATTTGTTAAAAAAAGTACAGTGAAAGTATCATAGTTCACACAAACACATAAATACTAGAATCACATATTTAGTACTCCTCTCTATCTTATTATTTAAAAAGATATAATATGTAAAACAAAAAATCGAAAATGTATTACCTGCACGCTGTCAATGAATCCAGTTGTTCTTGCGACATCCACTAAAGTTTGTGTTGATGACTTTGCACTGGTACAAGGTTCCACTACAATATTTTCAATTTCAGACAGTGGCACTCTTAACTTTGGCTGTGCAGTTGCTTCACTGGACTGTTCTATATTCTGAAATTAATCATTACAATAAATGTATTACTTTATTTCACATGGAAACTGTTGATGATGTAGGCCGCTGGTGTCGTCTGGGAGAAAAATATACAAAAAAAATTTGGTGAGCGCGTGTACATCCGCGGGGAGGGAGACATAGGTGTCACCTCGTATGATGTTCTAGTGCAACTAACTCGAAACGCGGGATCATGTACTCAGCGGTGCAACACCGTTGTTGCAAATATACCTTCACCCTACTGATAAAAATCGCGGTAAGTGCCACCGTCCCCGTATGCACACGTACTTATTTATTATAGAAAAACAGCAAGTACATAAGGTAAGTAACAATGTTTTATGAGTATATATTTTACATATTTTATTTTTTATTGATTAATATTACTTATTTATATTTCAGGTGTTCGAGAAGCAACGTGAGCGTCGTCAACATCCTCCCCCCAAGTGTCGGTTCGCCGACACTCATCATCAAGCTGGAGAAAGGCCACGCGAGCAGCTGATCGCTTCATCACTCCTGACTTAGTCCTAACGTCAACTACTCTGACTCTGCCGTCTGAACCTGGATAAACCTTTTCAATAATACCTATTGGCCAACAGTTTCGAAATAATGATGGATCGACTACTACTACAAGATCTCCTACTTTTAATTGCGGACCTTCCCTATCCCATTTACGACGAGGAATTAGCTCTGGCAAAAACTCTTTTACCCATCTGCTCCAAAATAAGTCTGTCAACCGTTGGGCAATACGCCACTGTCGTCTAACATACATGTCGCCATCATCAAAGACCCCAGGTACAGGTAAGTTCGACGAAGATCCTAGTAAAAAATGATTTGGAGTTAATGCCTCTTTACTTTGAGGGTCCACCGAAACATGGGTAAGCGGTCTACTATTAATTATATTTTCGACTTCAGCGAGAAGCGTTAATAAAACTTCTTCTCGAGGAGCCCTCTCTCTAAGAACGACTTTCAGTGCCGTTTTCACACTTCTAATCAGACGCTCCCAAGCTCCCCCCATATGAGGACTGGCCGGTGGTATAAACTGCCAGGAAACTCCTTTGTTTAATGCTTCGGCTATAACTTGCTGCTGCTTAATTTCTTCAAAAGATTTTCGAAGTTCAGCATCAGCACCTCGCATGTTAGTTCCGTTGTCAGATATGACAGTATGAGGCCACCCACGGCGTGCAGCCATCCTCCTAAGTGCCATTATAAGTGAGTCTGCGGTAAGCGTCGATACTATTTCAATATGAACAGCTCGTATTGTTAAACATGTAAAAAGAACACCATATCTTTTGGGTCTCTGCCTGCCCACAGTTACTTCGATCGGACCGAATAAGTCTACACCACAAACGGTATAAATAACAATCATTGAATCAGTCCAATAAAAAACACGTGACGGTTTAATTCTATGCTCCTTTTTTATAGTCTCTGCCAAGCGACATGCTAATAGCGCGCCTTGAAGTTCGAGTTTAGGCATAGTTAACGGTTTTAACGGCGCAACGCGACTTTTACTCGCAATGAATGACACCTGCACGCCGTTGCTGTCTTGTTTACGCCAATAAGCAACACATGCGTATGCGCATGGAGATGCATCACAAAAAATATGCAATTGCAACGACGTCTCATCGTCGTTTACGGTGTGGCCGCTCTTCTCATTCACACCGACAGAATCGTTGCTATAGAAATACCACCGCGGGATTCGAACGTAACTCATTTCTTGTAACTGCGAAATCCAATCTTTAAATAAAACAAATAAACTATCTGTTATTGCCTGATCCCACTTTATACCTACATTCCATATTTCGCGCATTAAAATTTTGGATTTTATCGTAAAAGGTGCTAAAAAACCATGAATATCATATACAGACATTATAATACGAAGAACTTCACGCTTAGTCGGTTTTCGTGATAGTTGTAAAATATCACTCGGTATACGCTTTAACGAAAGATCGAACCCGAACATATCACTCGCGGGAAACCACAAAAGCCCAAGCGTTCGTTCCGGCTGGGATTCAACATTAAACCGTATCGCCATGTCATTTAAAGTCTCTTTTGGCATATCATTAAGAACATCTGACTTGTTACTTAACCAGTTACGCATCACGAAACCACCTTGCTGATTAATATATGAAACATCTTTTATCATTTTTGTAGCAGTAGCGACGTCTGGTAAACTATCGATAAAATCGTCCATATATTGATTTTTCCTAATTGCATTAACTGCATCCGGCATTTTATTCTGAAAGCGCAATGTGTTTTTATTTTGGTTAATATATTGTGCTATAAATGGGGAGCAGTTAGCGCCAAAAATTAATGACGTCATAAAATATTTCTTAACAGGATGTTGTATAGGTAATTTTGAACCTTTGTTACTACTTCCGAAGCCTAATTGTTCATTTTCATTGCTTAAATAGATATCTTTCCACAAAAAACGCAAAGAATTAACATCTTCTTTTCGTACATTAATCCTTAAAAACATATCTTTTATGTCCCCTATGATACCTACGCGGTTTTCTCTAAATCGTAACATTATTCCTAATAACGATTGTAACAAATCAGGGCCTTGTAAAAGAAAATCATTTAAAGAATAACCGTTCGACTTTGCTGCCGCGTCATAAACTAAACGCAGTTTTTTCTTATTTGGATTATCTACACCAAAGTGCGGCAAATACCATATTATACGTTTATTAGAGTTTTCATCGGTCTCATTAAGTTCTCTAGCATAACCATTAGAAAATAAGTATCTCATTCTTTCACAATAACGAGTTGCATACTCTTTGTTGAGCAAAAATTTTCTTTCTATTGACTTTAGACGATTAAAAGCGTTAGGGTAAGAGTCGGGTAAATGTAATTCATCGTATTTCCACGGTAAGCCGACATTCCATTGACCATTTACTAATTCTGCAGTGTCATCTAAAATTTGTAAAGCGCGTATTTCGTCTGGGTTGCGGCGCGGCTTCGAACCTACACCAATAGACTCTAACGCGAAGGATCTACGAACCGCATCGTGCAACTGCGCGCAGGTGCATTCACCGTTATCGTTATCGAGAGAGAGATCGCTAGCAATCGATTCTACCGTGTGTAAGTGAAAGATACACTGCGACTGTCCCGCTTTTTCGGTGCAACTATTAATGAAAGAGACAAAGCGATCAGTGCAATTAACATCACTTACCATATATCCGTGCACACACCATCCAAGCGCAGTTTGAGTTATGTACGGCTCACGCTGCTTACCATGAACACAACGAATGGGAGAAATTAAATGATGGTTGTCCTGACCTATTAATAATTTTGGCTTAGCGTTACAATTACATAACATAAGATCTTCACTTAACAATCCATAATTATTAAAGTCCATATTCGGCACTTTTTGTGTTGGTAAATTTAATTCTTTAATTTTACGCGCACGGAAAGTAAACATTTCGTTATACGAATTGGTAACACTAACACTCACTACTTGAGATTCACACACAAGCTCGCCCGAGTCCCATGCGCTGCGCGCGCGCAATATCACGTTTGCACCGTATAATCCGAGCTCATCTGCGATATCAGAGGATATCACCGTCACGGTAGCTCCATCATCCAGTAGTGCATGCGTATGCAAACTGCCATTCGGTCCGTGAAGAGTGAGCGGCACCACTTTCAAAAGCACCTTGTGACAGTGGGATGCCACCGTATGAGTCACTGTTTCATTGGTGCTGGGATGCTCATCCTCACTTCGCTCCACAGTTTTTAAGCTTTCTTCCAATGGTTTTATCCAGTGCAGTAAACGATGATGCGGTTGATTGCAGCCGTCAATGTCGCAATTACTGCCAATACAAGACATACCATTCGTATGGCGGGGGGCAAGACATTTGAAGCAAAGTTTATTTACGCGTACAAATCGCCAGCGATCTTTGCGTAAGGCGCGCTTAAACCGTGAACAATCTGCGACACCATGAGCCCATTTTCGGCAAAATGTACACTTTTCCGCGTTTTGTAATTGATTACTATTTGTGTACAACAACGAGTGTGAACGGTGTTTACGTTCATCGGGCTTCTTTAAATTATATTGAGCGTGAATATGACTTACTCCTGATGCAGCTGTTTTAGTGGCTTCCTCATATAAAAAATCACTAAGCAATTCTAGCTTCGGTAAATTACACTCTCGCTGTTCATAAACGTGGTCGGTCCATTTTGCGACAAGCAAAGTTGGAAGCTTAGATACGACAATCGATACTAACTCCGGGCTGCGAAGATAATCACTTTGTTGCATTGCTTTGGCAGCAGCCACATAGTTCTTTATTTTTATTGCAAAATTAATGATATCATTATGATAAGTTAACGGCAACGGACATAGTTTTTTAAGCTGTAAAACTATTTTACTCATAATTGTTTCTGGTTTGCCAAATCGAAGTTCTAAGGTGTCAATTATTAAATCGGGTGTAGTTCCACCAATCAAGAGTGAAGTCACTGCTTCTTTAGCATCGCCACGAAGACACTTACGTAGCCGCCATAAATTCTCTGTGTCACTATATTTGCATAATTGGGTAGATTCTTGGTACGCCTGTTTAAACTGCAACCACTCCATTGGATCTCCAAAAAATAAAGGCAGGTCTTTAGACGTTGCTAATCTTGTTAAGAGCTCCTGGTTCTGTATTTTATATGATGAGGCAGCCACTGCATCATTCAAGGCATGTGCTAGCTTTTCTAGGCCGATTTTTTTCACAAGAGTACTCTTCTCGGTTCTCCTCATGCTGGTTTCCTGGAGCATTCAGCCAATTTTCAACTTTGCTGGTCGAAGATTTCATAGCCGACTTGTGGGAAGAGCGTGAATGAGACTCCAATTCTGCCATCTCAGCTGCAAGCTGTTTGTTTAGCAGCTTCGACTGAATATTTGCCTTAAGCTTGGCAGCTTCTGCCTGAGCACTCTTAACTTTGGCTTCTGCTTCAGCTTCCGCTGCTTGTATTTCCACGAGAGCCATAGCTTTAGCGGTTTCGTATTCCAATTGCCGTTTGCGTGCCGTACTTGACGACGTGCCTGCGGTCTTTGATGACTTTTTACTCTTACTAGAGGCACTTAGCGCATTTCCAGGTTTTTCCAGCACTTCATCCTTTAAGCTGAACGATGGTAACACATCTTGGTTGTTCTTGCACTCCGATTTTGCAGCGGTGCCACGTGGTCGTCGCTTTTTTTGCGGCGTAGCCGGCGCGTGGAACATAACTGGTACTTATTATTATTATATTTTTTGCAGACGACGTAAGGATCCGGCTCGAAGGACCACTATGTTGATGATGTAGGCCGCTGGTGTCGTCTGGGAGAAAAATATACAAAAAAAATTTGGTGAGCGCGTGTACATCCGCGGGGAGGGAGACATAGGTGTCACCTCGTATGATGTTCTAGTGCAACTAACTCGAAACGCGGGGTCATGTACTCAGCGGTGCAACACCGTTGTTGCAAATATACCTTCACCCTACTGATAAAAATCGCGGTAAGTGCCACCGTCCCCGTATGCACACGTACTTATTTATTATAGAAAAACAGCAAGTACATAAGGTAAGTAACAATGTTTTATGAGTATATATTTTACATATTTTATTTTTTATTGATTAATATTACTTATTTATATTTCAGGTGTTCGAGAAGCAACGTGAGCGTCGTCAACAGAAACTATTAAAGTGTCTAATGTAAGACTTATCCTAAATATTATAACTCCTATAATATAAATATTTTAAGCAGCTGAACGGATTGTTATGCAATTACGGAAAATAGTTTTAGGCATGCAGATTTTAAAATGTATATTTTGAACTTGGCATAGAAAATTATATCGCACCTCCACTCAAATAGCATCATAATTCTAAAATACAAATTGTCGAGAAAAATGTGTTTAAAAATTGCTCGAACTTTATTTTTCACATTTTGGGGCATAACTCAGAAACTATGAAAATTATCGTAATAATGATCATATTAAATTTTAATGGTTTTAAATGCTCTACAAAATGGAGTATTTGGTATCCTCAATAGATGAAAAATAAATTGTAAATTTGTAATTGTGACACTATACTATAGATAAAAGAAAGAATATTTTAATATATATTATTTATATGTCATTTTAACAAACAAAAACATTAACAAACAAAACAAAACTTTTATTCTGAATTACTCATTGGTACGAAAATCAGGTCTTCTGAACCTAACGAAACAATAAAAAAAGTTTTGATATTTTTGAGTTATGACACTATTTGAGCAGAGGTATATGTAAATTTTATAGACCAATCTGTAAGTATATTATACCTGGTGAAAGATATTTTCCTTTTCATTGAGTACTTCTTCCACTACAGTTGACTCAGGAACAGCAAATTTACTCAATTTTTGTCTTTCATTGTCATAAAATTGAGTTGAATTAAAGTGTCTTCCACACAACACTTTATTTTTAGTATAGAGTGAACGTAATAATTCTACTGAAGTCCAATCTTCATTTGGCCAACAATATTTAGCTCAAACATGAGCCCTGAAATTTTTTTAATTTAAGTAAATTAGTCAAATCTCTCATAAATTGATGTACTGACAAAATTAAAGGTATGTATTGAAAGGCCACTGACATGTATTTATGTATGTATTTAGAATGTCTTGCAAGTACACCGCCTAATCTTTTTATATAAATACTCTACACCCTAAGGTTGCCTGGAAGAGATCGCTTATAACGATAAGGCCGCCTTCTGTGTATCATCGTTTTATTTCTTCTTTTATGTTGTACAATAAAGTATGTATCTATCTATCTATGCAAAATGGTATGTACTTAACAACAATACATTCATTTGTCGAATTAATGTACCAGCACAAGGTGCTTCAATATAGTATTTTAAACGATAATCGTATCAGGGCTCAACAAGCAATATCTCATAGTCCACTAACCTGGTAAAATTAGTAGTTCCTGGATTCGGAAACCTATGATAGGTCACCGTCATATCTTCAGCACGTGTTCTACCGCACTTGGCACATTTCCTATGGTTATTTTCAGACATACTTATAAACAAAGAACACACAAATCGAATAAAAACAGAAAACCTAACCTAACAAAGAAAACGTCCTTTCGTAAAAAAGCGCAAAACGTCCTTTCGTAAATAAATGTGATAGTGCACGATAGTCGCTAAACAATATGTACAAAACACAAAATTCACTCCAAGAACATAAACGCATATGCAGTTGAAATTACTAATAAATGCGGAGAGCTAATGTCACTCGATCAACACAATTACAGTAATGAACCAGGGTATTCAATCTCAGTACTAATTGTTAGGATATTTAAAAAAAATATTCGTACTAGTTAGGGTTGAATGTAAAATGTTAGAAAACCAATACAAATTTGTGGTTTTTTTAACATAGTAGCATTATTATTTATTACTTCTATAGCAGTAATACAGGGAACGCCACCGGCGATAGATTATGGTACCAAATTTGAAACATATCTGATCGTGCGAACTCTAACTGTGTTGGGCGTACTCCTAAATTAGTCTCATAACCTGTCTAACCATGTACGAATTTATTTCTCTTTTGGTAGAATTTTACGAACGTATAGAAGAAGAAAAAATTTCCGTGCGTTTCGTAAAATATAGTTTTTATTAAATAATTATTTTTGTCTCATTATTTTAGCGAACAGTTTACACGATTAACATAGAACAAATCTTTTTTACTATTTTTGGTTTAAAGTATAGTAGAAATAAAAATTTTATTGCCGGCCATTTTGAACGGGACTTATCAAAATCCAAAATGTCCTCTAATGTCAATTTAACATTCTTCCAGTTGGTTGTTTGTTTAAATTCGATATTTTTGCATTTTGTTGTTGAGTTTATTGAGTTGAGTTGAGTGCCTTGTCCTCCTCCTCCAGGTCTACGTTGGGTTGTGTGAAATTGTTCACTGTTTGTGTTTGAGATAGAGTTTTGTTTGTTAAATACTTTTGTTTTTGTTTTAAAAGACTTCAGACATTATGTCGCTATCTAGTAAAAAGTGTTGTGTTCCTGGTTGTTTGGATTTGTTACTGATATAAATGTAGCTAAGAAAGTAATACCAGAAGTGTCAAACATTGTAAAAGAATCTGCTTTTGAAATAAATGTATCTGAAAACATATATAACAGTGAGTAACTTGAAATTATTTTTAATACAAATTATATACATTGATGCGAAATGTGTTGCTTGAATGACCACAAAAAGTACTAGATTGCTTGTATCAGAATATTGTACATGCCCTAAGCGACGCGGCAAGTAAGTCCAGTATGACTCGTGGGGGAAGGAACAAGAATGACAGTCTTGAAATAATACTAGTTTTTAAGGAATTTATCGCGTATATTTAACTTTTTAATTACCCGACGTTTCGAGAGCTTTACAGCACCCATGGTCACGGGAAGGACTGAGATGTTCAACGTTCAGATGTCATAGTTAACCGCGTTTACCATATATTAAAATTTAACTTTATATTTTTTTATTCCGTAAAAACCAGTATTATTTCAATGTGTAGTGTTCGCGTAAATATAAGAATAACAGTCATTTATGTGGGTGGAAAAACCATGTTTATGACGCTCACAAGCAGGCCATGCTTAACTATCAAGTGTGGTTGCTATTTAATCGGCCTAAGTCTGGTAGATTCTATGAGCAGATGTACCAATCACATAAAATATTCAAAAGTCGACTAAAATGGTGCCAACAAAATCTAGAAAATGGATGTTTTGGCCAAACATAGATCTACTAAAAATTTTGATTGTTTCTGGAAGGCAACAAGAAAGCTTGATGTTAAGTCTGGTTTGCCAACAAGTGTTGAGGGGGAGAATGAGCCTGCTCCTATTACAGAAATGTTTAGGGCTCATTTTAATGTCAACTCGCCACTGGGCCCCTCGGTTCCTACTTTTAACAAGCCAGCAAAAAAGCAGAGAAAATAAACTAGTGCATGTTACAGCAGAACAAGTGCACCTGTGCTTGCGCATACACTTGGGCACTATAATCCTGTCCTGCGCAGATGGCTGGCCTCCGTTGAGGCAGACCGCCTTGGCCGAAATTTGGTCGGGAGGACATTATTCCTTTTAGACTTCTATTCTGAACCTTATAGTTTATTCATGTACTGGTCACTGCTGAGAATACTTTTTGTGGTAAAATTTGTGGTAAAACTGTTTGTCTCCCTTTAGTTATAGTGTGATATTTTTGGAGATGCTAATATTTTGTAGATCTGACAGTTAAAAACATGAAATTCCCACACAAACTTACATATGTACTGATTTTGTTTCTTCAAGTTTTACTATAGTAGGTATATAGATATAGATACAGATAATTTATTGTCTTGATTTGTTTCTTATTTTTAGTATCAGTACTTAGCATTATAATACACATTATAATGTATGTATACTAATACTCATGTTTCAGATCCATCTGTCAACATCCCAGAGGTGTCAAATATTGTTACTGATATAAATGTAGCTAAGAAAGTAATACCAGAAGTGTCAAACATTGTAAAAGAATCTGCTTTTGAAATAAATGTATCTGAAAACATATATAACAGTGAGTAACTTGAAATTATTTTTAATACAAATTATATACATTGATGCGAAATGTGTTGCTTGAATGACCACAAAAAGTACTAGATTGCTTGTATCAGAATATTGTACATGCCCTAAGCGACGCGGCAAGTAAGTCCAGTATGACTCGTGGGGGAAGGAACAAGAATGACAGTCTTGAAATAATACTAGTTTTTAAGGAATTTATCGCGTATATTTAACTTTTTAATTACCCGACGTTTCGAGAGCTTTACAGCACCCATGGTCACGGGAAGGACTGAGATGTTCAACGTTCAGATGTCATAGTTAACCGCGTTTACCATATATTAAAATTTAACTTTATATTTTTTTATTCCGTAAAAACCAGTATTATTTCAATGTGTAGTGTTCGCGTAAATATAAGAATAACAGTCATTTATGTGGGTGGAAAAACCATGTTTATGACGCTCACAAGCAGGCCATGCTTAACTATCAAGTGTGGTTGCTATTTAATCGGCCTAAGTCTGGTAGATTCTATGAGCAGATGTACCAATCACATAAAATATTCAAAAGTCGACTAAAATGGTGCCAACAAAATCTAGAAAATGGATGTTTTGGCCAAACATAGATCTACTAAAAATTTTGATTGTTTCTGGAAGGCAACAAGAAAGCTTGATGTTAAGTCTGGTTTGCCAACAAGTGTTGAGGGGGAGAATGAGCCTGCTCCTATTACAGAAATGTTTAGGGCTCATTTTAATGTCAACTCGCCACTGGGCCCCTCGGTTCCTACTTTTAACAAGCCAGCAAAAAAAGCAGAGAAAATAAACTAGTGCATGTTACAGCAGAACAAGTGCGAAATACACTAAAAAACATAACTGGTGGCAAGTCTCCTGGGCATGATGGCATTAGCGTTGAGCATCTTAAGTATGCTGGTGTTCACCTCCCGAGGGTTCTGACTCTGTTTTTTACGATGTGTAAAACAAAAATGTCGCTAAGGTGCTGGACGGTGTGCTTAATTCTTACCTTGAAAAAGTAGCTAACCTACATGACGCGCAGTTTGGATTTCGGTCTGGGCTATCTACTGAGAGTGCAATTGTAAGTCCAAAGCACACTGTCCAATACTATACTAATCGCATGACACAGGTGTATGGCAGTTTCACTTGAGTTTAAGTAGGAATTCACTACATATAAGCTAATATTGGCATAGCTATTATTAGAATAGATAAACTTATGCCAGTACGCTGTTTTATTTGTTTCTGATACAAAGTTTTTTGCTTCTAGGGTGCACTAAAAGGAAAATGAAGTCCATTGTTTCTAAAAAAATCAAAGCTGTAACAACATTAGAACATGATTTATACCAGAAGCTTATTCAAGTGAAAAACAAACTAAGCAAGTATAAAAACCAAGTTAAAAAGCAGTCTGCAAGTCTCAAAGCAGCGAAAAAACTAACTTCTAATCCTGCATTTATAAAAGCCATTGATAAGTTGCCCAGCACAGCTAAGATATTAACTTTACTGCAGTTCAGGGAAATTAAAAAGAAGTACAAAGGTCGACGATTTTCTCTAGAGGAAAAAATTGTAGCTTTGTCAATTTTAAAACAAAGTCCAAAGTGCTATAGATTTTTAAGAAAAATATTCATCTTGCCAACTCCACAAACTCTCACAAAACTTTTAAACCATGCAAATGTAAAACCAGGAATAAATAAAAGAATATTTGCTCAGATCAAAAAAGCTACAGAAAAGTTTAAAGTAGAAGAGAGACTGTGCATAGTTTTATTCGACGAAATGACATTGAAAGCCAATGTAACTTATAATGAGCGGAAAGACAGGGTAATTGGTTTCGCCACTGATGGCCGGAAAACTAGTCCTGACTATGCTGATCATGCACAAGTGTTCATGATACGGGGATTGATAAAAAATTATAAACAACCCGTATCATATACATTTTCTGCAGGAGCAACAAGTGGACCGGAATTAGCAGTGCAACTCAAAGATGTAATTAAAGAATTACAAGAGGCTGGGCTAATTGTAATAGCAACAGTGTCTGATCAAGGCACCAATAATAGGCATGCCATTAAACTTTTACTACAGGAGACTAGAGGGATTTTTATAAAGTCTGGACGAGAGCCTATAGAGAATATGTTTCATGTCAACGATCAGGAAGTCATTCCACTATATGACCCTCCCCATCTAATAAAATGCACTCGTAATAATTTAATAACAAAAAACCTAACATATGTACGTGATCAGCAAATGCGAACAGCAAAATGGCACCATATTGAATTGCTACTCAAAGAAAACCCTGGGTACAAAGGTATAAGGCTAATGCCAAAGCTTACGGACAATCATGTCATACCAAATAAAATTTCCAAAATGAAGGTCAAATATGCCACACAAATCTTCAGTCAAACAGTAGCATCCAACATGGGATATTTAGCAGGTAAAATAAAGTACCTTTATACATTAATTACTCATCATGTATTAAGAACTTTTAATGTTGTGTATAAAGGTAACATTTAGATTGTGGCAGTCACAGCCCGACAGGCGCGACTGCGATCTAGCAACCACGGCCGTGATTGCAGCAGTTGGCCGTGGTATTTGGAAGAGCCTGCTAAGATCGGAATGCACTTCTATCTAGTCTACACAAACTTTTAATATTATTTTGTCAAATGTTGTTCTCAAGTGTAGCTTAATAGTATTTACATTCGGAATTATGTTGCTAAAACATTTTTTTTTTACAGACAAAGGAATTCTCTCCGAAGAATGTAAAGAGACAGCTGATGTTCTCCTTTTTTTCGATCAACTGTTTGATTCTTTAAACGGGAGTTATACAAAGCGAAAACAACATGGAAAGCCATTATTAGGACCTGCAAGACCAAATTCTTGTCATAATAATGTATGGAATAAGGCTAAAATAGAATTAAGAAATATGAAATTTACTAACATTGTAACAGGTAAAGCTGAGAAAGTCCCTACTTTAGAAAATTGGGTATGGACAATAGATGGTGTTCAAATACTTTTAAAAAAATTAAAAAATGACTATGGCATAACTTCTGTTTGGATGAGGCACCTAAACCAAGACCCCATAGAAAACTTTTTCGGGGCTATTAGAAGCCATGGGTGCCGCAACACAAACCCCACAACAGAAAGGTTTGAAAGTGCCTACACTAGCTTATTAATAAATAACATATCTAGTGTCCATGCCCCTGGGGCAAATTGTGAAAAAGACTATTGTGAAGTTTTATACACCCTCATAATAGATGACTGCCAAGCCACGGTGACCAGTGAAATTGATAGCATACCCACAGTGCAAGTAACTGAACTAAGTCAAAAGGAAAATGATCCCCGAGTACTAGGCGCTCTACAATATGTGAGTGGATATTTTGTACACAGTGCTAGAAAGAAAATATTTAAAAATTGTCAGCAATGCGCTAAAAACATGGTTGCCTCTCAAGAAAATGAATATATTAAATGCCGAGAATATGCTGGCAGACGTTGGCTTGTCAGTCCTTCCGAATCTCTCCTCTCTTGCATATCTGCAATGCAAGACATTACCAACGAAATTTTAAAACGTTATTTATATTATGAAAATCTAAAAGAATTCATAAAAACTATATTATTTCTACATATAGAATTTGATTTTTTAAATTGTGATCAACACAAAGACAAAATTATAGAATTTATTATAAATTTATCTTGCAGATTTTTCATAAACAATTACTGTAATGATATAAACAAAATATTAAAAGGGAAGAGAGACTCCAATGATTATGAGGATGTATTTCAAATAAAGGCGAAAAAATACTTCCATAAGTGTTATAAAAGACGAATTAAATGATTAATTTAAAGACATTGTGGTTTTACACTGCAAGGACTGCAGGACTGCAAAAACTACCGTGGTATCAGCTTGCTTAGTATTGTGAGTAAACTGTATGCTAAGGTGTTAATTGAAAGAGTTATGAAAGAAACTGATGGAAAAATTTGGGATGTGCAAGCGGGTTTTAGAAAGGGAATGGGGTGTACAGATCAAGTCTTCCATGCGCATGATTGCGGAGAAGTTTTTGGCTAAAAACCAGAAAGTTTTTTGTGCATTCATGGACTTGGAAAAGGCTTATGACAGAGTGGACAGGAATGTGTTATGGCAAACACTGAACTCATATGGGTTGAGCGCTGGTTTGATACAGGCATTAAGGTCTCTTTATAGGGACTCGAGTGCTTGTGTCAGGATCAATGGGGTCTACTCGGACTGGTTTGGCATCCGAAAAGGTGTCAGACAGGGCTGTGTAGTTTCCCCGTGGCTGTTCAACCTATTTATGGACAGGTGTTTGCAAACTTTGAAAGATGAAGAATGCGGGTTAAGAATGGGCGAGTTAACCGTCAAATGCCTTTTGTATGCCGATGATCAAGTCATATTTGCGTCATCGGCGGCTGAGTTGCAAATGATGGTTACATTAATGAACTGGGCATTAAAAGAAAGGGGAATGAAAGTGAACGCAAGTAAGACGAAAGTGATGGTTTTTTAAAGAGAAGAAAGCAAAACGGTATGTGAAATAAGAATAGAAGGAGAGTTAATTGAACAAGTGGATGAGTTTGTGTATTTGGGATGTGTATTTAGCAGGGATGGTAGATATGATAAGGATATAGAACGACGAGTAAATGCAGGGAATAGAGTGAATGGGACACTACACTCTATTGTGAGGAACCAGAATGTGTCAAAAAAGGCACGTATGGTAATTCATAATGCTGTGTTAGTCCCTACTTTAATGTATGGTAGTGAAAGCTGGGTGTGGCAGAAGAAGCACGAAAGTAGAATAAATGCTGTAGAAATGCGGTCTTTAAGGAGTATGCTAGGGTTGAATCTGAATGACAGGGTGAGAAATTGCGTGATAAGAGATAAATGTGGTATGCAAGATGATGTTGTGACCAGGATTAAGAAAGGAATGCTTCGGTGGTTTGGTCATGTAGAAAGAATGAATGAGGAAAGAGTGACAAAGCAAATTTATATGGCAGATGTGAACGGCAGAGTCGGGAAGGGACGCCCTAGAAAAAAGTTTATCGACCAAATTGGCGATATTTTGAAAATGGGCCACGTTAGAAGTACCCTTAACGAAACCTTAAAAAAGTACCTTAACGGCGAAAGAGGTATGTCAGGATCGTGTCAAATGGAAGTCCGTAGTCTCTGCCTACCCCTCTGGGTGACAGGCGTGAGTGTTTATGTTATGTTATATGTTATGGTTTTATTATAGTAAATTCTCTCTTCTAGTACAAAAATTATCGTTAAATTATTTTATAAGTGTTTTAAAAGACGAATTAAATGATTAATTTAAAGACATTGTGGTTTTACTATTGTAAATTTTCCCTTCTAGTACAAAAATATCGTTAGTTTATTTTATTTATTACATTCTTTTATTTTATTATATAACTACTTTTCCCTATTCCGTGTGTGCATATAATGTAATGTGAGAATATATACTAAGTAGAGAAAATGTACTCGGTATAATATACCACACGGAATAAGGATAATTAGTTATATAAATTAATTAATAAAATAATAACAATGAATATTTAAGAAGGCATCCTACCTATGTATATCTAGTTATACACTGAAAGTAGTTCAATATCATTCATGCAGACGGCAGCACCGTCATTGTCGATTCCTATTTGAAGGCGTCGAGAGAGACCTCTATTCCCTATATAAAAAAGTACTCTGTGGTAATGAACTATGGTAATGAATAAAATGGCCACTTGTTTGTTTCCTTCAAAAACCGTCAGTGTGACCAGTATGCAAGCTACCGGTTATTTATTTTTTTCTATGGTATACATTAGCAATGCACACATGCATAAGTGAGCATGCGTGTAAAGTCGAAAACTCGTCGTAGAAGTTGAGGGACCTTGACCGAGACTGCCACTTTTGTTACCCCCACATTGTGACGTATGCGCTCGAGACAAGTTGGTATATATACAAACACTACAGGTAACATTGCGTTTCTACATTTGTTCTATCACCCCATAAGACCAGGTTTTTATCATGACTTTTAACTGTCCGTTTAGGCCTGACCACCTCTAAGTTACATTCTAAATATATTGGTAAGTGATCAGAAATGTAAACATCTTCGGAGACACCTACACTCTTAATTGCATTCCAGGCTGATTTGGATACTAAACAGTGATCTAGCCACCTCCTACTTCCATGAGCGTCACTTATGAAGGTGTAGGTATCACCGTCCACTCCCAACGCTCCTATATCCGCAAAAACCCACGATTGATCAGAACAAAAGTTATTCAGTTCATTAAAAAATAGTTCATGAGGGTGCGCATTAAAATCCCCAAGCATAAAAACATTTTCTATATCCCTACTCGCTAAGATAGCATTGATCTCACTCAATATATCTGTAAAAATTGGTAGATTGTCGGCACAGTCCGTAGGCCTATAAACAGAAAAGACAATAATATTGCGACCTCCAGTCGTGGCTGTGATGCCCACTAATCGAGAGCTACTACAGCTTACAACAGAAACTGACTCAAAAATACCCTTAATAAAGCGAAATAAACTTTTGTACTTTATAGATAAATTAGCAGAACAGCACGGGCATAAGACTAGCAACATACCAATATCAAAGGGATGATTTGAAAGGGATATTCGTTTTGCCTACATTATCGAATATCAAAATTAAATTCAAACCAAAAATTAATTTTCAAAAAATGAAGATAGCCGGGCTAACTATGACATTGGGATGTCAAACATCTCTGCCCCCCCGTGACCTATAAAACAATATAAGGCAATTAGAAATATAATAATTAAACACGATAAAATCGGAATAAATTTTCTTCAATGTGTTGTGTTCGCGTAAATTTAAGAAATCATTAAGCAAAATTATTCTAAACACTAGTTGTAGTGAAAGTGATTGAATAAATTTATTTTTTTATCTAGTTTCAATCTTAGATTCGCGTCTAGAAATTAGCAGTAACAATAAATACGAAGAAACTGATAAATTTTGTGTTTTAAATCATTTGTTTCTAATTTATTCTGATATTCACCGAAACAAAACTCTAAATGATTGCAAACTCTAAAGAATCGATATCGATTTTTCTTAAGAATAGAATATTGTACGTATTGATTTTATTGTTGGCATGCCTAGTGCAATAAATCTGAAAGCCGTCAAAATGTGTTTTTTAGATTTGGTTGAGTCGGGTACCGGTGTTGCACCCACTTTCAGAAGCTCCACTGTAATTCCATTCTCGCCTGGGGCCCTGCCGTTTTTAAGGTGCTAGAGAGCCATTCTAATCTCGCTCAGACTGACGTCCGGGATATCATCGGAATGGTGTCGGACAAGACCTGCTCTTGGATCGTTACTCACACTTGTGTGTGGCTCCAACGATGATGTGTACAACTGCCCTCTCAATCTCACTCAAAATCTCAGGTGTCCCGGAAACGATGCTGCCACACTCAGTCTTCAGCTTTGATATTTGGCTTTTTCTGGCAGACAGATCTCTGGCAAAGACTTTGGAGCTCTGGTTTCGCTCGATCACTTCTCTAATATCAGCAGTATTAAAGTTGCGTAAGTCTCGCCGCATGCATTTAGAGATCTCTCTGTTCAGATGCCTGTATGCTGTCAAATCTGTTGACGATTGCAGCCTCATCTCCCGTCTAACAGCCATGAGATTAAGAGTGTGATCGGAGAGATTTTGTGTTCTTCTGCGGCGGGTCTTGCAGAACTTAGCTCCGACCACATGGACAGTTTCCACGAGCTTGTCATTCATATCGTCCACTGCATTGCAATCTTCTAGGCACTGAAAGCGGATACGTAACTCGAGCTGAAAGGTTTCGGGATTCTGGATTAGAGCATGAGGGGGACGAAGCGTTGACTTTATTAGACGAGACCTCTCCAACTAAACGTTTAGGTTCAGTGTGCCTCTAACCATTCGGTGATCGCTGCCAGTTTTCACCCTTGCAATCACTGAGACATCACTGAACAGTTGGCGTCTGGTCAAAAGTGGAAAGCGGGTGGAACACCGGTACTTGAAGTCCTTCAGAAGCTCTTCAATTCCGTCCTCCATGGTGGCACTACTCCGGAGGCGTGGAGCAGAAGTGCGGTGGTCTTATTCTTCAAGAAAGGCGATAACGCTCTCTTGAAGAACTACGGACCGATTTCCCTTCTGAGCCGCGTCTACGTGCCGTTTTCGAGAGTCATTACGAATCGTCTCACACGCAGACTCGACGACTTCCAAATCCCGAAAAATCCGGTTTCCGAAAAGGCTTCAGTCCCATAGACCACATACATACCCTGCGGCAGATTGTACAGAAGACCGAAGAGTACAATCTGCCACTTTGCCTGGCGTATGTGGTCTATGAGAAAGCCTTTGATTCCGTCGAAATTTGGGCGGTGCTACAGTCCCTTCAGCGGTGTCAAGTTGACTGTCGGTATATCGAAGTGCTGAAGTGTTTGTACAGTAGGGCTACGATGGCTATCCGAGTACATAACCGGAATTCGAAACCTATCCAACTGCTGAGAAGTGTAAGACAGGGTGACGTTATATCCCCGAAACTCTTCACCGCTGCATTCGAAGACGTTTTCAAGCTACTGGACTGGAAAGGATGCGGTATTAACATTAATGGCGAGTACATCACTCACCTTCGATTTGCCGACGATATAGTCCTTATGGCAGAATCGCTGGAGGACCTAAGCACTATGCTCAATAACCTCAATGGTATTTCCCAACGGATAGGTCTTAAGATGAACATGGACAAAACAAAGATCATGTTTAACGTCCATGCCTATGCCGGTGGTTGTTGGGAGCACTATGCCCGAAGTTATTGACGAGTACGTTTACCTGGGAAAAATAGTCCGAGTAGGTAAGTCCAACTTCGATTGACGGAACTCGGCTGGGCAGCGTTCAGGAAATTAAAATACATCTTCTCGTCAGGTATACCTCAAATTCTGAAAACCAAAGTGTACAACCGGTGCGTGTTGTCAGTGATGACTTACGGATCTGAGACATGGTCCTTCACTGCTGGCCGTATGAAGATGCTCAAGGTTGCTCAGCGAGCTATGGAGAGGGCTATGCTCGGAGTTTCTCTGCGTGAACAACTTAGAAATGAGGATATCCGCAGTAGAACCAGAGTGACCGACATAGGCCAACGGATTTGCAAGCTGAAGTGGTAATGGGCCGGCCATATAGCTCGAAGAACCGATAACCGATGGGGAAGAAAGGTTCTCGAGTGGCAGCCTCGTAGTGGTAGGCGTAGTGTAGGGTGACCCCCCACTAGATGGAGTGACGACCTGGTAAGACATGCAGGAAGTCGATGGATGCGGGTGGTTGAGGACCGTGCTTTGCAGCATTCTTGGGGGAGGCCTATGTTCAGCATTGGACTTGTGAAAGGCTGTAATGATGATGATGATGAGTTAGGTTGAGCCCAGTTGAGTCACAGACTTAGAAGCATATGGACTGGGCATATCTACATAATTAGCGTGACTACCTTCAAAAATCTGGCGCATAAAATGGCCGCCTTTTGTAGGGTTGTAAGCTGTAACTCAACAATATGCGCAGCTGATATCGATATTTTAACTAATATGAACTTTTTCCCGTTTTACGTAACCGGATTTTTTTGCTTAATTTACTCTATTTTTAGGTATTTACATAGATACAGGGCTGAATTTTCAATCGTCAAATAACATATCAGGGGAATAAATTTGACTAACAGATTTATGGATTTTGTGTAGGTAGAAATTAAACCCTTCTTTTGTGTTTAAAGAATTACTGCGGTAGAGATCCCTGATCCCATATTACATAATATAAAATAATAATGATTGGTTGAGTAAAAATGACATAACCTGTTTTAAAAATCAATACTTATTTATAATACATTGTTATTAGTATTGTTCTGCACATACTTCATCACAAATAGTAAGTTATACAAGCAAGTTGTATATCATATTTTATTTATTCATTCAGATTTTAAATGAAAAATATTATTATTTTGCAAAAAATTCGAGAGTCTGGCATGATCATGAAATATGATATGATATAACATCCTGGATACAATATTTCATTCACCGTTTTATGATCATGCTAGATCTTTACATAAACTATTATTATTGTTATTTATTCATTTCGGTAAATCTGTAATTTCTATAAGACAGTTTGTTACTGCTTCTTCATGCATGGTATCTGAACTTTTTTTGCCACAAATCCCGCAATATATTCTAATACAGCAATTGATAAGATTTTTTTAAATAATTTAAATAGCGACTCTAATAGAGGCATACTGGAAGGCCACTCCTGAAAGATAAAGTTTTTGTTTTTTCTCCCCCAACTATCGGCGAAAAACATACATATACGGGGATTTTTAATAATTACAAAACTTGTTAGCAGTCTTTTTACTGGCTAAATTACTAAATTATGTATCTTACATAAAGTAATAATTAAAAAGTACATCCCTACCACTATTTTTAATATTTTGTATCAATGTATCGATGTATCGGATTATAAAAGTCGGCCACAAATGTCGATATTTCAAATAAAAATATCGATGTATCTATAACATCGATGTATCGATATTTTTCAACAAGCCTAGTATGTCAAAGTCAAAGGCTGAAGGCTGTCAAATTGACAAAACTCTCACAATCACAAGAGCAAAATTACCTTACTTTCAATTCAAATTCAAAACCTTATAATCACAGAGTACTTTCTAATATATACCTAATTAAGCAAAAAGAAAAGAGTATTCTAATTTATTTGAGTTGTAATTCTAGTTTAAGTAGAAATAAAAATCTTAGAGTTCAAGGATTCAAAGCACGTTCAAAGTTTGAGTTGTAATATCATTGTGGACCTTTAGAAATGAAAGTTAATTATATGTAAATGTAATAAAGAATTAATAATTAAAATTATCAAAAAAAAAAACATTCTCAAAACTGATAACAATGGTAAAATAATTCCGATGAAAATGATAGAATAAGTCAAATATTATACTTATTATTATGTACTTAAACCTTTTTATTTTAGGAAATTAGATCATTGATTTGTAGAGGGCGAAAGAAAAAAATTATCACTCTAATATTTATTGTAATGTTTTTAATAAATGCTATGTTTTATGTCAGTTTCGAATTATACAATACAATCAAGAAGAGGCATAAAAATCAGTGGTTTAAGAGGTCAGTAACAATTAATTAATAATCTCTGTGATGCTGTATATATAGTATTTAATTCAACGATTATAATTTATTTAATGCTTTTTAACTAAGTATTCCTCTGGTTAGATAATTAGATACAAACAAAGGTCTCATAAATTTCTAATAATTATCTAAGTCAGTTTGTATACTTTTTAAATAACTTATTTTATCTTAACTAAATATGCTTTTAGGTTACACTTTGATCAGGATTCCTACATAGATAAGAGTGGTATGAGAGTTATTGTTGGTCACTATGTTGGAGGTTATTCAGGAGGTAATTTGTCACAAGGTGGGTTATGTTTTTTTAATCAATTTTACATAAAATGCACCCAAGCACCACCAATACATCTATAATCTGTACATCTATACATATAAATATAATTGAAGTGTATGTCTTTAATATCAAAATAACTGCCCTTTATTTAGTTGTGGGAGTTATTTGCATGCTGTTAAGACAAAATAACCGTTTAAAAAAGTTCTCTCTCTGTCAGTCTGGGCTAATATTCTAATTGGCTGAACCTATTGCTGTAGAACTTCACTAACAAACATAAAGCAATGCCAGGAGTGATCTAGCCTATATTTCTCTAAAAATCAAAGATTTTGAAAAATTGATAGAATAAATGGTCTTTTAATCATAATAAAAGTTAAAGTTACAGCCTATATATGTCCCACTGCTGGGCACAGGGCTCCTCTCATTTCTGAGAGGTTTTAGGGCAAGGAAGTGTCTGCCGCGCTGCCCCAATACATGTTGGCGAACTTCATGTCTTGAAATATTTTTTTATTTGTAAGACATGTAGGTTTCCTCATAATGTTTTCCTTCACTGCCAAGCACGTGGTAAATGATCCCTTAAAATTGCAATTAACAATTTCATTGGTGCCAGCGTGGATCGAACCCGGGTTGATCATAATGTATTACTTAATTTTTACTGGGATCTCTGTAAATATGTTGTGCTGTTAAGCTGTAGTGGAGTTGGATTCATCAGTTATTTTTGTTTGTTTGTCATTATAAATTTCAAGTCTTGGTTGTGGTGTTATCAAGGTGTTTAGCTTATTGTTGGATGCCAAAAATTGACTTGGTTTATAAATTCCCTTGATTGTAAAGTCACAATTATATTTAGCCGCCAGCTAGAATGCTAAAAGTTCATTAATTTAAGATATTATGGATAGATATGTTCTTATAATTAAGTTGTGTAACATTTGGTCGACTTGGGAATCAAAGCTGAGTTAATAGTTAGTTAGTTACTTTACGACGGGCTGTTTTCCGCAACTCTACTTCTTAGCGCGTATTTTGCCTGTGGGCAGGAATAATGTAATTATTCAAGCCATGAAATCTCTCAGAAGAAGCTCTACAGTCCTTTGATGTTGCAACAACTTAAAGGAGCCATGTCCTGTGATAGCACTTGTTAATATTTTGATCTGTGGTCTGTTTAGTCTCATTAAAACCTTGGTGAAACAACTGTTTATTTCACACAGGATCTTCCTAGCTTGTCTACAGTCTACTAGATTTTTCCAAAGCTGAGCATGTTGATGAGTTTCTATGTACCAGTGAATGAATGTTACCAAAGGGTATTGGTATTATTTGTTCTGGCCCTATAGTGGCCAGAGCAGATCATCTTCTGGCCAGTTCGTCTGCTGCATTGTTGCCTCTGGATCCAGTTTGTCTCTTTATCCACTGTAGATTCATATTGTTGTGTTTACATACCTTATTTAATTGTTAATGGCATTTATACATTAATCCAAAGTTCACCACATGCATGCAATTCAGAGCTTGTAGTACCACTATACGGTCTAGCAGTATTCTGATGGAGAAGTCTTTTACCTTCCTAGCATCTATTGCTATGGTTGCTTGGATGATACCCATACATTCTGCCTGAAAAACTTTGTTACGGGTACCCAGTGGTGTACATATGTTGATATTGAGGTCTTCAGAGAAAGTTCTAGATCCTAAACCTTCATTTGTTTAAGAACCATCCAAGAAAACTAAGCTCACTTGGGCTTAATCCCTTCAGCTGGCTGGTTTCATTTAATTGTATCTTATACTTCTCATCGAATACAAATTGTTTGGGGATCTTATTATACTTGGCTTGTAAGATAGGAATTTTTGAGTAAATTCTATCAATTATACCTGTATGAGGGACTTTACTCTTACTTCAAAGAGTTAGGGTCTTGAGTCTAATGGCAGCTAAAATAGCTTCTTGTTGTATGTGTAGATGAAGCGGGGTTAGCTGCAGCATAGCCTCTAAGGCTGCTGTTGGTGTAGTTCTTATGCAGTTTGTGGCAGCCATACATGCCATTCTCTAGTAATGTTGAAGCTTCTTTATAGTGGTGGCTTCATTTGTTTTGGCCAACCATACCAAAGCACCTTATGTGATCATGGGGCGAATTACAGTTTTGTACAGCCACAGTACAAGGTCGGCCACATACATACGGAATTCCGATTCGGCATTCGGAACGCTGCAAGTTCATATAAAATCAATGACACACCTACGGTGGTTTTCCATTCGAAATTTTACTGTCAATACGGGATTCCGTATGTGTGTGGCGGATTTGTTTGTTCCATTGCGGAATTCCGAAACGGAATTCCGTATGTATGTGGCAGGCCTAATTGTATAAACTGAGTCAATAACTTTATCTAGTTTTCCAGCAGATGTTACTATGCTTTAATGTTCCATACCATTAAATGCTTAGCTACAGTTATTGTTATGATGGAACATGTTCTTTACTACATACCAGAACTGAAAATTCCAGTCTCAAAAACCATGCTGTGTTTATATATGTGCAATTAATGAATGTGTTTATATGTGTGCAAATTACGACATTTGTAATTGTATTTTTTTCATTCATTCATTCATTACACCTATCAGAGTCCATTTATGAACATAGAACTCCCCATACATTGCCTCATATAAGGGATATTTGCCATAGCTGCCATTCTTTGCAGGCAGGTTGGCAACTTCAGCTTTTTTCTTTTTATAAGGAAAATAATGTGCTGCCAATGTCCTGGTTTGTTTTCCTGTGTTATAATTCTGGTTTATAACCCTATAAGAAGAAAAGTTTATAAAAAAGATTATATTATATTATTTATTTTTCAGAAATAATAAATGCTAACAATTATGCTCCTGTTGAGGGAGCAGGTGAAGGTGGAAGACCTGTTCAGTTGTCACCTAGGGAAATAATTACGGCAAGAGAGCTTTTTGCACTACATTCTTATAATATATTAGTTGGTGATAGAATTAATATTAACAGAAGTCTTCCAGATGTGCGTAGTGAGAGGTATTGTTAGTAATTTTTATTACAATATTTAATTTTGGATAAGATATTAAACCAATATTTTATGTTGTACTATGCGGTATACTACCACCTATACTACCACCAGAGATTTTTCCGGACTGATACGACTTAGGGACCTTCAAGAAAAAAGCATAATCCTTTTTAAAAGGCCAGAAACGCATCTGCAATTCCCCTGGTGTTGCAGTGGTTCATGGGTGGCGGTAATCACTTACCATCATGTGAGCCGTATGCTTGTTTGCCCCTTCACCTATAAAAAAAGTATGAATTGTTTAATTCGTAACCACTAGTATTTAGAAATGTATACACATAAATAACATTGAAGTGTTTGTTTGTAATATCAAAATAACAGCTTTTTACTAAATGCATATGAAAGTAAAAACGGTACTTATAAGAAAATAACAATTTTTAAAATTTTTGTCTGTCTGTCTGTTCCGGCTAATCTCTGAATTGGCTGGACAGATTTTAACGGGACTTCAACTGGCAGATAGCCTATGTTATAAGTAGTAACATAGGCTACTTATATTTTATAAAAAGAATTAGGGTTCCGTGCATGGGAACCCATGAAATCCAATCGTAATAAATTCCATGTGGGCGAAGTCGCAGAGAACAGCTAGTTCAAAATAATTATTCTCATTACATTTTGATGTGTTGTTGCAAAATTAATAACAATTATACTTTTGGTCAGTGGCAGGAAACCCTTTACCATAAAAATTGCTTATTTAAGTGTTAATGTTATCTAACATTTAACTGTGGTGTGAAGTTAATAAGATTGTTTGAAAATTTAAATATGGCAGTTGGTTGTTATCAATGAGAAAGTAATATTTATATCTGCAATTAAAAGTAAGTTTTTGCACAAATGCAAGTACTTCCAAAAATTCTGATAATTTGTTGAGAAAGTTCCATATTATGTTTGACACACTTAAAATTTTACTTTCTTACACTGAAAATTTTAATTTAATTGTTGCTATTACAAATTATTTCCATTATACTTACTAAAAACTACTAAAAAAATCTGCCTAAGTTCATACTGTATTTTTAACTTCCCGCTATAAAAATCAATGATTTTCAAAAATTAAAGTATTTTCAATTTTCATGAAATAGTTTTCTTGGTATTAATTCGACACCCTTGTTTTGATCAATTCTATAATCTAATCAACTCTTCTACTCGAAAAGCGACGTTGATTGCTGTAAACCAGATCAAAGTAGTGATTCGTTCGAGAAACATCGCGGTGTTTCTCGAACGAATCACTAATAAAGAAATCTCGAAAGTGTTTTTTCAAAATAACTTATAAAAATTCCGCGAAATAATTTTTTTTAATACATTTTGTAAAGCTAAAAAATTGCGTCGATTGTCGTAAATCACATCAAAATCGGTTGATTGGTTCGTGAAATATACAATTTTGAAAAAATAAATATAAAAAAAAATGGTGTCCCAAAATGATGACAAGATATATAAGTGTAAATTGGATAAGTGGATTTTGAAGCGTTTTGATATTTAAATTAGCGTAAAGTTCTGGGAACGCAGGGTCAACCAATTTTTTTTTAATGAAATTTATATATTGACATTTTCAGTTGCAAAGAAGTAAAATATAATATTGACAATCTACCAACAGCGAGTATCATTATAGTATTTCATAATGAAGCCTGGTCTACTTTGATGAGGACCGTGATGTCAGTTATTTTGAGATCTCCCCCAACATTATTAAAACAGGTATTATATTATTGTTATCATAGTTCACATAGGCCGGTCCAACTTTACAATGTCAAAATTAGTGTAACAGTATGTCTTAGGGTGTTACTACACTAATCACGTCGATCGATGGTGGAATGGATTAATCGATGTCAATCAATAGTTTCTACCAAACTGATCGAACAATGGCATTGATAATGGTAGAATGAATAAGTCGACGTCGATCAAGCTGCTTGATTATTATTTACTGAATATATTTTTAAAAGATACTGATGATGGGTCCATAATCACATCAATTAATTGTCAATCGATAGTTGATCAACGTTTTATCAACTAGTATCTATCGATCAGCTAAAGCTACCACACCAATCGATCGACATCGATCGACAATCGATCAATTGGTGTGATAACACCCTTAGATTCGAATTTTTGTTTTACCAAAGCACCACGAAAAAAATAAGTATTTTGACATTGTGGAGTTTTAGAACTCGGAATTTATGTCTAAATACTTGTCTTAGTGTAATTCATATTGGAATTCAAGTGTGATCTTAAGAATAGGTGAGTATCTTTACTTTGCTACAATTACAGATAATTCTTGTAGATGATGCAAGTGAGAGGAAATACTTAGGCAAAGAGTTGGACGATGCAGTATCTAATCTTGAGAAGGTTCACATATTAAGAAGCTTAGAGAGAAAAGGTCTTGTTGGTGCTAGATTAATAGGTGCCAGAACTGCTACTGGGGATGTGTTGGTATTTCTAGACGCTCACTGTGAGGTAATTATTACATTGTTTAATGTTCCATAACATAAATACTGTCATATTTTCAACCTAAGTTGTTTATTTGCTTAAGTTTAGTTTAGTGTGTGCTCCTTAAAAATAATTAGATCTTTTGTCAATGGTGAGTTAAATTTTTTGTGATCATTGTAATATTGGATATTGATGGGGAAAGCGAGTGAAAGCTTAAAACAGAGAGTGAGCTGAGCTGCAAAGAAAGATACACTTAGCTTAAAGGTATATATTCATAAAATTGTAATATAATTGAGTTTTTACTATAAAAATTCACAAATATATCATTGAAATATTTAGAATTGTGGTATTTACAAAGGTAAAATTAAAATATAAAATAAAAATAAAAAACTGTCAAATCTATGAGGATGCTCATAAGTATTGTGATATGGTTTTGTTCATGTGTAAGGTCTTTTCAGAGAATAAATTAAAAAAAAATATGCCGCATAAATAATGGGGAAACTTACATTCGGCGCTTGCAGCCGTCGGTCAACAATATCTAGTGACTGATCCCTGTTGACCTCGGGCATCACGTTTTTCGTTCCTTCATAAGACATAATGGTTACAAACACTAAATGCTAATTATAGTTACTTCAGATACCGTAAAAAAACAATGCCAGTTGTAAAATAACCAGGACCAGCGACTGAGAGCAGCGTCAGTGTTGTGAGTCGTCTTGTACTGCACATTGCCTATCAAAAGTGACGATTATGGAAAAGCCTTCCTTATATAGGAGACACTCAAATCCAAATGTGGAATACCATGGGTTCGTGTGGAAAATAGCTGTAGACAATAGGGCTACTTTTTTGCCTAGAAGTATTTCTGCCGTCAAAACGCAGTGTTTGCATTGCTGTTGCGCTTTAAATGGTTTCAGGGTGTGAAACAACCCAGCCTTCTTTGTTACCTATAATCGGGGGGCTGTATGTTCGCTGGTTCCTTCTGTTTTATAAAAACAATGCAGTAAGTTTTCTAAATGGGACTTTGACTCACCAATAATTGCCATAGTTGCCGTGCTCGGCAGACGAGTTGGCAACCACACTCACAGGAGGATATGGAGTGGTGGATATATCGTATATTTTTTTTATATAGCATTGGGTGACAAACGAGCACACAGTCCACCTGATGGTAAGTGGATGCTGTGGCCCATAGACGTCCACATTTATTCTCAATTGAAAATCGAAATGTTAATGCGTTATCACCCATGAGGACCAAGATGGAATGCCTCGATTCCAGTAAAAAGGGTCTCTAGTTCCCTACACTCACCACACAAAACACAGCAGCATTACACTGCCATTTTACAGTGGTCTGTAATAGCATGGTCCTGCCCAGGTCGAGCCGACCCATTCATGCTACAACTATAATATAGCTGCAGCGTGGCTCTACCACGTATATATATATATATATGTATATACAACGTGTCCCAAAATTCAACGATAAGCCGACACCGGAGGATAGACCTGCCCTGGACTAATCGGGGAAAAAAAGAAAAAAAATATATCCCAATTATATTTTAAGTTATATAAAAAAAATGATTGAATATTGAATTCTTCAGAAATTGAGACCGTTTATGATATTTTTCACTACCATTACCACAATTTTTTTATATTTTTGTTTCTTTTTTTTTATAGGCAACCTGAATAGCACTGCTATCTACCACAATTCTTACAAAATCCAGAATAACTCTTGTTTTATCACGAAAATTAATGAAACTTATTTTATTCCCTAAATTTTTTGAAGACTTTTACTTTTAACCAAATTTAACATATCGTGGTGTAAAAAAAACTATGAACACTAGTATGGCAAGTTTTTTTAAAAATTGACGCAACTAACCAACATTCCAAAATGGTATAATACTCTAGGAAAACAAGTTATAAAAAATATGGGTCTATTATTTCTTAACAGGGGCCGAATTCCTTAAATTGTAATTGTCAGTAATCACTTTTACTACATGCCCAAAATGGCTTCTTGTTACAATTTCTAGGAATTTTAATGGGGCATGCATACCTTAGATGTTAGAGAGAGATAGATAGATAGAGATATTTACGTTATAAAGAGACAACAACAGGGCAGGTAGAGAAGCTGTTATTATTCTCAGCAAGTCAGTTCAGTACGCTCTACTCCTTTGTTTACTGCGCACCGTTCCCAATTCATCTTACGTGGCTCTCGTACACATACTATCGACTTTTGGCTTGGCTTTTTGGACTGGAATCGACCTGCAAACTTAACTACTATATATATATATATATATATATATATATATATATATATATATATATAGTAGTATATATGTATATTATATATACATTTATTTATATTCGATTTCAGGTAACGCCAGGGTGGCTTGAGCCGTTATTGGAAAGAGCTGGCAGCGACGATGTTTTTATTTGTCCCCATATAGATCTGCTTTCGGAAGACACTCTAGCTTATACGAAGAGCATTGATGCTCATTGGGGTGCTTTCAGTTGGCGCCTTCATTTTCGCTGGTTGATGCCGAGTACCGAGGTCATGATGCAAAAATCTGAAAATCCCTCTAAACCTTATCCGACACCTGCAATGGCCGGTGGTCTTTTTGCAGTAAGAAAAAGCTTATTTTGGCGCTTAGGAGGCTATGATGAGGGCATGTTGATTTGGGGTGCCGAAAACTTGGAACTTTCTTGGAGAGCTTGGCAGTGCGGCGCAAGGGTCGAAATAACGCCATGCTCCCGTGTCGGACATATATTTAGAAGACACAGCCCTTACAAATATCCTGGAGGGGTCTCCAAAGTCTTGAATTCAAATTTAGCCCGAGCAGCATCAGTTTGGATGGATGAATGGGCCGATTTCTTTTTTAAATTTAATCCTGCAGTAGCTGCAATACGTGATGAGCAAGAAGTAGGTGACAGAGTAGAACTGCGTAGTAACTTAAAATGTAAGAGCTTCGATTGGTACCTGAAAAATGTGTGGCCACAACATTTTTTCCCTACAAAGGACAGATGGTTTGGAAGAATTCGGAATGATAGAGGCGGTTGTATAGGTGTAATATCCGGAACACCTGGCCTTGGTGGTCCAGCATCGAAGGTACGTTGTGGCAGTGATTTGGATCTTGATAGTCTGTTAGTTTATACTCAAGAAGGTAAAATTATGGCTGATGAGGGATTATGCTTAGAACAAGGAAACGGGCGGGCTGTGTGGAAAAGTTGCAGCGACAATGGAAAACAGATTTGGAAGCAAGAAGGACCAAGGTTGAAAACAAATGACGGTCTGTGTCTGACATTATTAATTAATCAAAGCGCAGATGTTACTGACACTCCATTAACAGCAAAGAGGTGTATCAAAACAGATGAACAAATATGGCATTTCGAGCGAGTACCTTGGCGGTAGAGTCATTTGAAAGTTTTATATTACTGAAGATCTGATGTTTAGGTAAGCAAATGAACAATGCAGTAAAAGTACTTTAGGACTAACAATTAAGTAAGGTTAAGTAGGTGCTAAGTTAAAGATAAGCAAGCATTCATGTTTATTTAGAGACAAAAAGCATTACGATAAAGATTTGAAAAACATTGCTTTATGAAATAAGAAAAATAACTAGACTGACAAACGTACAAATTTTGCAGTTGTGTTGTCTTAGTAAATAAGAGTATTTGAAAAACTCATCACTTTAAAATATTACTTTATAACATTATTATTTCGTCATTAATTGTTCAATAATATTAAAGTATTATTATTACTCTGAGTCTCTCTTGAACGCTGTATGTGTCAACAGTACCTTTATATGACAGTTATGTTGAAGGAGTTAAGCAGCTTATGTACTTAGATAAAGTACTACTCCATTAAAACTGTATTAGATCTATAGTTAGTTATTATATATAATAAAACAGTACATATAAACCAGTGAATATCTGTGATTTTGTTGCTGTACAGATATATTTATGTGATATACATATAAACCAGCAGCGCGTTGTAACATAGTATATAATAAAATTTACAATATATTTAATATAATTTATTGTAATTATATTACAATTACAAATCTTCCAATGAGACTAGGCGGCGTTGCAATTATGTACATATAACCGATGCAATAAAATATAGAATATTAGAAAAATATCGATTGAATAAAATTGGTAACAATACAGCATATTATATAGCATAATGTATGTTATTACGTAAAGTTTGTTACAGCAACCTCTATATTGTGATTTTAAATTTAAGATATAAAAATTATATTGGTTAGTTGTGTATCGTCTTCGTAACAATAAATAATTGTAGCTAAATAATTATAACATGGTTTTACTAATTATTAAAGTAAAACTATTTCAGTTGAGATTAAGAAAAAAAGGACTGTAGGTTAGTGTGTAGTCCACTTTTTTAATCTCTAAAATAAAATACTCAACATATCTCTGTGCTAACACAATCGATTTTGCATTTAATAAGCTTAATACTTTAACTGTTAAAAAGTGGTTAGTAAATATAATCTAGTCTAAATTATTTTCACGCTTTTTTATGAGTGTCATAGACGAGAGTTAAAAAACTCTACCGAATGCGACTCACTGACCTCTATTATACAAGTACGCTGGACTGACTATACGCCGACACAATGAGACGATTTGATTTTCGCCATTTTGGTTCTGATAACAGAATTGAGCGTTCACGGAACTAATAATAGAAATAGTAGTAGTATAATATATAAATAAATGTATCAATTAATACTTATATCTGAGATTTAAACTTTATACTTTATATAAAACAAAAATTAACGCTGCGTTAGTTTATCTACGTTTTCCTTCACCCGTTCTATAGTTAATAGAACGGGTTTCGGTTCCCGTTCCGAACCGGGTTTCACTATTGGGCATATGGCATATATGGTTCATTCGAGAGGTTTAAATAAGTTTCATGAGTAAGAAAAACTAGACTTTTGTAAATAATTTATTGTTAACCATTCATTTAGCCCTCGTAATACCGAAAATCAATAACCTGCCAAAATATGCCTATTTCAGCAATATCTATAGGTACAATTAGAATTTTACAAACTTTAAATTAAATTAAAGAATACCATACTACAAATCACTGTGGTCTCAATCAAGTTCATAAGTTTTAAAGTTTTTAGTTACAGTTTTAGTATAGAGTCAGTTGAAAACCTATAAATTAATAAATATATGATAATTATCTGTTGTCAGCGACTTTCATTGTTGTAAACAGATGTAGGTAGAAAAAACATCGATAAGTATTATCAACAAGGAACTCGTCTACCCTATTGAATTTTATTGTTTATCATAAATAGGTGGGTAACATATTTTTAAAATTAGTATTATCAAATAGTTTTAATTTTTACATATAAAATGTAAACCCCTTTACTTTTGGAATGTTATCATGCTTCCCTTCTAGTAACGAACACACACTCGATGGTGGCAATTTAAAATCAGCAAAAACATTATGTAGGCGATAGACAGGCCAGCATACTGGTATTATAATGGTTATAGTGGAAAGTGCTATAATGGAGGTCTGTGGTGCAACTGGAAGTATTTTCTATTTTTACTGAAAGGGTTGTAACACGACAGGGAATTTAATACGCAAAAGTATTAAAGATGTTTTAAAAAGGTATGTACTTATACATTAAATGAATACTAAAGCTTGTTAAAATGTCTTTTATTTGCGAATTACACATTTACACAATATATATACTTTATTATAAATATTTATTCGGCAAATAAATCTGTCCTTCACCTCAACACGTAATAGAGTATGAGAATTGCGATAGGCATTGTTATCACGACATCTGTACGCACGGCCGCGTTACAATTGTTCCTGTTGCAAGTGGTGCAGCGCGCATTGCTGTGGCCTCTGGCACGCTCTACTGCCAATAAACCGAGGCAGACCGAGTCCACTTGTGCCCGTGGCACACAGCCTCGGATAACGTCCACTGTGTTACCAACTGAAAAAGAAAAACTAAGCGTTAATAACGCTAAGATATAAGGGAATTTCATTTCCATTTGCTACTTATACGAGAAATCGCGATAATATATCTATTACCTACTTATAGCGAGTGTATTTGTAGATTTTGACGTGGTGGAGCCACGCTGCTGCTATATTATGGCTGTAGCACGAATGGGGCGGCTCCACCGGGGAAGGACCACGTTTTCACAGAGTACCGGCGTAAAATAGCAACTTAATGCTGCTGTATTTCGTATGGTGAGTGTAGAGAACCGGAGACCCTTTTTACTGAAAAGGAGGCATTTTAGTCCTCAGGGGTGACAACGCATCTGCATGTTGGTTCTTAATTGAAGATAAATATAGATGTCTATTAGCCACAGCATCCACTTACCATCATGCGGACTATGTGTTCGTTTGTTACCCTTATTCTATAAAATAAAATTTATTTTTGTTTCTATGACCCTTTTTATGTACCCTCCCGATTGTATTAACTTTTCTATTCTACCGTTCACTGCGAAGCCCAGTTAGATGAAATATCTAAATATATTACTTCGCCGTAAAACTTAGTTTTCTTTTTTGTTTGGAAAAGAAAGAAGGGAGAAATTCCTTTGACCGGAGAAGCAACTGCGAAAGGAACTGCAGTTTTAAATTTTCCATGCAGTAGCATGTGTCCGTCAAATCCCGAGCGGTCGCTTGCGACCGCGCCTACCCAGAATAATTTAACCATTTAAACTTATATTTAAAGACTACTTTTCTATGAAGAAGTTTGGCATTACATAATTAATACAAAATTCTCTATCCTGTAGTCTAAACAAAAGTCAGTTACTCTATGTATTTTTATTTTTATTCTAATGTCAATTTACGACATATTAAACCATAAAACACAGCACTTTAAACCATAAAAACTTATATTTATAGACTACTTTTTTATAAAGAAGTTTGGCATTATAGAATCTAAACAAAATTCTCTATCCTGTGGTCTAAACAAAAGTCTTTGTTTGTGTGCTGTGGGTAGGAGCGGACGCATCCGACCGCTTGAATTTTGACGGAACTCATGCATTACACGGTAGGTTTTGCTGTCAGTTTTACAACAACCACGGTTGTGTTTGATGAATAACCTACCGTGTAATGCGGTAATTGACGGTTGCATAAAATTAATTGACAAATATTTGGATTTTTTGATTTTTACGTCAATCAACTATCAGTCACGAATTTTGATTGAACGTCTAATGGCATTTCGTCAATCACGCGTCAGCTATTTACCAAACGTCGTCGCTACCAAAATTAAAGGTAAGTATGTAACAATAACGCGATGTGTGATAGTACCAGTACCAGTAAATATAAATGTATTAGATTATTATTTCGAATGTTTTTTTTTATTTCATCTTTCCTCATTTTCCACCAAACTCAAGGGCCATAGCCAAGTGTAGAAAGGTCGCCTGATGATGTCGAGCCACGTTGTATGTGTTTTAGTGGGCTGCGGCTAGAGGAGATTCCCCTCCCTTTACCGCTGTAGTCGAGATGGAGTCGTAAGAGAAGAGGAGTGTTGGTATGGCGATTGGCAATGCCACTTGATGCTTCCAAGTGCTCGTTTTTCCCTGGCTCCATTCACTTATCGAGCTCGGGGAGTCCGTAGTGCAGGTGAAGGCGGGGAGTCCGTAGAGGACGCGAAGGGTAGTGTGGCTTGTTTCTGGTGCGCCTTATCTGAGAATGAAAATGGGGAGGAGAAGTCAGCAACTAAGGAGGGGCAGGTGGCTCAGGACTGTGCTTTGTGGCATTCCTTGGGGGAGGCCTATGTTCAGCAGAGGTCGAGGATTTGTGAAGTGTTTTAATGATGATGAATGATAATGGCATTATATTAATATGATACATAAATAGAATGGATGTTACGGGTAGAGTCCATCTATCCATAGAGTCCATTCTATTCATTTAGGTGTGGTAGGGTATAGAATTTTTATCGATATAATTTGGTACACTGTCTTATCCCTAATATTAGTTCCGTGGACGTGCACTTCTGCTGTCAGCGCCAAAATGGCGGAAATCAAATCACTTCATCATGTCACGGTGTATAGCCTGTCCAGCGTACTTGTATATATAGAGGTCAGTAGTAGTAGGTATATTGTTGTTTATTTGAAATTTATTTGATTGCGGAAATGAAAACTTGGCCAAGTTGCTGCCCATTCTGAGAAAAATTAAGAAAAACGCTGCCTACCATAGATGATGTAAAGAAAGAAATTAATTCAATCAGATCCAACTACAGCCGAGAATAAAAATAAATTATAACATCTAAAAGATCTGGCGCAGGCGATACATAGACAGAAACGAGTGTATATATTTGTTTATATATATATATATATATATATATATATATATATATATATATACAACGTGTCCCAAAATTCAACGATAAGCCGACACCGGAGGATAGACCTGCCCCGGACCAATCGGGAAAAAAAAAGAAAAAAAAATATATCCCAATTATATTTTAAGTTATATAAAAAAAATGAAATTCTTCAGAAATTGAGACCGTTTATGATATTTTTCACTACCATGACTACAATTTTTTTAATATTTTTGTTTCTTTTTTTATAGGCAACCTAAATAGCACTGCTATCTACCACAATTCTTAAAAAATCCAGAATAACTCTTGTTTTATCACGAAAATTAATGAAACTTATTTTATTCCCTAAATTTTTTGAAGACTTTTACTTTCAACCAAATTTAACTTATCGTGGTGTAAAAAAAAAGTATGAACACTAGTATGGCAAGTTTTTTTAAAAATTGACGCAACTAACCAACATTCCAAAATGGTATAATACTCTAGGAAAACAAGTTATAAAAAAATATGGGTCTATTATTTCTTAACAGGGGCCGAATTCCTTAAATTGTAATTGTCATTAATCACTTTTACTACATGCCCAAAATGGGTTCTTGTTACAATTTCTAGGAATTTTAATGGGGCATGCATACCTTAGATGTTAGAGAGAGATAGATAGATAGAGATATTTACGTTAAAAAGAGACAACAACAGGGCAGGTAGAGAATCTGTTATTATTCTCAGCAAGTCAGTTCAGTACGCTCTACTCCTTTGTTTACTGCGCACCGTTCCCAATTCATCTTACGTGGCTCTCGTACATACTATCGACTTTTGGCTTGGCTTTTTGGACTGGAATCGACCTGCAAACTTAACTGGCCTGGCATTATTTGGACTGGAAGTGATCTGCAAACTGAACTGACCTGGCATTATCTTGGACTACGATTGTGTGTTTTGTGATTTAGAGTTCTGGCGAATTTTGGACTGTTTGGCGTTTCACTTGCCGCAACCGTACACACCACAGGAATACGCTAAAATGCATTTAATCTATGGAGAATGCCGATGTAATGCTAGCGGACTGTATCGAAAAAGATACCCAAATGCTCAAAGATATCCTGATTATCGAGTGTTTATTAATATGCATCAAGCGTTTTCGGAGGTTCGTATGCCATCCAATAGGAGAAGCGCTGGAAGACCTAGATTGGATCGTGATGAAGAAGTTCTCAATGAGATAGAAAATGATTCGACTACTTCGGTACGTGCCATAGAAGAAGCTACAGGAATCCCGAAAAGTCCAAATAATGCCAGGCCAGTTAAGTTTGCAGGTAGATTCCAGTCCAAAAAGCCAAGCCAAAAGTCTATAGTATAGTCAAATAGTATGTACGAGAGCCACGTAAGTTGAATTGGGAACGGTGCACAGTAAACAAAGGAGCAGAGCGTACTGAACTAACTTGCTGAGAATAATAACAGCTTCTCTACCTGCCCTGTTGTTGTCTCTTTTTAACGTAAATATCTCTATCTATCTATCTCTCTCTCTAACATCTAAGGTATGCATGCCCCATTAAAATTCCTAGAAATTGTAACAAGAACCCATTTTGGGCATGTAGTAAAAGTGATTACTGACAATTACAATTTAAGGAATTCGGCCCCTGTTAAGAAATAATAGACCCATATTTTTTTATAACTTGTTTTCCTAGAGTATTATACCATTTTGGAATGTTGGTTAGTTGCGTCAATTTTTAAAAAAACTTGCCATACTAGTGTTCATACCTTTTTTTTACACCACGATAAGTTAAATTTGGTTAAAAGTAAAAGTCTTCAAAAATTTAGGGAATAAAATAAGTTTCATTAATTTTCGTGATAAAACAAGAGTTATTATGGATTTTTTAAGAATTGTGGTAGATAGCAGTGCTATTCAGGTTGCCTATAAAAAAAAGAAACAAAAATATTAAAAAAATTGTGGTCATGGTAGTGAAAAATATCATAAACGGTATCAATTTCTGAAGAATTTCATTTTTTTATATAACTTAAAATATAATTGGGATATATTTTTTTTCTTTTTTTCCCCGATTAGTCCGGGGCAGGTCTATCCTCCGGTGTCGGCTTATCGTTGAATTTTGGGACACGTTGTATATATATATATATATATATATATATATATATATATATATATATGTGTGTGTACATCATCATCATGTTACAGGCTTAAAATAAAAAATTGTCTGTATAATTTAATATTGCCCATGTGACGCTGCATCCATCTTGTCTCAATATATTGCCTACTATATTTGAATAATTAGATACATATATTAAAATATAGTATTATTTAATACGTTAAAATACTGCGACACTTAAAATATATTAAAACTAAATAGTATATCTATTGCGAAGTTACCATGTGCTTGGCAGTAAAGGAAAATATCGTGAGGAAACCAAAATGTCAAAAAAAAAAGACACCATAAAGTCTGTCAACACGCATTGGGGCAGTGATGCGGACATTTCTTTACCCTCCCTCTCAGAAATGAGTTACACGAAGTTATAGTAAGTTCCCATAATATTAGGAAGTTGTCGTAGTCGATATTGTCTAGACGCAGCATAATCTTGTTGCATGTTGTGCAGAATTGATATAACAAACGTACGAGATTTATTATCCGGTGTAGCGACCATTTTCAGGCAGCGATATTCTATAGGAATTCTCGAATCTGTTGTTGGTGGAGGATGACCAATATTGTGAACCCATTGTGCTGACACCCAGTTTGAAGGATGGCACTCAACAGGTGAACCGGGCCATTCAGTTTCTTGTGGGTAACAGCCCAAACAACGCTGGTAATAACAGCTCTCTGGGGTTACTGAAACAAAAATATGAAGTCACATTTGTAATTAATGGAAAAAGGCGTTATTTTGTGGAAATTAAAGCTGTTATACACATCCGCTTAATAAAATGATGTGTCTTACCAAGTCACTTAGCGATCAGCCACCGCAGAGTCTACATCACCTGAGGATGCTTCGTGTGGAGGCGAAACACGTATCATATTATCGTCGATGGTGTGTCTTTCCTAGTGTAATGGTATTGGGAGTAGTGGTGCTAGGACTAGTGGTGACGGGATCAGTGCATGCAATTGAGAGAGGGCGGGAGGTGCTCTTCAAACTAGGTTAGACACATCATTTTATTTTATTGAGCGGATGCGTGCGAATTAATTCTTAACATCTTTAGTTACATTTATTTAAGAAATTTCCAATATAATAATTTTAAATGTGTATTAACCATATATTGTTATTAAGTTATTCGAACCGACATTAAAGGAAAACATCTATAAAGCTGCATGTCTGAACAATTTCAAATATTCAGTTGGCGTGTGAAGTCCGCCAATTAGCACGAGCTCACGGACTTCTCTTCCCCCACGGACTCCTCCCACCCCACGGACTCTTCTCACCCCACGGAGTCCGTCTAGGTAGTTACCACCCTCCTACTTATTTCTATCGCCAAGTAGCTGTGCCTGCACTGCTATGTGACTGTCTCATTGGTCTAGTAGTTGTAGTAGTGTGACTGCTGATCATGAGGTCCTAGGTTCGAATCTCGGGTCGGCTCAAAAATCAATTATTGAGTTTTTCTGTCATGAAATTCTGAGTAGGTGCCCGGAGTCAGGAAGTTGGAGGTGTTTTACCACCGTGCCTCGGAAAGCAGGTAAAGCCGTTGGTCCTGATCTCTCTACGGTCGTCTCGGTTTACCGTCCCATCTGATTATGAGAGTGAAGGAATAGAGAGTGCACCTGTGCTTGCGCATACACTTGGGCACTATAATCCTGTACTGCGCCGATGGCTAGTCTCCGTTGAGGTAGGACGTCGTGACAGAAATTCGGCCTGGAGGACATTATTATTGTTATGTTACTGGTCACTTCCGGCTGTATTATAATGTCCTGCAGCAGTTTTTCGGTCACGGTGCCCGGTTTCAACGGAAACTAGCCATTTAAGCAAGGCAGGATTGTAGTGTACTTCCCTATTCTCTCACTCTCTCCCTCATAATCCAATGCTACGGGAATATGACATTACGGGAGAGAGAGAGAGCAGTCGGCGCTGCTACCGAGAAATTCTTAATCTAAAAACCCAGTAATTTGTTTTGTCCCGACCTGAAATTCGAATCCAAAACCACATCAACAACAGTTGCGATTGCGAACACTAGACCAGACAACTAAGTCGAGTTTCTTTCTCTCTCTCTCTCTCTCTCTCTCTCTCTCTTTGTCTATATACTTTGTATACAGGTGGGATAGGATGTGGTAGTATTGGTTAGTACCTCTGTGTGCACGTTCACTTGCGGCATTATAAAATCTTTTGCGAATTAAAATATTTTTGAAAGCATTCGGAATTTGGAAACGTCTTACTTACCCTCTTTTAAAACGTAATGCTCAATTCGATTACTAGGGAATCACACACTTATCTGATCATTTATGCCGATGAAAGCGCACAAGTAACCGAAAACAGAATAAACTAAGTGCAAAATGTGAATTTATGGAAAGCCACGCTTGAGAACGGCGGATTAAAACTAAGTGGTCAATACCGAGTACAGTGGCTTGATGATATAGACTTTGAATACGTTCTGAAAACGGTGAAATTCAGAGACTTTGGATTTGTACTGCATGAGTCCGGGGGCATAGATTACGGAATTAGAGCCCGTACTGGTGCAGCTCGAAGTAAGTTATCGGAGATACCTCAATAGGTTGTACTTGAGAAACTAAAATCCTTAGTGCTTGCGCTCCGTGACTTGAGAGAGATCGTGATTGTAGTAGTTCGAAACATAGTTTAAAAATATTTCTAGTGAAATTGATTTTTTACAATGTTATAGAGTACTATTCGTTCAAACTTATTACGTTTTACGATATTAGTATAACGATATTTTACGGACTTCGCAAAATCGTTTACCAAAAATTTAATTAAGGGATGCCTCGAATCCTTTTCAGTTAACATCCTTTTGAGATGCGCCATCGGTATCCTTATTTTCCACCATATCCCTATATTTTTTATAATATCGAGAAAGCATTTTTCTCAATCTTTGTGTAAATTAAATTATAATGCGATCAGCGATGTTATAAAAATAAAATAAGCAATGAGTTTAAAATCACTATAAGTACTCACTACGTTTTAAACTAGCAGATGTTGTTTGGTGCTGGGAATAAATACATGGGTAATAGTGTTCTGTGGCTTGGTGTCGTGTTTTTTTTGACACCGTCGCTGTCGTTTTAATGCGTTAGGTTATTTGTACATTTAGGTTTAGGTAGGTAGGATTAGGTTGACTGCCTCGTTGGCCTAGTGATTGTAGTAGAGCGACTGCTGGTCATGTGGTCCTGGGTTCCAAAAAAAATTATTATTGAGTTTTTCCATCAAGAAATTCTCAGTAGTTGCCCGGAGACAGGGAGTAGTTGGCGGTGTCTCACCCCCATGCCTCGGAAAGCACGTAAAGCCGTTGGTCTGCGCCTGATCTCTCTCCGGTCGTGTCGGTTTACCGTCCCACCGGATTATGAGAGTGAGGGAATAGAGAGTGCACCTGTGCTTGCGCATACACTTGGGCACTATAATCCTGTCCTGCGCCGATGGCTAGCCACCGTTGAGGCAGGCCGCCGTGGCCGAAATTCGGTCTGGAGGACATTATTATTACTATTATTACATATTCAGTTGAGTAGTAGACATTTATGTCGTATTTAGAAATATATAGGTAAATAACAGTTTTAACTATTTAAGGCTTTCTTAAGTAGAAAACAACTTTATACCGTGAAATGTGATGATGATATTCTAAACTTCTGTCAATGTGAATCAAGCACTCAAATCAGAACACTATCCCAAGTACAGCGTTTTGAGGAGCGATCTTGATACCTAACAGATACTGTATTTATTAATTAGAAATTATCTTAGGACGCTGATATCTTAAAGAGCATACCAAATGATGAAGCACTTGAGTTCATCGTTGAGGAACGTTTATTAATACGGACCTAAGTGTACAAGAGCATTAATCGGCCCGTACATGGTAGTGAGGCCGATCTTGGGCTGAAATGTAAGCTCCGCAATGAAAACTGTTGCGTTACATCTTATAGAAATTCCTCTGCTGAACATAGGCCTCGTACATAGAGTGCCTCAGGAGGGAGAGGTTTGCCACAGTTGCCACGCTTGACAGTTGGAATCAAGAAGATGCTTTTTTCCAGCTTCTGTTTAATTTACCTCTGTCGCTTTTTACTACACCCATGGAATGATATGGGGCGGTGGACTCTTGTACGCCGTTGCTTCACGACGATGTGGTAAGAGAGTGTAATAGTGTTAATATCTCAAGTCAAAGTACGTTTCTACAAATTAACTGCCCTCTGGAACTCGGGAAATCACTTAAATAAAATTTCTGAAATCTTTTTAGTATTGCTAAACCAACTATACGCGATTATTGTCCTGTTCCTAATATTAGAGTATTTTTAGGGTTCCGTAGTCAACTAGGAACCCTTATAGTTTCGCCATGTCTGTCTGTCCGTCTGTCCGTCCTCGCTTAATCTCCGTGACCGTTAGCACTAGAAAGCTGAAATTTAGTACCAATATGTGTATCAATCACGCCGACAAAGTGGTAAAATAAAAATTGGAAAAAAATGTTTTATTAGGGTAGCCCCCCTATATGTAAAGTGGGAAGTGATTTTTTTTAATTGCAACCCTAACGTGTGATATATTGTTGGAAAGGTATTTAAAAATAATTAGGGGTTTACTAAAATCATTTTGTGATAATGTTAATAATTTCGGAAATAATCGCTCCAAAAGTAAAAAACAATGTGTCCCCCCCCCTCTAACTTTTGAACCATAAGTTTAGAAAATATGAAAAAATCTGGAAAGTAAAACTTTATAAGGACTTTCTAGGAAAATTATTTTGAACTTGGATGGAAACAACAGTTTTTGTACAAACTCATAAGTGGGAACACTTACTGTGACGGACGGGAAACTACGGAACCCTACACTGAGCGTGGCCCGACACGCTCTTGGCCGCTTTTTCTCAATGCACATGATGATAATATGTGTCCGACGCACCCAGATCGCATCCAGAAATCGAGCCGCGATACCAAATCGGAGCCAACGCGATACGGCGTCCAACACTCAGTCCTGTTTTACTCGCAAATCTGCCCATTGAATCCTTCACTTCGGTAGGGGTTACAATAATGAATAAACAAATAAAATGAGTTTAAGTAAATTTCAACAAATGGCTGGTTTATTCTTACCAAGGTTAAAGAAATTTGCTTTCTTAGCACTTTTGACGAATTATGATTGAAAAATTATTTAGATGACACGTCGGATTAAATCATCTGCTAAAATAAAATGAAATTCTAAGACCAAAAAGTGACTAGAACATATTTTTTACATGTTTATTTCATCGGCTCTAACTTCTATAATAAGCAGCGAGACGAAACGTTGATGCGAAATGCGAAAATGCTCAAACAATCCATAAAGGACACAGTGCAAAAACATTATTTGACTTTGACTTTTACAGTATACTAATTAATCGTACGGGTGATAGTAATATAATGTAACACTAGAGACGAGCGCGGCTGGCGGCCAGCGTGCACAATTATGTCGACCGCCCATCACTGACTTTCGCGCGCCGCATTCGACCGATCTCTTACACTTGGATTACCGACGGACCACCTTTAGCGCTTGCAGTTCTTCCACTCATCGCTATATCTTTCCATATATATTTATGTGAAAGCGGAATATCTCAATTTGCCGTTGCTTTTGTCTGTCAATTAGGCTTAAGTTTCCAGCACCGTTATACCTGGCAAACGGCACGATAATTTACACCACAAACGACTGCAATACTTAACGGGGGGATTCATTAAAAATGTTCTTATGATGATAGCCTACTGTGACTATGAATATTAAATTTATTATTAGAACATTTCATATAGAGACAATTAGGATATAATATAGATAATTTAGAGATAATTTTTAGGGTTCCGTACCTAAGAAAAAAAACCCTTATAGGATCACTTTATTGACCGCGCTTCTGTCCGTTTGTCCTTTTTCTAAGAAACGAGTAGATATAAAGATGAAATTAATATCAAATACTAAGGTCTACGGTCCCCCTGGAGGTGTTTTAAATTTGGTTCGATATTTCCAAGTCGATTTCTATCAAAAGGTACTTCCAATTGATACTCGCAAACTCTGTGTGAGTTTCAAAACTTTTAAGATACTTCACATTGGCCTAAAATCATAAAATTTAGCAAGCAAGTTTTTAAAATCAAAATAATCGTTAATTAGAAAAACAAATATTTTTTTACGATTACAAAGTTATAATTGTAGTTGAAGCATCGTCTGTTATGTAGAGTATACCTACCGATGTATGGAAGAACATTTTGCCACTGCAAATTAAAGTTTGACCTTTCAATCCGACTTGTTTTTTCGATGTTAAGCACTTATTAATGTATGAGCTATCCATAACCCTCAGGACGTCATACTCACACTTTTCCGCTTTTTTTTTAATTTTATTTAAGGATGTTTCAACTTCTTACAAATTAAAAAAATACTAAAATTGCTGTTCAGATAGCCGTGGTAGCTCGGATGGTTACCGCTTGCTGTAAATTTTACAGTACCTACACGAGCAAAACGGGTTTGATCCCCTCCGGCACCAATCAAATTGTTAATTTCAATTTTAAGTTCTGATTTACCACACGCTCGGCGGTGAAGGAAAACATCGTGAGGAAACCTGCATGTCTGAGAAATAAGAAAAAAATATTTCGAAGACATGTGCAGTGCCAACACGCATTGGGGTAGGGCGTCGGACAATTCCTTACCCTAAAACCATCTCAGAAATGAGCGGCGGCCTGTACCCAGGAGTGGGATGTATTCCGTATATATAGGCTGTAATCTTTAACCTTTAACTAAAACTGTTCGAAAAACTAGATCCCAAGGAAGAAAATCCAATAAAATGACGATATGACTACGTTATTCAGACTTAAATTATGACACATAGTGATGGTAACTTTCCCTAAGCCTTCTGGGTATATTATATATATATATATATATATATATGTATATATACATATATATATATATATATATATATATATGTATATATATATATTATAACATTTAGAGTAAGTATTTACGTTAGTCATAATTTACTACTTATAACATAAACGCTGTCTTAACCGAATTGCATTCACTAAGTACCTACATATTTTTATAAAGATATTTAAAAAAACATATTGAAGTTAAAAAGTTTAATAAGGATATAACATGCTGGCGCATCGGCATTGGATACCTTCGCTTTTTATAAATTACTTAATGCGGCGTGTTCGAGCATACTAGAACATCATTGGACTTATAGGCGATAAAATGGATAAAATGGTGCAAAACGCAAGAAAATGACATATGATTGCAGCCGTTATATTAAATGATTAAATGTAAACTGTGTTGCTACAATCATTACGCGGCTGGCACGGCGATCAACTACGGGCAAAAAAAAGAGCGCCTCAAACATTGCACATGCCTTTTTTGTCCAGTCAAATAAGATGAAAATAGGTAAACTCGGAATAAGAGATAATCGATAATAAGCTATAAACTTGCGTAAGTCTTTACTCAAGCATTCAAAAAGCTGCCTCAAATGTATGATAAAGTCATATTCAAGGTTAAAGGCCAGAAAAATCTGTTTTTTTTTTAAATCTTGTTTGCCGTTTGCCATCTTCTTTTTCTATGCGGTAACCCAGCGTTGGCTGGTGTAAAGGGCTCACGGTAGTGAATCTATTAACTCTCATATCCGACCTTACGACGGCTAGCTAGCGCTTTTTGAGAATGCCGCCTGGTCTTGCCCAAGCCATCACCTACCAACGTACTTTACTGGCTTGCATAGGATGTATTACTTAACCGACTTTTCTGAAGCTTACCACCACGTCACATACTTTAAGACTGCTCCGGATATGCCTATATAACATTTATATCAATTAAGTTTTGCGTAAAAAAATGCGTTTTACCTAGTTTTAAGAGCACATCCCTCTCTCCCGCAATTACGTGCACTATCATTGCGGCAACTAAAACCAACACCGCTCTCAATCACTACTCAGGAAACACGCGCAACCGTCCAATAACTAGTTTCGCCTCTAAACGACATCATCAGGATGGCGACGGCTTACTTAGTAGGAAATACATAACATTTTATTTTTCACCCGTAGTTTTGCTTTGATACTTATTCGATTACTTGAAAATGTATTTGCAACGAGGATCGGTTTAACTGTCAGGATGGTAAAAATTGTCCTACTTTGTGAAATTATTGAAAGGTGTTTTTTTTGGGGCAAGCTAGATTATTTAGGTTTCACTGTGCAGATAATGATTTGCTGACCAGTGTAATAAATACTAGAGATGGGCTGAATATAAATTTCAGCGAATACGAATATTCAGCCGTAAGTTCGGTAAAACTTTTACCGAACCGAATATTTCGCCGAACATTTTGTGGCAGGATCACCTCAGTGTTTAACCAATTTAATACAGTGGACCCTCGGTAATCCGACAAACATTTTGCAGGGCAGTGTCGTCGAACTATCGAATTTGTAGGATTATTTGTAGGATAGGAGTACTGCCTTAAACCCCTATAGTCCTGAATTTTTCACAAAAGAGTACCTGGTAATCCGACTAATTACAGATCCAATTATAACCTTCTATATGTTATATACAACATGTAACATAATTAACGCACTTTGAGAAAGTAGTTTGTTCAGAATCGTTTACTAAATCTATTCCTATCATTTTTAATATAGGTAATTTTTTAAATGAAAAAAAAAATGATTAAAACTACGTAAATTACAGTCACACTAAATCTGTACAGTCAAAACAAACTGAAATGGACCTTAACTTAAGGCAATAAGACTCTTAAGAGTGCAGTTTTATTTGTATTATTACTAATTCTGTCATTCAATAAAAATAAAGAAAAATGAACTTCATTTCAAACAAGTTAAAGTCTTTGCGTTCGTGGATTTGTACTGTGACCACAACATTCTTCCGGAATTAGTGTAACTAATTTGATAAATAATCAGTGCATAAAAATGTTTAACTAAAAATTCAGTGTATGTATTATGAATATAACATAATATACTAATTGGGGTGTCTGAGGGTGTGCGTTAATTATGTTACATATTGTATATGTACTACATTTGTATTTTGTACTCTGAAGTACAAATCATATTTCATTATGTATATCAAATTTAGAAGATTAAACGACACAATAGGGACCTTACGTTTTATTATAAAATTCACGTCATTAATGCTATAGAATTTACAAAAAATATCCAATAACTTTACATTATCACATATTGCTACTAGTTCAGCTTCCATGATGCATATACTCGTATATATCTTAGCTTACAATTTAAGATAGATAGTAGTATATGCATCATGGAGGCTGAGATACATAGTAGCAATATCTGAAGCACTGTCATACGCTGCATCTCTACCACAAGGTAATATTGTGATATTGACAGACTCAAGAAGCGCACTCCAACACTTGGCTCGGTGCACCTCGGGCACACGAGGCACACCGATAGCCTACACCGTTCTGGGTACTATACATGGGTTAACATCCAGGTAGAAATCGATAAAGTTGCAGTGGATTCCGTCTCATTGCGGCGTGGAATATAATCAGCGAGCGATCTTGGCTAGACCGGCTATTACGGATGGCATCGAATACAACATGTTACCCCATTACATTGATTGTATTTGTATTATGAAAAGGCTATGTTACAACCTATGGAAAGAATATTTCGATTTACGTTCAAAAGAAAATGGTATTTGGTGCAAGACGGTACAGCCACATCCGCCTAAAATACCATGGATTGATAACCATAAGCTATCGCGACAGGATGCAGTAGTGATAATGAGGCTTCGTACTGGACACATTTCATCTAGAAAGCTTGTATTCCTTATGAAAAAGGTCCAGTCACCGAACTGTGATCAATGCGGTGTACCAGAGGACCTAGTGCATGTCTTGATGGATTGTGCCCACAACGCTGCCTTTCGTATTGATAAATGCCACCACATTTTAAAAGATTTCGCTGATTGTAATATAATTTTAGTTAAGCCACATTCTGACGATATAAAAATATTAGTCAAACTTTACAAGAGGAAGTTCTCGGATCGATTACTCACTTCTCAATGTGATTGATCTGGGAACTTTTCATTTTTTACTTTTTGTAACTAAATGCATATCTTCTTCAACTTTCTGTAATTAATTATTGGTTTGAGAACTTTATAATGTAATAAGTTTAAGTATACCCAATGTAACTGTTTTTTTTTGATGAATTAACGGAGCGACATATTCATATTGTGAATAAGCTCATTAATAAAGAATTAAAAAAGAACAAAAAACTTTACATTAGGAAATAATTGTGTACAAACAAATGTACATATCTACTATAAAAATCAAAAATTACGAATCAATCAATTTAAGAAGCATCAATTAAAGAGCGTAATTAAGAAGCAATAACGCTTTTTGAGGAATATTATGATCTTTCAACCATTTTTAGAATCCAATTTTTCAATCAGAATCAAAACAATACCCTACGCGTCGAGCACAATAGTGGTGTTGCGTACAAGTTACAACTTGTTCAATCATGCATTAGCGAAGATTTTCGAAAAATATTCAATAATAAATAATAGACCATGTCGGATTACAGGGGGTGCCGGATTAGACAGGGGCCAAATTATCGGGGGTCCACTGTATGTCGAAACTTGTTACCGTAACGCGCGCGGGATTAACGCCGGACCCTGCCGCTCAATCCCCCGCCCCACCTTACATGTTTTGTATCATCTAGTACCTTCGATCAACAATACTAATGCAAATTACCGGCACATGCTTATGTTTTGACTATTTTTGTGAGAAAAACATAGGTACTTCGTTGTGTTATTCTTAGTGAAAATTGATAGTTATATGACAAAAATGAGTGGCAGGAGATGTGTGTGTGTATGTGTGTGTGTGTGTTATGTCAGCTCAGGATTCTCAGACGAGTTAAAGTTAGAGGTACAGAAAAGAAATAACCTGAAACACAATTACAAAAATAATAATAACTATAAGGCCTCCAGACCAAATTTCAGTTATGGCGACCATTCTTTACGGAGACTAGCTATCTACGCAGTACAGGATTATAGTATACGAGTATGTTCGCAATCTCTATACCCTCACTCTCGTAGTCCGATGGGACGGCAATTCGACACGACCGCTGAGAGATCAGGCGCAGGACCGCATTTCCGATGCACGGGGGTGAAACACTGTCAACTTCCTGACTTCAGGTTGCTATTGAGAATATTTTGACAGAAAAACCCTATAATTGACTCGACCAAAGAGGCAGTCATATTAATAAAATATAAAAAAAAATTCTAAAAAAAGTACTCACACAATTATATCTAATTTTGTTTTGTTAATAGCATATACAGAGTGTTCAAGGAAATCTGCACCAGCGAAAGTCTGTGTTCTGAGAACACCAATACTTATCTCATTTTAGTGTGAATTTGTGGATGAGCGTTGTTGACAGAGAAGTAATTGGCCCAAAAGAACTCCTAACGAGAATAAATGGCGAAAATTATTTAGATTAAAAAAATGATTTTGTGGAGGCCATGGCAGATTCGGATGTCACTTTATAAACACGCCAGAACACGGTATTTCAGTGCGACGGTGTGCCCCTTGCCACTATGCAAGACAAGTTAGAAGTCATCTGAACCAGCAATTCCCAGAAAGATAGATTGGCTGTAATCCACCAATCGCCTGGCCTCCAAGATCCCAGACATGAACCCCATAGATTTTTTTTATCTGTGGATGCTATAGGGAATTATAGTAGCATCGCGAATTCTCGAGTTTGGAGGAGTTAAAAACTAAATTAAATGAAGCTCAAAAATAATAAGACAAAACATTCAAGCCAAGTAATTTATTGCGTCTGTGCCGATTGTGCATTGAGGCAGGTGGCAGGCACTTTAAACAGTCATTGTGAAAACAGTAATAAATGAATGATTTCTGAAAACGATTTCTGTTGATTTATTAAGGACAATGTGAAAAAATAAATTTTGATTTTACTTTAATTGTGCTGTTTTAAATCTTTTTATCCAGCATTCATAATTATTCACTGTATTAATCGGAAAAATGTGAGAAAAGTAATTTTACATGCATGAAATAAATTTCACTATTTTCGACTGTATCACTTTTAAACTCCGTTTTCGCACAAAAATGCCTTATAGTGTACTAATTTTTTTGTGTAATTTTGGGAGCTAAGGAACGCATAAAGTTTTTGAAATTATTAGGAAGTTATTCAGTGAAGGTTAAATATTTTTTTTAAGTTGAAATCAAATAAAAATTTCTCTAAAACAGAAATTTTTATTTTGTGCGCTAAATCTAAGCTACTGGTAGTTAGAGTTTTGGTGTTTAACATTTTTAGAGACGAACATACATGCCAGCCGTAATACTATTGCACGCCATAATTAATGCCACTAGCGCCACCTAGTATCGAGTAGCAGTACTAGCAGAGCTTTCTAGAAAATTCTCTACCAGAAATTTCTACACATAGTCGTTCGGGACCGGTATGTGCTCGAACATTCTAGATGTTTCAGTAGAAAATACCCTATATAAGGCCAGTAAAGACCACGTCCGAGTCAGCATTGAATTGGCGATGCAAGTGAATACTTTGAAGCGATATAAATGCGAATTGTGTTTTATTACTTGTGTGTTTTAAGTTGTAATTGGTGATCGGTAATGAGAGTGTCAATTTTGGTAATTCAATCGGCAGTTTTTACTGTCGTTAACCCTAACAATACTAACAATGCTAACTCTCGTAACTATACTAATAAAAAAAATCTCTAAGAATTATTTCACAGAAAAAGTAGCTAAAACCGTCCAAAACTAAATAAAACGAAGATAAAACAAAAAAAAAATTCATAACTCGAAAACTAAAAAAATCGCGGAACATACATGGGGGTCCAATCGATAGGTATTGGTGTCCCCAGACCACGGACCTTCGCTGGTACAGGTTTACTGGGACATCCTGTATGTTATCTTTTGACCAAGTGATAGGTGATTAATCAGGGCACTATTTATAATGGCCGGGCAATATGAATAATGACAAGTCAAATCGGTCTACGTAATTAATACTGATGGGAGTTCGTAAGTGCACGTTATTGTGTACAGACGTGTCATATAGTAATTAAAATAATTAAGTAAGTATGTGCTTAGTCGTGACCTCGTTATAACAATACCGGAAGCAACTGTGACATACTTTAGTTATATTTGTGTTAGTGATTTTGTTGAAATGTTTTAGCTTTATCTAGAATAGGTACTAAAATGGAGAACAGTCCCTTCAACCGGAGTGCCAGGACCACTCGCACCCCGCCTCCATCAAACCCGCCTATGCAGACACCTACTTCAAGCGAACCAATTAAAACACTTCCAACTCCTGAGTTGTGCAGCATTGGATGACAAGCATTGACCTGTGCCTTAACGAGGTGTGCTCAATCGCTACAGAGGGAAAACTTAACTCTGATCAAAAAATGCGCATTAGCTCGCTTTGTTGAAAAGTAAGCCACGGTACATCACAATTGGTAGTCCAGTACATGTCCCTCAAAATGGATGCCACTAAAGCCCAGACCTCCATCGTATTTCTGCAGAACCAACTTGACCTGTCCCAAAAGCTGCAGGAACTCAAGAATAGTATCGAAGAGTCATCAAAACCGGACTCTGGAACCACTTTTGCGGACATGATCAAAAAAGGTGGCCAAACCCTCATTCGCCCAAACAACCTTAGTACCCTAGCAATTTATCCGAGGGACAAGTCCAAATCCAGTGATGACACGAAGTGCCTCTTACAAAAAATAATATCTCCAGAAGAACTCAAACTACATGTCCGAGGCATGAGGAAGGTCTAAAATGGGGGAGTTATAATTAGCGCTGAGACAAAAGGAGATATCGACAAATTAACTCTGAGAAGCTTGTATCTTCTGGCCTTACCATGGAAGAACCGACTAAACGACGTCCAAGGATTGCAATTGTTGGTGTCCCTGTAGCCCTCACGAATAAAGAAGTGTTCGAGTGCATTTTCGAACAAAATATTGCCGATAAATTTCTCAATGCCACGCGTGAGTCCTTCCTGGCAACAGTCAAACTGAGCCATAAATCGGGTAAGAAAAACCTTCCTACCTGTAATTACATTGTCAAAGTGTCACCTAGCATCAGGAAGGCCCTTATCAATCAAGGACGAATTTATATTAATTGGACCTCATGCCCAGTCAGAGACTTTACAATAGTAACAAGATGCTTCAACTGCCAGCAGTTTGATCATTCAGCCAAATTTTGTCGGGAAAGTAGCCCTACATGTAACTACTGTGGAGAGCTCGGGCATTCCTTTAAGGAATGTAATAACAAAGCGCATGCGCCCGTTTGCGCGACGTGTAAACGTTTTAAAAGAAAATGCGACCACAAAACTGGTGATGAAAGCTGTCCAGCACGTAAATTCGCAGAGGACAAATATATCAACTCCATAGACTATGATTCATCCATTACCACCCTACACATCAAAGCGGCTCTTGTTTAGACCATTTTGTGATTAAATCAAATAACCCTTCTTTAACATTAGTTACTAATTCCTCGCTTACTGATCATCAAGCAATTTTACTAACATTACAATTAGCCTTACCTAGGAAAAACTGCATACGCAACCACACTAAAGTCCATATGACGAACTTTGAAAATGACATTCGTAGCATTGATTTTGACTTTGTTTATTGCTCTGACGATGCAAATACGTCCTTGAGTTACTTTATAAATTCTTTACAATACGCAATAATGAATAATACATTAACAATAAAACTGTCACGTAAGTATTATAATATTAAACCTTGGATAACACCTGGTCTCGTCCGCTGTATAAGAAATAGAGACAAACTTCATTTGAAATCTAAACTTTCTCCTGATAATTTAATACTTTCTGCTACTTATAAAAGATATAGGAATTTTTGCAATAAACTATTAAAAAACCTCAAAATACAATATGATAAAAATGTTTTACAAAAGGCCGGTAAAAACAGTAAACTTGTATGGAAGTTCGTTAAAAATAATACCTTCAGTTCAAAAAATCTTGGACCCCCACTTGATCTACTGTCATTAGACAAAAGCCCAAACGATGCAAGTAATAAAGTAAATAATTATTTTATAAATGTTGGCAAAAAAAAAAATAGCAGAGACAACTTTAAAAATAAGCAACACTCGTAATCCAATTTTTATGCCCACATCCTTTTCTAAGTTAAATTCTTTTGTATTGTTAAATACCGATATTGATGAGATTTTAACTATAATATCTGGCTTAAAAGAAGATTGTGCAGTTGGATGGGACAATATACCTAATCGCATACTCAAAAGATTTAAACATTTACTGGCCGCCCCGTTAACACATATCTTTCAATTATGCCTATCAAATGGTATTTTCCCGAAAGTGTTTAAAAAAAGCAGTGGTTTCTCCTATTTACAAAGCTGGTGATAAAAACTTAGTTAGTAACTATAGGCCGATTTCAGTCTTATCTGGCTTATCTAAAATTTTAGAAAAGATCATAAATACCAGGTTAATAAAATACCTGGAAACTAACAACTTGCTGTCAGACAGACAATTTGGTTTTAGGCTAAGAGATCATGCAATGATGCCTTGCACCAATTGACAGATTACGTCACAAGTAATCTTGACAACGGTATGCACTCAATTGGGATCTTTTTAGACCTTGCCAAAGCATTTGATACTATTTCTTGCCCTATACTATTGCAAAAGCTTGAAACACTTGGCATAAGGGGAACTCAACTACAAATTTTTTCTGATTACCTCAGTGATCGCTTTCAATGTGTAAAAATCGGTGAGTATACAAATACTGAATTACAAAACAGCTCTTATGGAATCCCACAGGGCAGTATCCTGGGGCCTACATTGTTCCTAATTTATATAAATGACTTATGCAATCTTCAACTTCAAAATGGTGTCATTATGTCGTATGCAGACGACACAGCCCTGTTATTCTCAGCTAAATCACGAGATGAGGTTTATAAATACGCTCAGTAAGGCTTTAACATAGTATCTAATTGGCTTCTTAATAATCTCCTACGTTTAAACGCTCATAAAACACAATATATGTTATTTTTAATGAGAAATAATAACATACCTACTCACCTAAATATTTACGCTCATAATTGTAACTCGTATAATGACACTGCATGTGCATGTTCCGCATTAACAAAAACAGACAATATAAAATATCTAGGTATCACGCTTGACACAAATTTAAATTTCCGCAAGCGCATCGATTTACTTTGTGCTAGAGTTCGTAAATTAATATATATTTTTAAATATCTTCGTAACATCGCTGACTTCAAATTGATAAGACAGGTCTATTTAACTTTGTGTCAATCCATACTCACTTATGGCATTACTTCCTGGGGTGGAGCTTCTAAAACAATATTACTCCCATTAGAACGTGCTCAGAGAGCAGTTTTAAAGTTAGCCACTTTCCGTCCTTTCATGTTTCCTACACATCAACTTTACTTGGCATGTAGTGTACTAACTGTCCGTCAGTTGTTTATCCTGAACATCATATTAAAACAGCATACCGAACTTCCATTTAACTTAAAATCCATAGACAGGAGAAGAATGGACTTAGTTTGTGTAAACCCTCAAACCAAACACGCACTTGTGAACAAATTTTACATATTTTTAGGACCCTTTCTATATAACAAGCTCAACAAGTCACTAAAGGTATATAGTCTAAGTTATAAGAACTGTAATATAAGTGTAAGGGAATTTCTAAATAAATTAAATTACGAAGACACAGAGAAGTTGTTAGAAATTCTAAAATAGTTTGTATTAATTGTAGGTAACAATTAATTGTTATTTTGTTATTTAGTTATTTTATTTATTATATAATATGTGTGTCCTAGTTCAGGCAGGTAGCTAATATTATATACTTGACTTTTTTATTTTTCTTTTGTATATTCTACATTATTAAGCTACACATAGTTTTAATTTTATCATAGTATGTTATTTTTGTTAGACTTATTGTTACTTTATTTAATTGTAATCATATTTATTCCTGTATGTAAACATGTGTAATTGGAAATGAAATAAATATTGATTATTATTATTATTATTTAAACTTCATTATTTATCACAACGTCTGGTGGTTGTGATTATTGTTACGTAACTTTAGCGAAATTTGATAAAACCTAACATTACTTAACAATGTTAATCACTTTTAATACAATAAGTTAATAATTGATACATTATTGAAACTGAAACTGAAAGTGAAACTGAAACTAAAATTGACAAGTGTAAAAATGCAAAGGAATAAATACCACTTTGCAGTATCAAATGGCAGCAATGGTGTATTCCTTCCTTTGTGTTCCAAAGAAAAACAAAACTTTATTCCTATTGTATTGTGTTATCAAAAGAAACCTTACCTAACTTAACCAATATTTTTATTATTCTGCTCAATAAGTAACGGACTTTATTTATAAAGCCCGATCAATTAATTATTAAAATTGTAGTATTTATCATATCGCCTACTCATATTGGGCAGTTTTCAGGCTGCCTGAACTTATGAATAATATTTTGGTCCCTAACTTAGGTATGTTATGGAAATAGTGCAATTTACTCTACTAGAGTTTTGGACATCTAAATAAACTTGTTCCAGTTAAGAAATATCCTTAAATAAAAAAAGTAAAGTTTCTTTTTCAATTTTCACGGTGTTTATGGGCTACGGTGGTCACTTATTATCAGTTTTTTTTTAAAGAATAAGGGTTACAAACGAGCACACAGTCCACCTGATGGTAAGAGGTTGTTGTGGCCCATAAACATCGAAATTTATCTTCAATTAAGAATCAAAATACAGATGCGTTGCCAGCGCTGGGGGCTGAGATGGAATGCCTCGTTTCCAGTAAAAAGGGTCTCCGGTTCTACATACTCACCATACGAAACACAGTAACATTAAGCCTATTTTACGATGGTATTCTGTGAGTGCGTGGTCCTACCCCGGTCGAGCCGGCTGCAGAGCTGCCGAGCTGCAGCATGGCTCTATTACGTAATAAAGGTGAGCCGTGTGCTCGTTTACGTCTCCTATAAAAACCATCAAAATGAACAGAATAGTCAGTAAATTATTTTTATACAAATGCCGACATTGTTTTAAGTTGTTCTATGTATTTGTTTCTAAACAGATATCACTTATCGCAATCGCGGCACTGACCTGAATCCGAAACAAGTGATGCTCACTGTACAAAAAGTTCAACCCACGCGGCGTCGTGTCGACATAACAGACCTTAGGTACCATTATAACAATGTAAATACGATTGTCAACAGTGGATTAAATAAATATTTATTAACCGGTAGTTGCGAGACGAGATGAGTCGGGAAGCATTGTGTTCAAGGCGCGGGCGGCGACCGGACCGCGTTCATTCGTACTGTATAAAAAGGACGTGACGTAACACTTTGTTTTGTTTTAAATACACAATCGAATGATGCAAAGGATTCTTTTGTCATTGTGTTTTATTCAAAAGTGCAAGTGAATCACAAATAAACGAACAAACGGAATTATTTTATACTTAAATAGCTTACCGTATGATATTAATGTTGCAGCATAGAAAACAAACACGAACATTGTAGTGTAACTAAAATCCTGAATAAGCAACTGACATTAAAGCACGTGCGCTCTGTTAGGACGTCTTTTATCGCACTAATCTATGCGGAACGGTTTTTATCTTTCACCTGCATACTTTGTTATCACGGGCCAGTAAATTATTTTGATGTTTACTGCGGAAAATAAAGGCTATCTTCGGATAAATCGAATGCAAAATCAAAATTTTCCGAATACCTTGATCAATAGTACAGCACTGAAATAGAAATGTAACGTCTGAAGTAGCGTTGAGTACAAAAATAGATTTCGACCGACGTAATTTCGACCTTCGTAAAATCGACGACCGAATTTAATTTGGGTGTTCGGCATAATGCATGCGAATCTTGGCACCATCTTTAACGTTTAATAAAATTTTAATACTCATAAAACAACGTTTGGATATAATATGACAATAACTACTTTAGTGACGAGCTGCATTCAAAATTATAACGAAAAAATATATTTATTTCTGAAATCACTATAGTACGTCTCTATAATGCTGATCAGAAATTCGGAAAAGTGAATAGGAAAATCAATTAGAAAATAAAATTAATAACTATAAATTTTCATCAAATTGTATTATTTTCGACTCTATTAATCTTATCACTTTTATATTCAAACATTAATATACCGATTTTAAGGATTAAGTTGACAACTTAATTCCACCAGTCGGCCAAGCACGAATGGGTCGACTCGACCGGGGAAGAACCACGCTCTCACAAATTACGAGTACCAGCGTGTAATAACTGCAATTTGCAATCCAATAACCGCGATTTTATAACAGCCTGCATTTATCACGTCATATTTAGGACGAGGAAATGTCAATCGTATTGCCCCAATGTGTACTCGTATGCCGTATTCACATGTTTTTGTATTATATAATTTTTAAATTATTAGACATGCAGGTTTCCTCACAATGTTTCCTTCACCGCTATGTACGTGGTAATTCAGGACTTAAACTGCGATTAACAATTTCATTGGTGCTGGTGGGGGTCGAACCCAAGTTGCTCGCGTATTATAACACTTACCTTATGGCGAGCGCTTAGTTTGAGTTACTACGGCTTCAACAATGTTAGAACGTTACACAGAGTGATTTTTTTGGTCCCTTTTTACTTTGAATTTACCTACATAAACTGGCTTAAGCACATTCAGTGATACTTTCAATATTAGTGATTACAAACATGTTGGTACATAGTATACGACGCGCGGGGAAGTGGAGACGAAATTAGAATTTGAGCTGACTTTCTATATCCCCTTAAACAAACGCATATATTAACTTATTTTACAAAAAAAGAAAATAAAGCGAAAAGAGACTACTAGAATTTTTTTTTATTAAAGTCAAAAAAGTCTCAAACAAAGGTGATTGCGGAACGCGACGGTGGGAGTCCAAACTCGGCCCGATCTTCTCGACTTAGCATGTGCCGTTGTGTGCGTACTGTGGCTCGTGCGTACTGTCACGTCACGTGCCAAACACACGCACATCAGCGGCGTTCGGTATATTTCTTAGAAGATAGACTACTATTCTGTTTTTACTATGCCATAGTCCTCCGAAGATTGCCTCATAGTGGTGATATTATTCGTTATAGTTACCACTGGCTTGTTTGCCAGGCGGGTTGCCAATCGTAGTTTCTAATTTTTGTTGAAGTTAGTAAGATGCTGATGCCCTTTTCCTGGTTTGCCTCCCTCTGTTGCCTTTACGACTCTACTACTCTCTACTCACGGGACGATACGAAGTAGTGAATAATCTAACATCGCCACTGCGCGGTTATTATCACTTCAACTAGTAAGTAATTTGACTGTAATTTATTTTCGTAATTACTCCTATGTGGTGCATAATTGTGCAATTGTGAATCATTCTTATTTTATTTTAAATTTTACATAAGTAGGTTAAATACTCATACAGCCTCGACGGTGAAACGTTACAAGAAAACGTATTTTTTTAATACCGTACTAAATTTCTCCACTTCGTTGATAAAGAAATTTCACTTCAATAAATGAGTCGGTTCATCTGATGGTAAGTGCATGCTGTGATCCATAATCATTTACATTTATTCTTTTTTTATAGGGCAAACGAGCACACAGTACACCTGATGGAAAGTGGTTGCTGTGGCCCATAGACATCTACATCTATCCTCGATTACGAATCAAAATGCAGATGCGTTGTCACCCGTGAGAAATAAGATGGAATGCCTCGTTTCCAGTAAAAGGGTCTCCGGTTCTCTATACTCACCATACGAAACACAGCAGCATTAAGCTACTATTTTACGCTGATATTCTATGAGGGCGTGGTCCTTTCCCAGTCGAGCTGACCCATTCGTGCTACAACTATACTACTAATATAACTGCAGCATGACTCTCCCACGTTTAATGTATTATCCGAGAGGTGAGACCTGATGACCTTTATAATAGGAATTGTTAAATAATAAAGATATTAATAGTTATTTTGCAACCATCCGCTAAATTAAATAAAATGATGTGTCTTCCCTAACTTGAAGAGCACCTCCCGCCCTCCCTCAATTGCGTGCACTAGTCCCGTCACCACCAATCCCAGCAACACTACTCCCAACGCCACTTTTTATTTTATTCTATTCTATCATCAGCATCATCAACAGCTCTTAAGTTCACGGCTAGACATTGGTTTTGTTTCTTCCATGAAAAAAAAAATACAAATATTCCTTCGAAAATTTGCTTATAGACTTGCATGTTGGGTAGAGGGCTGGTGAGCACAGAGCCAGGTACCCTTGCACTGTTTATGCTGCTTCTTTTCACTAGTTTGGGATGTAGGTTCAACGTTTTTGAATAGGTTTTCCGCCATTAGTCTGTCATCAGCTCGCTAGAGTTTCGCTCGTCAATCAGCCGAGTGCACTGAGAGAAGGTGGGATACTCTCACTGTGCCCATTTCTTTAGACGCATTGCGATAGTAAGCATTCCATAACATTAATGACTGTAGGAAAATGAAACGCAAAGGACGAATACGGTTTTCTACCTAATGTAATTAAAGAATAGTTAAACTTAAAACTTAGCTGTGTGGTGTCGGCGTAAGATTATTAATTCACTTACTCACTTGCCACATCTGTAGACCTACCAGTATAGCCAGAGTGAAGACCGGTCTTAACTCTTAAAATCCGGTCAGGACCGGATCTATCCAAATAGGTGGTAACCCTAGGTGCGACACGTCTAGCACTACGATTGTCCAGTCCGGTGTTATTTTTGGTAGATAGATAGGTAGGTAGTCTATTTGAAGGCTTATTGTTAGCAGTGGACTTAAATGGGATTTATAAACGAGGATCACTATCATTTAAATTTAACATAGTAAATAAATTTTAACCCTTTCACAGCGGAGCATTTTAAGGCGCCGCTTGATACGGATGCCGAGCGGTACTCGTGATTCGCTGTGAAAGGGTTAAGAGTCAGGTCAGTTATCGATCCATCTATAGTATTGACATCAAAAAATAATATGGGGATCTATGCCATGGATGCCACGCTTGGAACAGGTGTATTTTTTGTTTCCTAGTTGTTATTAGAAAGACGTTGCCACCTGTATCCTGGTCTCTTATTCTTACGCTGTCACTATACCGGTCATTATGATCGAATTTTGTGTTATATTTACACAAAATTGGCTAACAATGACCGGTATCGTATTTTGTGTAAATATGATACAATATTTTCTTATTTAAGCCTACTTAAATTCATATGCCTTAAATTAAATATTATACATATTTTCATCACGTTTCTTCCTATCTCGGTAGAAAAAACGGAGGACGGAGAAAATTTTACTTATGTATACGTGAAAGAAATTCATTTCACAGTAGCTTTTAATATTCGTCACCATGTTTGTTCTGGTTTTCAAATTCGTGAATATTTTTCTCATGTTTATGTAGTGTAGAAACTAGAAGCATATCTTTAATCACAGAGTTAATATTTGACATAGTAAGTATTGTAAATTTTATTATTAAGTGCATGACCGATTGTAACCAGTCTCCGTAATTTATTTGCACACTTTGATATCACGTTGACGTGAAATCCGGTAAATCTTTTGAATAGTCTCCTTACGTCAAACGGTAAAGGGAATAAAGGGGCCGGTGATTAAAACGTATTAAGAAACAGATATAAAAGCACATGACTTTGTATAATGCAGAAACTGGAGTCATGTACAATCAAAGTTTTGTTGCCTGAGCAGTATGATTGAAGAACATAAACATATACAGGTCGTGGTGTATACACTCAACTAAGCTAAGACTTGTAAAGTTGTAGTATTAAGGTTAACGATGACAATAGCGGTAATTGCATAATATCAGCCATAATGAAGTTTGTAGGACATATTATTTTTGCCAAGGGCGTATGAAATAAAACCTTTGAATGTTTACAAGAGCACAGCATGCGTTGTACTGTACCCACTTCATTTAACGTCTGGCATAATTATATTAAGAGAAAATAAAAATATTTATAGAAGAATAAAATTCGCTATTTATTTTTAGTTAATATTTATGGTATCAAAACAAAGAAATCCTAGAAGATGATATTAGTTTAGATCATTTATTTAATTGCACCTGCTAACGTAAATTCTCACCTTACCCAGGGTGGACTGGTACTATTTCATTATTTCAATAAGTAATAAATAAGTGTTTTTTTTTCTGTATAAACATTACTTTTATGATGCTCTCGCTATTAGATTTGATGAACGAATTATTACTAAAGTGAAGCTACAAGCTGGAAGAGTAGAGAAAAGAAATTAAAGAAAAAAATTTTTTTCTTTATTTGACGTAGAAAATAAAAATTTCGTTTGTTAAAGGTCTTTTTTTAAGCTATAACGTTTCAAAGTGATGAGATATCTTTAATCGAAGAAGGAGGGTCGAAAGGAATTCCGCAGGAGGTTATATCATTTTATTGCTTACTGTTTAGCTTTGGCAAAGAAGTTGAAATCAGCCCTTGCATTTGCACACACCAAATTCATAAAAATATCTATAATCAACAGGAAGGTTCGACAGCCCATCCTTTACTAACTTGTTATCAACACGAAGATCTTCGAGCTTGAGTGTTTTCGAGTGTTATAATTTAAAAGCGGCAATGCTTTCATTTCGAAGGACCAATTAATTTTTGACCGCAACATTAAGCGATCGATAAATTTCTCAAAAAAACGTAGCGACCAGTGCCGATAAGAGGTACGAGTTCGGGACTTCTTCCGTGCATTAAAGAGTTTTTATTTATCACAAACAATTTGTTATTGCTACTTTCCTTGCCTTCCGGTAGCCGTGTAATTGAATCTTCTGGTTTTTGAAGATTTATTGCCGTCATCTTATTGAGCTACCGCCCGTGATTAGTATAGCGGCATCTTTAATTTGTATTTTTCTTACAAAGCAATTTAATTAAAATCCTTTTAGAATCCGTTATTATGATGCTTAATTTCAAGCTGTTGCAAGAATAAAAATTTTATAAAAGAAATTCTATAAAAATAGCTAAGTTCGTTCTAACAGATTAACGATTAGAATAGTATTTTCATTTTAAATTCCCTCTATTGTATAAGAACAAGCAGGCAGCAACGATAACATGAAGCGAACAAAAGCGTGATAAAAGGCCGTATAATTTTCTTATAAGGCATAGCTGCGAATGATCTAAACGGTGTGTTTTCTACGTGACCGTTTTTGCTTTCAGTTTTATTAGACGATATAGTATACAGATTAGAGGGATGCCAAAATGTCCGACATAGTGACCCGCCGATACGATCGACGGAGGACGTGGCGATCGCGTGAGATTGCTCCGGGCACGTCCGCGCTGCCCTCACGAGCCTGTGCCGTTATTTTAATTTATTTCTTCTTCCCGCATCTAAACTTTCAAATTCACTGATATGCATTTGCGTTCTATTGTACACTGATGCTGTTTTGCAGTTTATTTGTTAATGCGCTATTTTGAGTATTTTAGGAAGGAACTGCATTCACCAGCGGTTTTTCTTGGCTCACGTTTAACTGTAGCGTATATTGAAATGCTGCTAAAATAAATATAATTTTATAATATATGTATATACGGCTATAAAAATATGCAGGAATCGAAAACGATAAGCTAAAAAATTAAATAATTTAAATTTTTTCTTTTTTTCAATTCAATTTAAACATTTGTTAATTAAAATTTTGAATATTGACCATGACTGTTCCTTAGACACTTAGAGGCTGATTTACTTTATCTCAGCAACCTATTGTGAATTGATTAAAACTACTTTTACGGATTTTATCGCGTTTTATTTATTTTTAATACCCGACGTTTCGGGTGCTTTTCAGCCCCCATGGTCACGGGGGACTGAGGTGACTGACGTCCCGATGTCAAAGTTAACCCGGAGTATCTTCAGCTTTTTAATTATTGTCTTTGGTCCGATCTACGCAGAATGAACTAACTGTGTTTTGAAGTCTTGCAGTGGTATGTTTGGGTTTAGTTTTAATTTTATTAATTATAGGATCCCAAGCAGGTGGTAGTACCCAGCCTCCTTCTCTATTGAAATTGGGATGTTTTTTAATTTCAATAGCCTCAAGTATCATCCTTGGTAGGAATGGATGTTCTTTCGCGAGGATTTGTGGTCTATCAAATCTGATGTAATGGTTGGGGCCATCTAGGATATGATCGCAAACTGCAGACTTCCCGGAACGTTGATGCTTCACGTCAGCTATGTGTTCTTTTACGCGGGTTCCAATTGATCTCTTTGTTTGCCCTATATATGAGAGACCACAATCACAATCAGGCTTGTACACTCCTGCATCTTGTAGAGGAATATGACACTTGACGGATGGTAAGAACTTCTTCGGCGGCTTGTTGAATGTTATAATACAAGCTCGCTTCAAGATGTAGCCAATCTTGTCTGTGACACCTCCGACATATGGTAGTACAGCAGGCACACGCTCGACTGTGGCCGGCTGCACTCGGTCACTGTGACGGAGGCGCGGGACCCGAAGCTTGTTGTTGTGCAGAACCTGTTTGACGTGCTGAAGCTCGGCGGCCAGGTGTTTGCTGTCACAGATCCCTCGTGCTCTCTGTAACAAGGATTTGCCCACGGTGAGATTCACCATTTAAGTATCGGTTTGTATGGGTCTTTTTTCTATACACAGTATGACCTATGGTGTTGTTAGGATTTTGGATGACTAGCACATCTAGGAAAGCTAAGGAATTATTTGCCTCTAACTCCATAGTAAATTGAGTTTTAGAGTTTATGGAATTAAGATGTTCTAAACAAGAAGTTCCTTTGTCTGATGGTAAAATTGTGAAAGTATCGTCTACGTACCGCTTGTAGAACCTTGGGGTAACAGGCGCAGTAAGGAGGGCTTTCTCCTCAAAGTCTTCTACGAATATATCGGTGACAATGGGAGATACAGGTGAGTCCATCGCAACACCATCTACTTGCTTGTAAAACTCTTCCTTCCACAATAGATAGCCAGATGTAAGACAATGTCTGAGTAATACTGCATATTCTGGTGGCATGTTATTTTCATCTAGTTTCCTAGTTGTAATTGAAATGCAGTCTTCAACAGGTAGGCATGTAAATAGAGACTGAACATCAAAACTAACCATGGTTTCATTGTCAGCAAGACGTTGGTCTTTTATCTCACTGACAAAATGGTATGAATCCTTAGCATGTGCTCTTGTGTGTCCTCTGAGTGGTGGTGCTGAGCCAATCTGTAAGTTGGCGAATCGATTTGACTCACTATTGGACGTAATGGAGTGTTAGGTTTGTGTATTTTTGGTAACCCATACAACTTAGGTGGTTTTGCACACGAAGGTATCATCGAATTGACGTCTAGATTCAATTTCTCGGAGTATTTCTTAATAAAATCGCTAGTTGTTCTAAGCGTATTAGTTGTAGGGTCTGTTTTGACCTTACGGTATGTACTTTCATCCGACAAAAGTTGTTGTATTTTAAAATTGTAATCCGACGTATCCATTACAACCGTAGCATTTCCTTTATCTGCTCGGAGAATCTTAAGTTCTGGTCTGTTGCGTAAGGTTTTTAATACGTTAAATTCATTTTTGGGAAGATTTAATTTCGGCGCTGTACTTCGACGTAACATAGACGAAATGTCTTGGTGTATGGCCTCTAAATCTTCATTACCAATATTATTTTTATACAGAAAATCCTGTAGTGTTATGCTACTTACATACCACTTTAACTATTTTAAATTTATTTTTCCATTCTGTTTTTGATTTTCAGCATTCATCTCAAAACTGGATATTTTGCATCATCTTTATTTCCATAGGAACCTTTAACATTTTTAAACCATAAGAACACAATAACAAATCATTTTCACGTCGTATTTTCACGTTATCAGCACTTTTTAAATCGATGTCAATGGAGTCTACCTTTTTCGGTCTTTTATTTAGTTTTTTTTTTTTATAAAAGAAACTGTAAATATCTTTACAAATTTTAAATAAATTATTTTCTTTTTGGTTGTTTCGTTGTTAGGTTAGGTTCTATAGTTTTTAATTGTCGCTTTACGACATTTTATAAAAGAAACTGTAAATATCTTTACAAATTTTAAATAAATTATTTTCTTTTTGGTTGTTTCGTTGTTAGGTTAGGTTCTTTAGTTTTTAATTGTCGCTTTACGACATTTTGGCGCCCGACGTAAAAGTTCTTCTCTCTTAATTTTTCTTTTTTCTCTTTTCTTCACCTTAACTACGCCTTATCCATTTCCTTTTGATTTAATTGCTTTCTCTTTCATTCTTAACTCTTTATTTACTCATCCTTATCATATCTTCCAAATTCTAAAACAAAACTTCATCTAGTTTTTCAACTTATTTGGATTATATTTAGACCTACATATAACACTTCACTTACATTCATCACTTTAATATTTTTATTCTAGATAACTTAAAGAGGTACAATTTTTAATTAAATTTTTATTTCTTAAACTTAACTTTGCACTTAATTATAACAATGAAAAGGGTTATTAAGTGCGAATTCCTTAACAAGGCCAAACTCGAATACGAAGTGAAGATTAGATGTGAGGAACCGGCTAATACTGTTTTGCATGACACTACATTTGTATATATGCTTGTATATTTGTATATATGTTTGTATATATGTTTAAATATCACCATCATTTTCACATAATTTGTTTGGTGATCCAGTGTTCTTCAACACATCTTGCTTTAGGACCTCGAATTTTCGTTGGTTAATCTTCACTTTTTATTTTTATTACAGACACATCTCGTTAATGATGTTGCTGATCTCTGGCTTTGAGCCCTACCGCTCTGGCCGTTCTTAATCTTTACTTAAGTCATAGCGACTAAAGCTTGCTTAAGATTAATTTCTTTATCTTTATCTTCACTCAGGAGCGGATGACAACTCCTTAAATAAGCCTGAATGTCCTTTCGAAATGTTTTTTTTTCCACGCAGGAGCGGATGACAACTCCTTAAATAAGCCTGAATGTCCTTTCGAAAACACACTTTTAGAGTGGTAGTCATTGAATGTGAACTCCACTCTTACCTGAATGCAGATAATGAATGTAAGAGATGGTATATCTGATTTTGCCTGGTGATGTCTGTTACCGCAAAGCTGTGTTTTTATGGTTTATTTTAGAATGTACATGTCAAAATTTTTGCTGAGTCAAAAATTTTCCAGGGTCGGGAGGAAATGTAGTGTTATGCTACTTACATACCATTTTAACTATTTTAAATTTATTTTTCCATTCTGTTTTTGATTTTCTGCATTCATCTCAAAACTGGATATTTTGCATCACCTTTATTTCCATAGGAACCTTTAACATTTTTAAACCATAAGAACACAATAACAAATCATTTTCACGTCGTATTTTCACGTTATCAGCACTTTTTAAATCGATGTCAATGGAGTCTACCTTTTTCGGTCTTTTATTTAGTTCTCCGTAACTCTGAAATTTCGGGCTTCATGCGCGCTGTTGCGCTACCTTTTTTCCCATATAAATAATATCTCATTTTTCACATAAATCTTGCCGTTTCTCTATTACGAGCCTAAAACCAAAATTTGACATGTTTTGACATCGTTGTTTATCTGGTTGTCATGGCAATTTTAATTCAAATATCGTTACCGGCCTGATGTTTTTACTTCAAAAATACTCTTTTCTTCTTGGCCATTTACAAAAATTTGCTTTTAATTTAAATAATTTCAAATTTAATTTAAATAATATCTCGTTCTTATCCCAGATCCGTCAAAAAGTATAAAAGCCGAACAATCAGCCAATAAAGGTTCTCACTTCAGCTTTCATATGAGAAGCACCTCTTAAAGGCTTTATCCGCACTGCCTCGGGATCTTGCAAGCCTCTGCCTTCCCCTGAAGTCGTCGCCTAGCCACGCCTACGCCTCCACCTACTAGTGCCCGCGCTATCTTCGGCCGCTGTGCGTGCTTGCCTCAAGCGTTGCGTGTGCCTACTCCAGACGCTGCGTGTTCCTACTCCAGACGCTGCGTGACTACTCCGGGCGCTGTGTGTGTCTACTCCGGGCGTTGTGTGTGCTTACTCCGAGCGCTGTGTGTGCCTACTTTAAGCGCTGCGTGTACCTGCTCAATACGCTGTGTGTACCTACTCCAGACGCTGCGTGGACCTACTCCAGACGCTGCGTGTCTACTCCAGGCGCTGTGTGTTTCTACTCCGGGCGTTGTGTGTGCTCATTCTGGTCGCTGTGTGTGCCTACTTCAAGCGCTGCGTGTACCTAGATTAGGCGCTGTGCATCTACCACAGGCATAGCCTGTACATACATTGTTTCAGTACTCATTTATCTTTATTAACTTTTTTAAAAAAAATTGTAATTCACTATCATCAATACAGCCCATCATCACCTTCATATCTTTTTTTTTATAAAAGAAACTGTAAATATCTTTACAAATTTTAAATAAATTATTTTATTTTTGGTTGTTTCGTTGTTAGGTTAGGTTCTATAGTTTTTAATTGTCGCTTTACGACATTTTATAAAAGAAACTGTAAATATCTTTACAAATTTTAAATAAATTATTTTATTTTTGGTTGTTTCGTTGTTAGGTTAGGTTCTTTAGTTTTTAATTGTCGCTTTACGACAATCCTCAACACTACAAATAATGTAATTGCATAATTAAAACCTCTTCCTAAAACTTTTATTAATATCCGTAAAAGTAGTTTTAATCAATGTATAGTGTTCGCGTATATATAGGAAATCATTATAAATTTCACCAAAAAATAACAACATCTCACCAGGATATAGTTATTGTGTTCTTCGTTTTTGATTATTGTGAAGAATTCACTTTTTAAGAAATTCACTTAAATGATAGGCGATCTTAATAATAATGTTGTAAAAACTAATACTAATTATTCTTAATGTAACATTGCCTTAAGATCGCTCTGGTTCCTTGGTTGACAACTTCTATTCTGTTCAGGTTATATTATTCTTGAAAATTCGGAATCTTCCTTCTTGGAGACATTAGTAAAGCATTCAGATGAGAAAACCGTCAAAAACTGGTATGGGAACACTTTCTGAAGTCAGCAACTTATAATATTTTGTATCTATTTGAACATTCATATATTGCTGTGTATTTTAATATCATGAACATGATTTTATTTATGTAATGTTATTATAATTTTTATTTCAAACTTGATTTGTCATGTATATGTGTATATTATATCACCTATATAGTGTCAGCTAATTGAACATCTGTTGTGAGCTTCCATAACACTTTGGTTTTAGTGGGGTTTATTTAATCTTCTTTAGTCTTTTCAAATACACTTAGATTTAGTTTAGGTGCTTTAAACTCAATCTCAATAATGCACCTATTTCTTTATAATTATTGAATGAAAACTTTTGAATGTACATAGTTACATATATAGAAGATCTATTATATATAGATGTATATAGATATGCATAGTGCATACTCCTATTTATGTCACTTCTAGTATGTACTTCTTTTTATAGGTACCTCTTTCATCTCTGCACTACTCTAAAACTTGTTGATAATTTCACAGGCATTAAGTACATCTTTAAATTAATGTAAGTACATGAAGTTAAATGAACAAATAAAAATTTTTAAAAACAATTATTCAGTTTTGTAGCTTCTGGCTCGTAGTTATCAATATTAATAAACTTATTACCTTAGCGTACTCAAGAAGATATTCGAAAGACTTAAAACTAAAATCTTCTGGACTATTAAAAGAAGTCTTTTTTGTGGGAGCCCTTAAATTTTTTTCAGAAGTGTAACTTTTTGTACCTGCATAAGTGCAAATAATTTCAACAAGCTGTATTTAACAGATACTCTTTTTTAAGCTGGTAGTATGATATTTCAGACTAAAAAATAACAATAATGAATTTTCATAATACTAGCTTGAAAAGAGTATTAAATACACTTCCAAATACAGCTTGTTGGAATTATTTGCGTTTAAGTACACAATAAAACTTTTTGATAAGTATGGTTGTCATGATGTAAATGAACTACTTTTCACATGAAAATATAACTACATTGAAAAAAACTTTGTCCTTCCTTTATTGCGTAGTCACCTGTGTCATAGTAACCCAATTGCCCCTCGGATATTCTTAAATCATGAATATTATAGTAATCTTTGTGTGGAATGATAATAAAATTTACGATAACTATGACCCGGGTGTATGACACGTCATTTTTATCTGCTTAAGATTTATTAGTGTCTTATTTTCGTGTCAGAATCTAATAGAGAGTAATTGAGAGCACTTTGTCGTGCAATAAAAACATTACTCAACTATATCCATCATTGAATCGCCGTTTCCAAGACCTCTGTATCGCGTGACTGGGGGCGCTAATTTCAAATCCTTCCTCATTTGGATATTTTAATAATGGCTTTTTGACCTACATATTTTAAAGAAAGTGTATTTGTTTATATATATATATATATATATATATATATATATATATATATATATATATATATATATATATATATATATATATATAATTGTACAGCCTAATAAAGAGAACATGTTTTTCCTCACCAACCGGAGCGGAGCCACGCTGCAGCTATATTATGGTATTAGCACGAATGGGTCGGCACGAACCGGTCCGAGGCTGCCACTCGAGAACCTTTCTTCCCCAATCGGTTGTCAGTTTTTCGAGCTATATGGCCGGCCCATTGCCACTTCAGCTTACTAATCCGTTGAATGTTCTCCTTAGCGATGGTCTAGTTAGATATCTATTTCTAATACTCGTACTTTGACATTGTAATTCTAGAATTTCTCTAATCACAATTTTTTCACATTACGTATATCAACTTTTACGACATTTACCTGCGAAACGGGGTAATGGATTCCTTTTTCTTTTCCGTTGATCTAATGGTCTAAAGCGCGACTGTTGATCATATAAAGTCGGGTTAGAATTTTGGGTCAGGCCAAAAATTAGTTAATGGATTTTCCTGTAAAGAAATTCTCAGGATCAGCCCGATATCAAGAAGTTAGAGGTATTTTATTCCCGTGCCTCGAAAATCGCGTAAAGGTGGTCCTACACCTGATCTCTTACTGGTTAAGTCGAATTGCCGTCCCATGAAACTAATACAGTTAGGTAATAGAATGAGCAGCTATGCTGGTGCACAACATCGTGCTCTATATTCCTGTCCTGCGTAGACGGCTAGTCTTCGTTAAGAGACAAAGTAGAGATATTACTTTTTCTCTAAAAATGTTGACGGGAACTTAAAATTTAAAATATATTTTCTTTTATTATCTATTTTTTTATTAATTTAAAAAGGATTTATAATACAAGGATGTGTCAGCCTTATCGTAACATACCTTTTTCCTGTTACAGAAATCCTAAATATGTATCCAGAAAGCGGGAATCAATGTGGTAAGAATATGGAAATGAATGATTTTGCTACCGCCGTGTGTGGCTATGCCAGTACTCAAAAATCAACCCGTTTCATACAAATTAATATTAAATTTTTGCACCAGATATTATCTTTCCCTTTGATATTTGACACATTCTACTAGCATATGTTGGACATATTCTATAATGTGGCTTCTTTTATCGAAATACTCTCTTATAACAAGGGTTTTTGAATTTTGCCAAGGTTTCCGTGTAAACCAATAAAATATTTAATTCGATTCCTTTCGTTATAGCGGTTTACGCTAATAGGTCAGTAATAGGTCTCTTCGTTTCCCTTTAAACCTTTATGCGATGGAACCCATTGCAATTTTATATTTATATAGTGACTACTGTTTTTTTATTTATTAAATCCTTATGAGAATAACTTAATATTTTTATAGAATAATTTTGTAGAATAGACTAAGTACATACACGATCACTCAGTCCACGTAAGTGGATGGTAAGTGGATGCTGTGGCCCACAGACTCCTAGATCTATTTCCGATTTAGGATGGAAATCTAGATGTGTTGTCACCCGTGAGAATTAAGATATGAATGCCTCGTTATCAGTAAATAGAGTTCTCTTCTCAGTTTTCTTCACTCACCGTACGAAACACAGCAGCTTAAGATGTTATTTCACGCTGGTATTTTGTGACAACGTAGTCTTTCTCCGATTTTTCCGAACCATTCGTGCTGCAGCTAAAATACGGCTACAGTGTTGCTCTTTCTCGTTTGAAAATTTCTCCCAACTAGGAGAAATATCGATATCGATCGATATATTTATAGAGTTCTAATCTTTTTCACAGCATATGGTGCAGAACTAAGTCTGCTAGTTAGTTTTGATATATGGGGGAGCCATTGAAGCTTTGCGTTCAGTGCAATTCCAATAAAAATGGTGGTATCAAATTACTCAGTTGCCCCTCATTTAAAATTACATTAGTATTGACATGTTTAACATTAGGAGTTACGAATTTCATACATGTAGTTTTAGTTACATTCAAATGCAAATTATTAACATTAAACCATAATGATTTCTTATATTTACGCGAACACTACACATGATTAAAACTACTTTTACGGATTTTATCGCGTTTATTTTTACATTTTATTTTTAATTCCCGACGTTTCGGGCGCTTTCCAGCACCCATGGTCACGGGGGACTGAGATGACTGACGTCCCGATGTCATTGTTAAACCCGGAGTACCTTCAGCTTTTTTAATTATTGTTTATGGTCCGATCTATGCAAAATGAACTAACTCTGTCTTGAGGTCTTGCAGTGGTATGCTTGGGTTTAGTTTTAATTTTATTGATTATAGGATCCCAAGCAGGTGGTAGTACCCAGCCTCCTTCTCTATTGAAATTAGGATGTTTTTTAATTTCAATAGCCTCACGTATCATCCTTGGTAGGAATCGGTGTTCTTTCGCGAGGATTTGTGGTCTATCAAATCTGATGTAATGGTTGGGGCCGTCTAGGATATGATCACAAACTGCAGACTTCCCGGAACGTTGATGCTTCACATCAGCTATATGTTCTTTTACGCGGGTCCTAATTGATCTTTTGGTTTGTCCTATATAAGAGAGACCACATTCACAATCAAGCTTGTACACTCCTGCATCTTGTAGAGGAATATGACACTTGACGGATGGTAGGAACTGACTAATCTTCTTCGGCGGCTTGTAGAATGTTCTAATAGAAGCTCGCTTCAAGATATAGCCAATCTTGTCTGTGACACCTCTGACATATGGTAGTACAGCAGGCACACGCTCGACTGTGGCTGGCTTCACTCGGTCACTGTGACGTAGGCGCGGGACCCGAAGCTTGTTGTCGTGCAGAACTTGCTTGACATGCTGAAGCTCGGCGGCCAGGTGTTTGCTGTCACAGATCCCTCGTGCTCTCTGTAACAAAGATTTGCCCACGGTAGCTAACTGTGAAGGATGGTGGTGAGATTCACCGTTTAAATATCGGTTTGTATGGGTCTTTTTCCTATACACAGTGTGACCAATGGTGTTATTAGGATTTCTGATGACTAACACATCTAGGAAAGGTAAGGAATTATTTGCCTCTAACTCCATAGTAAATTGAATTTTAGAGTTTATGGAATTAAGATGTTCTAAAAATGCAGTTACTTTGTCTGATGGTAAAATTGTGAAAGTATCGTCTACGTACCGCTTGTAGATCCTTGGTGTAACAGGTGCAGTAAGGAGGGCTTTCTCCTCAAAGTCTTCCATGAATATATCGGCGACAATGGGAGATACAGGTGAGCCCATCGCCACACCATCTACTTGCTTGTAAAACTCTTCCTTCCACAATAGATAGCCAGATGTAAGGCAATGTCTTAGTAATACTGCATATTCTGCTGGCATGTTATTTTCCTCTAGTTTCCTAGTTATAATAGAGATGCAGTCTTCAACAGGTAGGGATGTAAATAGAGACTGAACATCAAAACTGACCATGGTTTCATTGTCAGTAAGATGTAGGTCTTTTATCTCACTGACGAAATGGTATGAATCCTTAGTGTGTGCTCTTGTGTGTCCTCTGAGTGGTGATAATATTTTAGCTAAGTATTGAGCCAATCTGTAAGTTGGCGAATCAATCTGACTCACTATTGGACGTAAAGGAGCATTCGGTTTGTGTATCTTTGGTAACCCATACAACTTCGGTGGTTTGGCACATGAAGGTATTATCGAATTAACGTCCAGATTCAATTTTTCGGAGTATTTCTTAATTAGATCGCTAGTTGTTTTAAGCGTATTAGTTGTAGGGTCTGTTTTGACCTTTCGATAAGTAGTTTCATCCGACAAAAGTTGTTGTATTTTAAAATTGTAATCTGACGTATCCATTATAACCGTAGAATTACCTTTATCTGCGCGGAGAATCGTAAGCTCTGGTCTGTTGCGTAAGTTTTTCAACGCGTTAAATTCATTTTTGGGGAGATTTAATTTCGGCGCTGAACTTCGACGTAAAATAGACGAGATGTCTTGACGTATGGCCTCTAAATCTTCATTACCAATATTATTTTTATACAGACAGTCCTCAACACTACAGATAATGTCCTCATACGGTATTTTTCGCGGTGTAATTGCGAAATTAATACCTTTTTCTAAAACTTTTATTGTGGCGTCGTCCAGTGTTTGTTTTGATAAGTTGTAGACAGCGCGTTGTTTATGATTCGTGTCTGTGGTCAACGATTTCGTATGTTGGACATTTGATTTAGTTGTTATGAATGATGAATGCAAAAATAAACATATTGATAAATACCATAAATTAACAACTAAATCAAATGTCCAACATACGAAATCGTTGACCACAGACACGAATCATAAACAACGCGCTGTCTACAACTTATCAAAACAAACACTGGACGACGCCACAATAAAAGTTTTAGAAAAAGGTATTAATTTCGCAATTACACCGCGAAAAATACCGTATGAGGACATTATCTGTAGTGTTGAGGACTGTCTGTATAAAAATAATATTGGTAATGAAGATTTAGAGGCCATACGTCAAGACATCTCGTCTATGTTACGTCGAAGTTCAGCGCCGAAATTAAATCTCCCCAAAAATGAATTTAACGCGTTGAAAAACTTACGCAACAGACCAGAGCTTACGATTCTCCGCGCAGATAAAGGTAATTCTACGGTTATAATGGATACGTCAGATTACAATTTTAAAATACAACAACTTTTGTCGGATGAAACTACTTATCGAAAGGTCAAAACAGACCCTACAACTAATACGCTTAAAACAACTAGCGATCTAATTAAGAAATACTCCGAAAAATTGAATCTGGACGTTAATTCGATAATACCTTCATGTGCCAAACCACCGAAGTTGTATGGGTTACCAAAGATACACAAACCGAATGCTCCTTTACGTCCAATAGTGAGTCAGATTGATTCGCCAACTTACAGATTGGCTCAATACTTAGCTAAAATATTATCACCACTCAGAGGACACACAAGAGCACACACTAAGGATTCATACCATTTCGTCAGTGAGATAAAAGACCTACATCTTACTGACAATGAAACCATGGTCAGTTTTGATGTTCAGTCTCTATTTACATCCCTACCTGTTGAAGACTGCATCTCTATTATAACTAGGAAACTAGAGGAAAATAACATGCCAGCAGAATATGCAGTATTACTAAGACATTGCCTTACATCTGGCTATCTATTGTGGAAGGAAGAGTTTTACAAGCAAGTAGATGGTGTGGCGATGGGCTCACCTGTATCTCCCATTGTCGCCGATATATTCATGGAAGACTTTGAGGAGAAAGCCCTCCTTACTGCACCTGTTACACCAAGGATCTACAAGCGGTACGTAGACGATACTTTCACAATTTTACCATCAGACAAAGTAACTGCATTTTTAGAACATCTTAATTCCATAAACTCTAAAATTCAATTTACTATGGAGTTAGAGGCAAATAATTCCTTACCTTTCCTAGATGTGTTAGTCATCAGAAATCCTAATAACACCATTGGTCACACTGTGTATAGGAAAAAGACCCATACAAACCGATATTTAAACGGTGAATCTCACCACCATCCTTCACAGTTAGCTACCGTGGGCAAATCTTTGTTACAGAGAGCACGAGGGATCTGTGACAGCAAACACCTGGCCGCCGAGCTTCAGCATGTCAAGCAAGTTCTGCACGACAACAAGCTTCGGGTCCCGCGCCTACGTCACAGTGACCGAGTGAAGCCAGCCACAGTCGAGCGTGTGCCTGCTGTACTACCATATGTCAGAGGTGTCACAGACAAGATTGGCTATATCTTGAAGCGAGCTTCTATTAGAACATTCTACAAGCCGCCGAAGAAGATTAGTCAGTTCCTACCATCCGTCAAGTGTCATATTCCTCTACAAGATGCAGGAGTGTACAAGCTTGATTGTGAATGTGGTCTCTCTTATATAGGACAAACCAAAAGATCAATTAGGACCCGCGTAAAAGAACATATAGCTGATGTGAAGCATCAACGTTCCGGGAAGTCTGCAGTTTGTGATCATATCCTAGACGGCCCCAACCATTACATCAGATTTGATAGACCACAAATCCTCGCGAAAGAACACCGATTCCTACCAAGGATGATACGTGAGGCTATTGAAATTAAAAAACATCCTAATTTCAATAGAGAAGGAGGCTGGGTACTACCACCTGCTTGGGATCCTATAATCAATAAAATTAAAACTAAACCCAAGCATACCACTGCAAGACCTCAAGACAGAGTTAGTTCATTTTGCATAGATCGGACCATAAACAATAATTAAAAAAGCTGAAGGTACTCCGGGTTTAACAATGACATCGGGACGTCAGTCATCTCAGTCCCCCGTGACCATGGGTGCTGGAAAGCGCCCGAAACGTCGGGAATTAAAAAAAAAAAAAAAATAAAATGTAAAAATAAACGCGATAAAATCCGTAAAAGTAGTTTTAATCAAACATTAAACCAATTGACTATCTTAGCTATAGCATTATTTACTTCGTCGTAATTTAATAACTGTCGTTTTAATTTGAAAATTAATGAAGTATCGTCAGCAAATAATACTATATCATGGTTATCTCCTACTATGTAAGGTAAGTCATTAATATATACTAGAAATAGAAAAGAGCCGAGAATTGACCCCTGAGGCACGCCCATTTGTACAATCGATCCGGAAGAACTCGCACTATTAATGACAACTTTTTGCGTTCTGTCACTTAAATATGAAATAATTAATTTAAGAGCATCGCTTCTTACACCGTAGTGTTGAAGTTTCCTGATTAATGTTTCATGGTGAACACAATCGAAGGCTTTGGATATGTCACAGAATACACCCAAAGCATCTTGTGAATTTTTCCATGCATCAAATATATATTTAATCAGCTCAACACCAGCATCAGTTGTCGAGCGACCCCTTGTGATTAAGTACATCTTAATTTGAAACACGTACCGTATGGTTTATTAATTAATAATGCTGCTTTTAGGTACAACACTTGGCAAAAATACTGTCACCACCGAGAGCACACACAAAGGATTCACACATTTTGTTAGTGAGATAAAAGACCTACATCTTGCTGACAATGGAACTATCGTCAGTTTTGGTGTACAGTCACTATTCACACGCCTACCTATTAAAGACTGCATCTCAATTGTAACTAGGAAGCCAGAAGATAATAACATGCCTGCGGAATATGCAGTATTACGCAAACACTGCTTCACATCTGGCTATCTATTGTGAAAGGAACAGTTCTAAAAGCACGATCATGGTGTGGCGATGAGCTCACCTGTATCTCCTATAGTCGTCGACATATTCATGGAGGACTTTGAGGAGAAAGCGCTTCTTACTGCTCCTGTACATCCAAGATTCTACAAGTGGTACGTAGTCGACACTTTCACAATTTTACCATCTGACAAAGCAACTGCATTTTTAGACCCCCATAAACTCTAAAATACAACTCATAATGGAGTTAGTGGCAAATAATTCTTTAGTTTTCCTAGATGTTTAAGTCATCCAAAATCCTGATGACAATATTGGTCACATTATGTATAGAAAAAAGACCCATACCAACCAATAATTAAATGATGAATCTCACGATCATTCTTCACAGTTAGCTACCGTGTGGTAAATCTTTGTTTCACGGAGCACAGGGGATCTGTGACAGAAAACATCTGGCCGCCGAGCTTCAGCACTTCAAGCAAGTATTGCAAGTCAACAAGCTTTGGGTCCCACGCCTACGTCACAGCGACCGAGTGAAGCTGGCAGCAAAATCTACCCAAACCCAAGCAATACCACTTCAAGAATTCAACTTACTGTAAGCTCGTACTATGTAGATCGAACTAAAAATCAATATTCAAAAACTGAAGGCAGACGTGACCATAAGTTAATTAAACGCGATAAAATACGTATACATTGTTATATTCAATGTGTAGTGTTCGCGTAAATTTAACAAATCATTAGATTATATTTACAAATATATATATTGTTTTATTTATATACATTGTTTTACTATTATCAATTTATTTATCAATAATCAATAAATCCCAAATTTATCGATCAACGTCCCAACCCTGTGCCATCACTATGGTTCGGAGCATTCTATGTTCAACCTTGAATTATTCAATCACGGCGCAATTGACACGTCCCCCGCAACTCATGCATGCCGCGAAATTTGGTGAAATCGAAACAGAACAAATATTCCATGATGCGTTATCTATTAGGGGGTAATCTGTGGTACTACCCGTACTAGAGAAGCTATTCCAAACAAAAAATGTGCCCTACTCTCTTTGAGCTATTATGTACTACGTACTAGAGGCGACACTGCAATCAGCTACTCTGTTCCACTCAACTGCGGTGCCTACACCGCTCTTTAATCAGTCACTCGCTAAGCGCTTGTAGAGATGTCACGTATTGCGTTGATTTAAAAAAATCTCTTCATAAAAATATGCCGTCACGTGTACTTAGATATTGCACAAATAATTCAAGAAATGTCAGTAAAAACCAAGGAATTACTTTTCATCGGTTAATAAGATACTTAATAAATAAAAAAAAGTATTATAGATTAATAATAAAACAAATTATTCCTAAGACGCCATCTCGTGTCATGGAATATAGATTATGAAATTAATATGTTCAGATGTGACATTTCTGTGGGTTCTTAAGTATAGGACAAATATATTATTATACACATTTTTGTATAAACATATATAGGTTATTATAGTTAGGCAAAATTTTTCATATTTAAATATGCTTTTATTTTATTCTATTTTTAGGTTTTCACATCAAAGTCAAAGTGGAATAAATTCGTCCATTTTTAACTCTGGCGTGCCCAGCATTTATGAACGACTCTTATTCTAATTTAAAAAATATATTTGTAATTTAAATGTTATGTTAATAAATTTCGCTAACCATACAATTAGTATGTTTTTTTATATTTGACATAGATACCTTTTAAAATATTCAGATAAAATTATCATTAAAACGTAATTGTGATATAATATTATGTAATATTATATGAAATAAGCAAATATAATATACAAAATAAATGACAAAATGACAATGCCCATCTGTGCCCCAGAAATGCCCAGATAAATTATATTACAAGATTGCTTTGATAAATAAAAACTAGAATTATGTTGTTAATTTTAAATCATATGAAGCACTGGATAAAAAACAAAAAAAAATAAGACGTTCAATTGACATTGCGGTACGTATCATCGTCTCAATCATTAATGTATGCTTTACTTATTACGGTCTGGAATCACGTCCTTTGGCCCATGTATATGGGTAAAAAAGTAATCGATTCCAATATCGATTATTATTTTATATTTGCATCAACAACGAGTTGAATAAAGATCTAAATGATATGTCCAGACACTCAAAAGTAAAAAAGTACTTTAAGGTAGTGTATAAGTATATCTAGGCTTCAAATAAACAAATATAATTCAAGCAAAAACCTCATGAAGCAATGGCTCAAAAGACTTCGCTCCAAGTCAAAAACATTCCAAAAAACTAAAATGACTGTCACTCATTCTTTCACTCTGCCTGCGCAGGGGGGTGAAACATAGATGCATAGATTACTGACTAAGCATAGATGGAATGACGTCTCTTAAATGAGCGGGTCGTCTCGCTATACCTGATAAAATCTGAAAATACTCTGCTGCTTGATAAAAAATCTACTTTGGTTTCGTTTTATGGATACTGATAGTGTCGTTTTATTCGGTCACTCCGGCTTTTTTCTAATAAGGACTTGACTGTGTTTTGTGATTTGGACTTTTCATTTGTGATACAAAATGTTGTGTTGTCTGAACTGCGGGTTAAGCGTTCAACGAATACAGAGGCATGTGGTTACAACTCTGCCTCAAGAGTTGCTAATAATCTTATCTATTTGGCTGAGAATTAGAAAAAACTAATAGCAATGCTGTCTGTAAACGATAAAATGTATAAAAAAGCAGTAGGAAGTTATCATGTTTAATGTCCAATATCTTTTGAACCGGTGCTTTATATGACATTAAATCGTATATATCATATAAATACTGTTAAAACGTTATTATATGACATAGAGCTGCAATTTGGGCATTGCATGGCATTGCTGACTTTCAGCTCCATACTAATATGGGCATGGTGTTTTAAATATTGTTCTGGATAAAATTTACCTATTTAAAAATACAATCTACTATTACCTACGGATCATTCTATGTTTATTCTATAATAAAAAAAAAAACAACTGCGCGAACACAGAGTAGCGCACATTTTTTGTTTGAAATAGCTGTTGTAGTACGTAAGTACATATTACTCAAGTAAGAACCAAGAGAACTGGTAAAAAATGAATCCTTTTTTGGAGCTGGTTAAATCTGTTTTATCATGTGCGACTACCGTATTTCTGGTTTGTTTACATTCTTTTATTGTAAAATTTTTTAAATTATTTTTATTAATATATTACCATTTTTCTTTTATATATACGATGTGAGGTAGTTACTTGTAACTTATATATAAAAAAACCATTTCAATGTAAACAAACAATAAGTGATTTGACATGACATTGGATAACAGTTGCACATTTTTATTTCTTTCTTCGGCGTAGGCAAAGGTCTCATAGTCATACAGCCGTACGTTATGGAATTTTTGACTTATTTTCTTATCACAAAGCAACATTTCTATAACAATTCTCTTTGTGCTTATTACATATTTTTATTTGTAAAATGCTACTACTTGTTTACAGTTTTTGGTAATTTTGTTTTGTTTAACAATTGTCTCTTTTTTATTTCAGTTATTCTGAAACATCTATTATTATTATTATTTTTGATTCATCTCTTTCAGACTGCTGGCGGGATAGAGATCTGTTTAGGTACTTACTTATATATTTAATTTAACAATTTAGTTTTATATTTATATATCATATATATTATATGTTTTATTTCATTTTACTATGTTGTTAGATAATTATGATGTAGGTAATGATTCTGACGATTTCCTGTCTTTGTCGTCAAATGATAATGCATCTAGTGAACTCAGCTTCCACAGTACAACATCTTCAATTCCGATAAATGTAGCACTTAATTCATATTTCTCAGATTCCCTGAAAAACTTTAATGTAATTCATATAAACGCCCAAAGCATTCCGGCTCATTATCCCGACATGCTTGCGTCCTTTGAATCCCATAACATTCACGCCATTCTAGTCTCTGAATCTTGGTTGAAACCATGGTTGCCATCCACTTCTTATTCATTACCAGGATTCCATCTTATTCGCAACGACCGTATTGGAAGGGGGGGGGGGGGTGGAAGTGTGGCAATCTATCTCCGTTCTTATTTACCTTTTGCGGTAGTAAGCTTGTCCCAACAACCATCTCCTTCTAATGCGGCTGAGCATCTCTTCATTGAAGTAACCCTATCCAATACGAAAATTCTTCTTGGCGTTTGTTACAGTCCTTCTCTTCATATTGACTATTTCTCTTCTTTCGAATATTTATTAGAAAATTTAATCCCATTATATACTCACACTATAATCATGGGTGACTTTAACACATGCCTACTCAAGGGTGACCATCGGTGTGAAAAGCTAAAATCATTAACCGAGGCATGTAATCTACATATATTACCACTATCTGCTACGCATAAAATGCCTGACTGTACTCCATCACTACTTGACTTAATTATTGTATCCTCTCCAGATTTTGTCCTGAAGCATGGCCAGCATGATGCTGATCTCTTCTCTCATCATGATCTCTTGTTTCTTACATATAGGGTCCGTCCTCCTAAAGCAAAATCGAGAATCCTTCTGCAACGTAATTTTGGTGGAATGGAAAAAGAACGTCTTGTGGAAGATGCTAGTCGCATGTACTGGTCAGCTGTTGAAAATGCTTCAACAGTCGACTTGAAAGTCGAGTTATTTAACTCCTTTCTTATCCAACTTTATGACATCCATGCCCCAGTAAAACCAATAAAAATGAAACATTTACCTGCACCTTGGTTAACTGATAGTCTAAAAAAACTTATTATAAAAAAAGGATTTGCTAAAAGTAAGTTAAAAGCTGATAAATCTGAGAAAAACTTACGATATTATAATAAAGTACGGAATCGCTGCAATACATTGTGTAGGGATGCACAAAGACGCCATATTCATAAATCTGTCGAAAACGGCGACGCAGCCAAAGTTTGGAAGTTTCTTCAGTCTCTTGGAGTTGGTAAAACATCCAATAATTCTCCTCATCATAATGTTGATGTTGAATTCCTTAACAAATATTTCACCTGTTCTAGCACATTAGATAGCTCACATAAAGACCGGACTCTGAGTATTCTTTTTTCAATACCAACTCCTGATTTTCCACCGTTTAATTTCTCTCCTTTCACTGATAGTAATGTTAAAAAGAACATTTTGTCCATCTCGTCAAATGCCGTGGATGATGACAATATTAGTCGTAACATGATCTTACCTATCCTAGAATTTGTTACTCCGATCCTCACTCATATCTTGAATAAATCCATCTCCTCTTCAAAATTTCCTGATGTTTGGAAAAGTGCACTTGTAACGCCTCTCCCAAAAAAGCCCATGCTTTGCATTTTTCCGACTTTCGTCCTATCTCAATTCTCCCGTTTTTATCCAAACTCCTGGAGAAACTAGTTTTCTTTCAGTTAAATCTCTACCTAAATAGAGATTGTATCCTGGATCCTCTCCAATTTGGTTTCCGATCGGGTCATAGTACGACAACAGCGTTGGTTAAAGTTACCGATGACATTCGACGAGGTATGGATAACAAACAGCTCACTGTGTTGGTATTGCTTGATTTTAGCAATGCGTTTAACACTGTTGATTTTGACATCCTATTGAGTGTGTTACGTTCTATTAACATATTTCCTTCGGTGATTGGCTGGTTTCATAGTTATCTCTACGGCCGACGGCAGCGTATTCGCATCGAAGATGAGTTCTCATCTTGGTGCGATGGCTGGCGTGCCTCAAGGTGGTGTGCTGTCTCCTTTACTTTTTGCTATATTCATTAATTCTATCTCTCAAAATATTACTTCTCTCTATCACATGTATGCAGACGATCTCCAAATCTACACTCAGTCAACTCTGTTAAATCTGCCTTCTGCTGTTGCCACCATCAACAATGACTTAGCGGCGATAAACCAGTGGAGTCAGCGTTATGGTCTAAAAATTAATCCGTTCAAGTCCCAGGCTATAGTTATTGGTGGTGGAGTGATGGTCTCCAGAGTTGACTGGAACAACCTACCCTCGGTGACATTAAATGACGTTGTCATACCCTACAGTAAATCTGTAAAAAGTCTGGGGATATATCTAGATTCTACCTTGTCGTGGTTGCAGCAGTTAAAACAAGTGAGCAAAAAGGTGTTTGCTACTATGGGTTTACTTCGTCGTTTACGTTCTTTTCTCCCCATTCCCACTAAGATTATGTTAGCACAATCCTTACTTCTCTCTATTCTCAATTATGCGGACGCAAGTTATCTCGATTTAACTGAAGACCAACTGAACAAACTTGAGCGAATTCAAAATATTGCAATTAGGTTCATATTTGGTTTGCGCAAATATGATCATTTATCCGAATATCGTTTACAGCTCAAGTGGTTACCCATTTGCTTTCGCCGGAATCTGCAAACTGTATCTCTTTTGTACTGTGTGTTGTTTTCAATCCTTTGACTCCAAGCTACTTGAAGGAAAACTTTAAGTTTCTTGGTCATGATCGACCTGATAGAGTTCTTCGGTCAGCTGATGAACTAATTCTAGAACCATGTTCATTTCGAACAAAATTTATGAAATATTCTTTTACGAGCCAAGCAATAAGGTTATGGAATGAACTCCCACTCCAAATTCGACGTGCGCAAACTTTGGAAAGTTTCAAAAGTGACGTCAAGAACCATTACCTAACACTTTGTGGTTATTGATAACCAATTCTAGCAACAGATAGTTATTCTGTGTTTTTCTTTTCCTCTTTGTTTTGTATTTATTTATTATCTATGTATATATATGTATGTGTATATTATTGTATATATATATACCTATTTATTAATATGTATGTTTATTTTAATATTATTTTTTATATATTGTTGTGGTATTTTAACAAAATATAGTTTAGTTTATTTAGATATTAGAATGTAAGTGTAACATAAAACGCACCACCTCCTACTGTTCTTAATTCCAGTTTCTCCTTAGCCCAAAGGTTGTCTGGAAGAGATCGCTCTTTAGCGATAAGACCACCTTATTGTACATACGTATATATTAAGTTTCCTCTGTAATGTATTTATTCGTTGTATATGTGTGGTGTACAATAAAGTATATACTACTACTACTACTACTACTACTTCAATGCCTACTCTGTATCCGCGTATGCGCGGGAAACAGTAGATTCGCGCATGCGCAGTTTATATCAACCCGCGAAAATTGTCGTAATAAATATTTGTTTATTTAGATTGTATTGGTAATCGAGTACATTGTTTTTAATTTTCGTTTATTTTGCATATGAGCTAATTTAATATAAAATTGTTATTAGCGCTGCTCCGCACTGCATGAATATAGAAGCCACAATAACAGGTGTACGGATTGCAGTACAGTTCAGTTGAACATAGTGAGTGTTCGGAATGCCATAACTAGTATGTAGTACGTAGTACGCAGTAGTACGTAGTACTAGTACATATATATCGATGGTATGTATTTTATTAATTTGTCATTTGTTTACGATTTGGCGGCAAATCGCAAATTGTCTGTGACACATCGGCATGAATTTAACGCGAGAAAATTTTCGTACAATGATTTTTTATGATTTTAGATGTCATTTAAATCAACAAGAAAGTTATGATAGACTTCGATTGGCCTTTTACGATGAAGCCCCATCTCGTGCCACTGTTTAAAACTGATTTAATGAGTTTAAACGTGGTCTCACTAATCTCACCGATGATCTGCATGAGGGACGGCCTTCTTATTTTTTTACAGGATAGGGTGATAAACGAGCTCACAGTCCACCTGATGGTAAGTGGTTGCTGTGGCCCATAGACATCTACATCTAAATGCGGATGCATTGTCACCCGTGAGGACTAAGATGGAATGCCTCGTTTCCTGTAAAAGGGGTCGTCGGTTCTCTACACTCAACATAAGAAACATAATAGCGATCAATCTACTATTTTACGCTGGTATGCCATGAGAGCGTGATCCTTCCCCTGTTGAGTCGACCCATTCGTGAAGATGATTCTACGGCGACGACTGAAGATAATATCAGTGTTGTGCGGCGTATGATAGAGACTGACAAAAGAGTGACTTATCAGCAGATTCGGACAAGCTTAGGCATCGGTATGAGTCAAGTGCACAAAATCCTCCATGAACATATAGCGGTCAGGAAGCTTTGTGCCTAATGGATGGGTACCTCACAATTTGAGAGCGGCGCAAAAACTCCGTAGCGTTGATAGGTGTCGTAAAATGGTTCAAAGATTTAACGTAGGTGACTCAAATGCTGTGTTCGACATACTTACGGGTGACGAAAGCTGGATTTATTGTTATGATCCTGAAACTTAGAGACAGTCCGGGTATTTCCTTCCTAGGAGTTGTCAACTAAAGTGAAGAGAGGTTGAAGCGTGGGAAAAAGGATGGTGGCCTCGTTCTTCGGAAGGACAGGTCAACAGAAAAAACAGTTACTGCAGAAAACATTAACAATTGCTTGCCGATTGTATTGGAAAAAGTTCAGGAGAAACGACCTCGCAGTAGGATCCTCCTTCACCACGACAACGCCTCGTCGCACACCGCCAAGCAAACAATCGACTACTTGGCTACGTCAGACGTGGAATTACTGGGTCACCCGCCCTATAGCCCCGAACTCGCATTTAACGTTTTTTATTTGTTTCCGAAAATAAAAGAATAACTTTGAGGAAAACGTTTCATGGACGCAGAGGAAGCAGTGGCTGCGTTTCAAAATGCCGTCGAAGAGACCCCTAAGGACGATTGGGCAAAGTGCTTTTCTCAGTGGTTCCATCGGGTGCAGCAATGTATTGATGTAAATGGATACTATTTTGAAAAGATATAATAAAACTAATAACTTGCTAGTTTGTTTAGTTTTTGATTTTCTAAAAACTTTCAGCGTCACCCTCGTATTTCACCTGATGGTAAGTGATAATGCAGCAGAAGATGATAAAGCGTATTGACTTATTACTATATAAAATCGTGTTACCATTTCAAAGAATTCCATTCGAAATTCATTTAAAACTATCATTAAAGTTGGTAAGAATTATCTCACACACATCCGCTCAATAAAATAAAATGATGTGTGATTGGGTGCACTAATCCCGTCACCACTAATCCCAACAGCACTGCACCCAACACCATTGCACTAGGAAAGACACACCGTCTACGATAATTAGTGCACGCAATTGAGGGAGGGCGGAAGGTGCTCTTCAAACTAGGTAAGACACATCATTTTATTTTATTGAGCGGATATGTGCAAGGTAAATCTTACCAAATTTATTATAATCATCATCATCGTTACAGCCCTTCACAAGTCCACTGCTGAACATAGGCCTCCACCAAGTAATGCCACAAAGCACTGTCCTGAACCACCTGCATCCATCGACTTCCTGCATGTCTTACCAGGTCGTCACTCCATCTAGTGGGGGGTCGTTAATATAATCCATTATATTAAATTAATATAATGGATTTCCGCAAAGTAACGCCTGATTCTATTAATTATATTAAAACTATCATGTCTGTAGCATTTTAAAAAAGTTTTTAATTGCTAAAATGTCAACTATGGTTTGAACAAACGTAAGATATGCGTTCATAATTAGCTTTGTGAAAAAAGAATATTCTTATTTAAATTTATCATTTTCAATCTGCAAACACGAAGTAAGGTTCGAAACCTTGATATTATTTTAAATATTACACTCAGTAAATTTTTCCATAAAATAAACCGTTTAAAATTATGGTTTATTTGTTTTCCTTGTACATGTGTTCGCTGATCACAGCTTGCCAAAAATCGTTGAAATATTTATTCCAGCAATTATCTTTTCGTAGCTAACCGATCATTTCTCGTTGTTTGTGCACTTTCTGAAAGTTATAACCGAGCCACCTATGGTGTTCATGTTATTTACATAATTTATTTATCAAAAAGCACCATATGAAAATCGATGAGTGTTAAATTGAATTCTGGGAGCCTCGCAAATAAGAAATGTGGAGGCGCGAAAATTGGTCGAGGGACCGTTTAAAACATCGTTAAACCTCGGCCGAGAGAAAATATGGTAATTACTAAGATGCAAGGATTTCAGCACAGTTTACGAGCTGAGGAGAACAGAAAAAAATTACTGTGTCCGTACATTACTGAATACTGAGAATTCTGTAAAAGATTTTTTAACCACACACTTTTACTGTAAGTGTGAAATATCGTTGGGCCGAATAATATTTTATGGCAAATTCGCCTGCTCAATGCACATTCCAACTTCAATAAAATTGAAAAGGGCTTTCGATGATGAATAAAAAAGTTGTACCTACTTATTATTCATTTATTTTACATTATCGTAGCTCCATGCTGTAAAGCCCTCTCAGAATTTTAGGTAAAGAGGCCCGAGCCCAGTTGTGCGTATGTAGACTGTTTGTTTTTCTTTAATTTATAGCTGGATGTGACAATTTAGTGGCGATGTAAGAATATCATCCCGTGGCGAGGTAAGAGGCGCCATGGGGAAACAAATGAGGAAATGGGCAGCAGCGCCTTTCTGGTAACAAGTAAAAATAACCCACCAACAAAAATAAACCAATCCACCTGGCAAGCGTGGAATATATGAAAAATGAGGCCATGTATAACAGTGGCATTATAGTAAGCTATAACCGTAACAGTAAAAAATATAAGCTGGATTTATGCTTTTTTTAGAACATACTAATTAGCATGCACGGGTGAGCCGGTGAGCATAGCCATTACCCATTTGTATCTACTGCTACTTCTCATCCCCAGTACATATATAGATTATTTGTGATAAAAAATACGAATAATCTTATTACGAATGTTAATTTTAAAATGCAATTATAATGCATACCCACATACGCACGTGAACATACACAAACACACACACCCACGCGCACGCACACACTTAAAAACAAGCGCTTAAATTACATTACATTTTATTTTTTATTCATATTTCTGTACCTGTTTAAATAACTAAATAACTTTAAAATATTATATAGAAATTGACCCTTTGACTAGGTAACTGGCTCCTGAAACATAAGTAAAAGTGAAGTAGCTAAGGGTCAGGATATCAAAGCTTTAGGTATGTAAAAAAGATAATATTATAAAATAAATAAATTACGTTCTGTCTCCCGGAGGAGCGAAAAGAGAATTGCGGAGGCCCGTCTAGCTACGCTGAATGTATGTGGAGCAATGGATGATAAGATGGATGAAGTATGCGATATGATGTATGAGAGAGGAATAGATGTGTTATGTGTAATTGAGACGAAGCGGAAGGGAAAGGCTGTCACTACACATGGCATATATACCGCTTACTGGTCCGGTGTAGACGAGACCGAGCGAGCATACCAGGGAGTCGGTATCATCCTTTCAGAAAGAATGGGTCAATGTGTGAAAGAGTATGAATGTGTAAGCACGAGACTGCTATGGATACGAATAAAAGTGGGCCTAAAGATGTTGTTTGTTCTAGGGGTCTACGCCCCAGACATGTCTAAGCCCACTTGTATCCGAGAGCAGTTTTGGGAGATGGTAAGGATGGTGTTAATGAAATGTAAGGAAAATGAAAATATTGTTATGTTAGGAGATTTTAATGGAAGGGTTGGGGTGAGGAGGCTTGGCTGTGAAAGGATACTGGGAACGTTTTGTGATGAAAGTATTAATGAGAATGGTGAAAGCCTCCTCACCGTATGTGTGGAAAGGAATCTTTTTGTGACGAACACTTTCTTTCGTCATAAGAAGATTCACATGTATACTTGAGAAAGAGGTGATGATAGAAGCTTGATAGATTTCATAACTGTGGATGAAAGAATAAGGAGCGCAGTGGTGGATACAAGGGTTTACCGGGGGTCCAACGTAGGGACGAACCACTACCTCGTCTTATGCCGAATTAAGGGTTTATTCAGACGTTGGCGGCATAGAACATCTGTGTCTACCACTGCGTTACAGCGTATAAGAATTGAGAGGTTACAAGATGAAGATGTGAAAGACAAGTGCAAATGCAGACTGAGAGAAAATATAAGTAATTTTGATGAGTTGTGTGTGAATGAGTTAGACTTGGAGAATGTGTGGCATAATGTTAAGAAAGGTTTAGTGGATGCAGCTACCGAAGTATGTGGTGTTAGTAAGAGAACGAATGAAAGGAAAGACAATACGTTATGGTGGGATGATGAGGTACGTATGGAAGTTGAAGCAAAGAAGAGAGCATGGCTAGATTTACTAGCAACAAAGGCTGGTAATTCTAGCGGTACAAATGGTGATATTGAAAGAAAAAAGGCAGTCTTTAGACATCTTAATAAGAGAGTAAAAGAAGTAGTTGAAAGAAAAAAGCAAGAAATAACGGATAAGAATGATATCGGATAGAAGAATATCGGATAACTTCCAGGCAAATATTGAAATGTTCTGGAAACTTGTAAGAACTGCCAGGGGACATTCAAAACAGTTTAGATTGAATGCGATACGAGACGAGAATGACTGTATCCTGAATAATTAAGTGTTGAGTCTAAAGAGATGGAAGGAATATTTTGAAAGCGTATTTATGAGTGAGGAGAAGTGTGAACTAAATGAAATAGAAATTCCGAAAGAAGATGAAAGAGATAGGGAGATAAGTATAGACGAAATAATGAAAGCAATGAAAAGCATGAAAGTAGGTAAGGCAGCCAGATATGATAGAGTTTCACTCGAAATGCTAAGGGCTGGAGAGGACGTGGTGGCAGGCCTGCTCTACCTTGTTTAATTTATGTTGGGAACTAAAGCGGGTACCGGGAGACTGGTGCAAAGCCGTGATGGTCCCAATATATGAGGGAAAAGGGTCACAGCAGGACTGTATAAACTACCGTGGTATCAGCCTTCTTAGCATTGTGGGAAAACTGTATGCTAAGGTACTAATTGAAAGAGTTATGAAAGAAACTGATGAAAAAATTTGGGATGTGCAAGCGGGTTTTTAGAATGGGGTGTACAGATCAAGTCTTTACCATGCGGAGAAGATTTTGGCGAAAAACCAAAAAGTTTTTTGTGCGTTCATGGACTTGGAAAAGGCTTATGACAGAGTGGACAGGGATGTGTTATGGCAAACGCTGAACGCATTTAGGTTGAGCGCTAGTTTGATACAGGCATTAAAGTCTCTGTATAGGGACTCGATTGCTTGTGTTAGAATCAACGGGGTCTACCCGGACTGGTTTGGCATCCATAAAGGTGTCAGACAGGGCTGTGTAGCTTCTCCGTGGCTGTTCAACCTATTTATGGACAGCTGTTTGGAAAATTTGAAAGTTGAAGAATGCGGGTTAAGAATGGGTGAGTTAACCATCAAATGCCTTTTGTACGCCGATGATCAAGTCATACTTGCGTCGTCGGCGGCCGAGTTGCAAATGTTACATTAATGAACAGGTCATTAAAAGAAAGGGGAATGAATGTGAACGCAAGTAAGACGAAAGTGATGGTTTTTGAAAGAGAAGAAAGCAAAACGGTGTGTGAAATAAGAATAGAAGGAGAGTTAATTGAGCAAGTGGATGACTTCGTATATTTGGGATGTGCATTCAGCAGGGATGGGAGATATGATAAGGATATTGAACGACGAGTGAATGCGGGAAATAAAGTAAATGGGGCTCTACACTCTATTGTGAAAAGTCAGAATGTGTCAAAAAAGGCACATATGGCAATTCACAGTGCTGTATTAGTTCCTACTTTAACGTATGGTAGTGAAAGTTGGGTGTGGCAGAAGAAGCACGAGAGTAGAATGAATGCAGTGGAAATGCGGTCGCTAAGAAGTATGTTAGGGTGAGAAACTGTGTGATAAAAGAAGAGTGTGGTTTGCAAGATGATGCGGTGACCAGGATTAAGAAAGGAATGCTTCAGTGGTTTGGTCATGTAGAAAGAATGAATGTGGAAAGACTGACAAAGCAAATATATGTTGCAGAAGTGAATGGAAGAGTCGGAAAGGGACGTCCTAGGCGGAAGTTTGTCGACCAAATTGGCGATATACTAAAAATGGGCCAAATTAAGAGTACCCTTAACCGACGAGCATGTATGCGTAGGTATATGGATGTGGAAGAGGCGAGAAAGGTATGTCAGGATCGTGCTAAATGGAAGTCTGTAGTCTCTGCCTACCCCTCTGGGTGACAGGCGTGAGTGTTTATGTAAATAAATTAAAAAAGAATGTGAGTCTTGATTGTTTCCCCGATACAGTAATGATAGCTGTGGCGGCGTAAAAGAATCAATCAACCCGTTTAGTTTTTTCTTGCATATTTTCGTTCATTGCACGTTAATGGCGATTATTGGAAACGCCGGAAAAAGCGTCATGGCTTCCGATAGATGCTGGCACAACCATTTCGTTTCAGCCAGATGTAAAATATATAGAACGCTAACGGGCAGTAGCCTTAATATCTCGACACATCTTTTTTATAGAATAAGGGCGACAAACACGCATTCCACCTTAAGGTAAGTGGATTCTGTGGCGTATAGACATCTACATTTATCCTCGATTAAGAATCAAAATGCAGATGCATTGCCACTCCCGAGGATTAAGATGGAATGCCTCGTTTCCAATAAAAAAGGGTCTCCGGATCTCTACACTTACCATAGGTAACACAGCAGTAATCAGTAATAAGCTGCTATTTTACGCTGGTATTCTGTGAGAGCGTGGTCCTACCCCGGTCGAGCCGACCCATTCGTGCTACAACCATAATATAGCTGCAGCGTGGCTCTGCCGTGTACAAAACATGTAGTACTGCTATCATATCATCTTCTCTCTGTCATGCGTGATTATAAATCCTCCCAACAACCATATCATTTATTTTGTACTACAAAAGGAAATATTCACGTACAGTCCACCATTAGCCGTATTTCACGGGCTGACGATTAAGAAGAAGAAAATTGATCTCCGTACCTATCGTGATTACGGCCCGGTTGGAAGAGGCTTATGTTTTCATCATATGTGAGCCATTAAATTATCATTATCTATATGCGACTTGCAAGTTGTAAATGAGGTGATAACAATCGTCGATATTAAAATAATCATCGTAATATTGCAATATTACGCGCAGTGTCCTCGCGCTAGCTGAATTTTTTAGGTCAGGTTAACTAGATGAAATAGAAGTCGGTTCGCGTACGTGTTTATTGTAAAATGATAATACAAAGAATCGAAGAATGATTGATTCTAACAAAATAACCTCAATCATCCATCCAACAAACGTGACGACGGCGAAAATTTCAAGTTTCAAGGACGTATGAAATTAGTTTTATTGAGTGTATGAGTGTAGGTTAAAAATTGCGTGGTCGGTTGATATTGCTTTTAAAACTGTTATTTTATATACATGTGGAGGTGGGAAAATTGCTCTCTTATTTCTATAAATGTAAATGTATTATTCAGAAATGTTATTTTCAGTTATCCCCCAGTCACCAAGTTTGTATTTGTATTTAAGAAATGAAATGTTTATGTGGTTCTTCTCCTTTAGCCCACTGTTCCTTCTTTCTGTTATTTCTTCTGAGGGTTAAATTCACACCGGTTTAAAGCTAAAAGCTGAATACAGTAATTTTCAAGAAGCGCGTATGGCATGCATTTCTTGAGAGTTGCCCGCCTGAACCTATCACAATGAGCAGTGCCGACATTTTCCTCGGGTAATGCTGCTACCATCACCACTTTGTAGAATTTAAATTTATTATTAAATAGTTTTATAGCAAGTAACAGCTAAAATTATTAAAAATATGTAAAAGTAAAGCAAACGCATATTACGCGCAATGCTGTCTTTATGTTATGGCGGACATCACATCATGTCCGTAATGTATTTTGTAATAATACTAGTTTTTACGGAATTTATCGCGTATATTTAACTTTTTAATACCCGACGTTTCGAGAGCTTTACAGCACCCATGGTCACGGGAAGGACTGAGATGTTTAACGTCCAGATGTCGTAGTGAACCGCGGTTACCATAGATTAAAATTTAACTTTTGTTCCGATCTACACAGTATGAACTTATGGTATCATGAAGTCTTGCAGTTGTATGCTTGGGTTGGGATTTAATTTTATTTATTATGGGATCCCAAGCAGATGGTAGCACCCAGCCATCTTCTTTATTGAAATTAGGATGTTTTTTGATTTCAATAGCCTCGCGAATCATTCTTGGAAGGAATCGGTGTTCTTTAGCGAGGATTTGTGGTCTATCAAATCTGATGTAGTGACGGGGGCGATCCTGTACATGTTCACAGACTAGAGACTTCCCGGAGCGTCGATTCTTCACATCAGCTATATGTTCTTTGACGCGGGTTTTAATTGATCTTTTAGTTTGTCCTATGTAGGAGAGACCACATTCACAATCAAGCTTGTACACTCCTGCATCTTGCAAGGTAGAATTGTGAAATTTCAATTCTACCTTTAGATAAAGTAACTGCATTTTTAGACCATCTCAACTCTATAAATTCTAAAATTCAGTTCACAATGGAGTTAGAGGCAAACAATTCCTTAGCTTTTCTAGATGTGTTAGTAATTCGGAATCCTGATAACACCTTGAGCCATACTGTATATAAAAAAAGACCCATACAGATAGATATTTAAACGGTGATTCTCACCACTATCCTTCACAGTTAGCTACCGTGGGTAAATCTTTGTTTCAGAGAGTACGAGGGATCTGTGACAGTAAACACCTGGCTGCCGAGCTCTAACACGTCAAGCAAGTTTTGCATGACAACAAGCTTCGAGTCCCGCGCCTACGTAACAGAGAACGAGTGAAGCCGGCCACAGTCGAGCGTGTACCTGCTGTACTGCCATATGTTAGAAGAGTCACTGACAAGATTGGCTACATCTTGAAGCGCGCTTCCATCAAAACATACTTCAAGCCGCCGAAGAAGATTGGTCAGATTTTACCATCAGTCAAGTGTAACGTCCCTCTGCAAGATGCAGGAGTGTACAAGCTTGATTGTGAATGTGGTCTCTCCTACATAGGACAAACTAAAAGATCAATTAAAACCCGCGTCAAAGAACATATAGCTGATGTGAAGAATCGACGCTCCGGGAAGTCTGCAGTCTGTGAACATGTACAGGATCGCCCCCGTCACTACATCAGATTTGATAGACCACAAATCCTCGCTAAAGAACACCGATTCCTTCCAAGGATGATTCGCGAGGCTATTGAAATCAAAAAACATCCTAATTTCAATAGAGAAGATGGCTGGGTGCTACCATCTGATTGGGATCCTATAATAAATAAAATTAAATCCCAACCCAAGCATACAACTGCAAGACTTCATGATACCATAAGTTCATACTGTGTAGATCGGAACAAAAGTTAAATTTTAATCTATGGTAACCGCGGTTAACTATGACATCTGGACGTTAAACATCTCAGTCCTTACCGTGACCATGGGTGCTGTAAAGCTCTCGAAACGTCGGGTATTAAAAAGTTAAATATACGCGATAAATTCCGTAAAAACTAGTATTATTTCAATGTGTAGTGTTCGCGTAAATATAAGAAATCATAATGTATTTTGTGTTAAGACATGTAAGTTTCTAGTGGTTGGGTCGAGTAGAACGAATAAACTAAGAAAGAGTGACAAAGCAAATTTATATTGCATATTGCAGATATGAACGGCAGAGTCGAGAAGGGACGCCCTAGACGAAGGTTTATCGGTTGGCGATATTTTGAAAATGGGCCACATTATATATATATATATATATATATATATATATATATATATATATATATATATATATATATATTACATTGAGTACCCTTAACTGACAAGCGTGTATGCCTAGATATATGGATGTAAACGAGGCGAGAGAGGAGTTCTGGATCGTACCAAATCAAAGTCCGTAATATCTGCCTACCCCTCTGGGTGACAGACGTAAGTGTTTATGTATTTATGTATGTATGTATATATATTTCTATGTTTCATATACCGCCAAGTACGTGCTAAAATAAAGTTAGTTTTTCTGCCTGGAAGTCCATCTGGGTAACTAGTTTAAATATTTCTCGTTTTGCTCTGCTCTGTTCCGCTCTGAAGGGTATATAGAGAACTTATACTACAGGGGTGGCAACATAGAATACTATAATACACAATAGAATGGCTGTCAAGCTTATTTTGTACGAGGATCGCAATCGCAAGCAATTACGTCCTATTATTACTACTACAAACCCGATTCGTGTGTTAACAGATTGAGCGATTTACCCATTTTAGAATTTTGATTAATGTTTTTGACACATCAATATTTCTTTATTTTTGTTTCTAATGTTCACAAAATATAAATAGTTTCGACTTACTGATTGTAGGATATGTCTTCTTTATTTAAATTCCATTTCCCGCTGTTCTTTCAACGCGTAATAATTGCACGATTTGCCATTTCTTAAATAATTTGCACGCAGCGACGCTTGACACGAAAATTGGAAACGATTGATTGTGTTGACATTCACAGGTGTGAATTGACATGTTAGTGACATGTTAGTGGCTACGCGGACTCCGCCCACTCCCCCGTTCTATTATGTATGTATTAGTACCTATTCTATGGGCGCCAACGTATCGATATCAGTCTTTGTTTGAAGTTGGCTCCAGGTGTTTATTAACCGCAGTAACAATTTACCATCGGGTGGAATGTGAGTTGGTACGTCACTGCAGTCTTGTAAAAAAAAAAACAAATTAATATGAGAATATCGCATCTCAATCTACGAGCGTAAAATTTTTACGTAATCCGATTTCAATTTATCATTCTTTAATTAATATAATTAAAAATAAAGAATATTAACAGAATGAAAGACGTCGACATGTACCTACACATGAAATAATAATGAGATCGTGATTTACGTAATACTTTCAGATAGGGATCGGCTTTGCCAAAGACGGACATTTTAAATTGCATTACCATGACTTTGCAGCTCGGACAAATTTCTTTTCGCAATAAAGACTTCGATTTATTTAACATTAATTAAAATTTTGTTATAAGTGCGTAGTAAGAAATAATTAAGAATTCCTTATGCAACATGAATAAATTGTCTACGTAAAAGAAGGCCTAACATTCTACAAAGAACGAATGGGAAGTCGCAAAGCACATTTCAAACTATTTTTTTTCTTGAAATCTTACAACGCATATTCTTACGAAATGTCGCTCACTTCCTTCCGGATTTGATCGTAAGGCATAGTGATCAGAGTAAATAACTATTACGTCGCATATTTTGAATTGGAACCACAGCTGGATGCAACTTTTGTGCAGAAAGGCAATTTGTTGGTTAATAAGTGTACTTGTAGTCGCCGTGATTTTGATATTGAAACCCCACATTCTTCCAACCTAATTACGTAAGCATTACATCGAGCACGTATAGAAGCTTTCGTATCATTGTCACTGTTTTCCAGTTCTTTTTCTTAAAAAATATCTCTGTATTATGAATTCTTCCTGTTGTGGAGGCGTAAAGCCTATACACGGGAGGTGCTCAGAGTGTTTAGAGCCACTCAATTTCACCTTCACGATACCATCCATACCATCCATACCATCTGGATGATTGGCAGTCCACCACTGTACGATGTCGATTACCTCAGCTGGAATAGAATAGAATAGAAGAATAGAATAATTTTTTATCTAATATGCAATTACATGTAATTCTTACTTATTATGTAATTCTTAGAATTACATGTAATTCTTATTGAAAGTCATTTTTTAATTTTCACTGGTTCATAAAAAAATCTCTGCCCTGGGAAGAACCAGCAAGAAGCCCAATGGGACTTTTTAAAAGTAAATTATAAAATATGAAAGGTTCTACAAACTATTTACAATATTTATTTTATAGAAACTTCTTAAAAGCGACCAAATCATTCCAAGGGGTCAACCATTTTGTATTATAATAACCCTTTTTATACAGTTTTATTAATTAAAATATTTAAACCTTGTATTATCTGGGACTTTGTTGTAATAGCGTATACAGTGCCTCAAAAATGAATGACGTGACTCTGTCGAGAAACTGGTATCACTAGCTTGTGTTTGTTCCTAGTGTTTACAGAGTGTATATCACTTTTTTTACTAAAACTACTTATGTTTTTGCTTTTGTGATATGTCTAGGTTCAAATTCTTGAACGTAGACCACTTGCCCCATATTTTTTTATCCCACATGTTCAGAGACAAATACAAGATTCTCAAACTTTTACAATTAATAACTTTTCTACTTGCATAAGTATAAAAAAATAAATTTATTGTATGTATGCAAGTAAATAATTAATTCATTTATTTATAGCCGACTCGTATTTATGACATCTACTATTTTCTTTCTATTTTCAAAGTCAAAATTTCCACGAGAAATGATTAATAATATTTAATTGCAAATATTCTAATTATTTTAACGAAACAACCGCTTCCCTTGTTCTACTTGTTAGGTGTCAAATTGTATTGCGGGTGTACTTGGAGTAGTGGACTAGCTAGTATTATGGACTCAATACTTGTTACCATTCACAGTGGGCATTGTGTCGGCTTTCCTTAAGTGAATTTCGTGTTATCTTCAGCCGGCGCCAAATCCGGTTATTCAAATTGTGTTCTTGCTGTTTCTATTGAGATTCACTTTGTTAATTAGGACATTTTCAAATTAATCAACAACGTGAGTATTTAGAAAATTTAAGTAATGAAACTGGTTCATGCAATGTTGAATCATTGCTGTATCAATGACAAAGATTCAAAACGGCAAACATATTAATGTTTGCCGTTTTGAATCTTTAAAGTAATATAACCACGAATTCGTCTGCCCAGTACGGTGAGTTTTCCAAATAATGAGTGCCTGCTCGCGAATTTTCTGAAAGGCCTTGACAGCACACTGGATTTAGAAAGTCTGTTGAAGCGGTGATGTGTTTTTAAAATAAGGTTATTAAAATTATAATTATATTTCAAAATTTAACGAATGAGTATATAGGATTTAAAAAAAATGTGTGTATTGGGATGTCCTCGAGGTAGGGTTTCACTGTTCAGATTAACTTTTCTAAAGTTTAATTCTACAGTATTACTATTTTAATAGTAAGAGCCCTTTAAAGTTTTTTTCTAACTTTATGGACTACTTATAAAGTAAATTTTATTATCAAAGTATCAAAAGAGTATACAGTTCATCTGATAGTGATCTTCGACGCCTATAAACATCCGCAATATCAAAAACGCATGGTAGTAGTTAGCCACCACTGAGCTCACCAAGCTTTTTAAAATCCTTTTTAAATCTTTTTATATTGTGAAATGCCTACGCCTATCCGCCTCGTGGGGCAAGATTTTCCGACTCGCACCGGCTAAAACCCCATGGTGTTCCAACTCCTTGTCAGGTCCTCGGTAATGCTTTCGCACGCATCAAACTTTTAGAGGTTAATTTAACTTTCGCTTTAAATTAACTGAAACAATACGTCACTAGATATATCGATGTCATGGATTCTGATGCTGACTATGGCAAAATATGAGTGCCTTGAAATTTAAGAAATACGACAAAAGTAATCTTTTTAGCAGTGAACAAGCAAACCTGTGTTTTGATTTAGTAATAACTCGACTTCAGACACAAATCTAGTCCGGCACTTGTCGACGTGTTCCCTAGAAATATTAGTACGGTGCTGTGTATTACATCACTAGTTATAATTGGCGTATACTAGTAAAGAATCACAAGTGTTGTCGTATGTATACAATGTATGTTACTAGTTTTCAACATATCATTAATATAAAGAGTGGACGAAAGCACGCAGCCTTTTGGAACACCATTATTTTTAGGCTTTGATTCGAAGCATGCACCGTTAATTACGACTTCAATGCTCCGATGTTTAAGAAAACTGGTGACTAACCGCCAGGGCTTCCCCCTTGGTCTCCACTGTCTCCACCCATACTACGTACTTACTACGTACGTACTAGGAAAACTCACAAATTAGAAAACGAACACAAACAATTCTGTAGGAATAGGTAGACACGGGAAATAACAGTTGAAATAATATGTTACCGTGATCAAAAGCGGCCATCAAGAAAATGTTATGTCAGCCATGACCCAAATATATCCATCATCAGCCGATCAACAACTTGAAGAAAGAGATTTAAACTAAAAATCCTCATAAGCTCTTCTATCAATCTCAAATTATTTTCACTTAACTTGTATAAATTAAGGTTTGTATTGAAATTCGCGCAAATATAAGCAATTGATTTCATAGAAATGGAAACAAAACGATCACGATATATAATCCAGTGTGAAATTAAGACTCAGTGGCGACGTACGGGGCCGGATAGAATCGATTGTTTGACCACAAAACTCATTTCATACCGTAAACACAGAATGTAAAATTTTGATTGTGATGAAACTAAATAAGATTCGGCCGCGTAATGTTAAGGCGGTAGACTGTGCTCCATTTACTGTGCAGATAACAAATACCGAACTTTGAGATCTTTGACATTACATTATATTGAAATTTTGCATATTTAAAGCTACATGTAGGAGTTGTATATTATTGAATAAAATATAAAATTTCAGACAAGTAAACTAGTTTTCATGTAACAGGACAATTTGAAAAAGCTTTGCAAATAATATCCGAGATATAGGGAAAAGGAGTGATAAATCCGTATCAGCTCTAATTGGTTGACACATTTTTATTAAGAATATAATAATGTCCTCCAGACCGAATTTTGGCCACGGCGGCCTGCCTCAGCGGAGGCTAGCCATCGGCGCAGGACAGAATTTTAGTGCCCAAGTGTATGCGCAAGCACAGGTGCACTCTCTATTCCCTCACTCTCATAATCCGATGGGACGGTTAACCGATACTACCGGAGAGAGATCAGGCGCAGGACCAACGGCTTTACGTGCTTTTCGAGGCACGGAGGTGAGACAGACTGAGAATTTCTTGACAGAAAAACTCAATAATTAAATTTTTTTGTCTCGACCCGGGATTCGAACCTAGGACCTCATGATTAGCAGTCGTACCTACTACAACCACTAGACCAACGAGGCAGTCACAAAGTCATTAAGAACATATTATTATTATGAAGACTTATATATTTATAACTATGTATATAGCGCAGTGGCTAATTATCCGGCTGTAACGATGCGCACGGTACATATACAGATGTTTGTATGGCCTGCAAATGAATGTCCTTGGTCTGGATTTTGTCCATGGGCATCTTTTGTATGAATAACGTTTTCATGATAAAGGACAAAGTCATAGTGTGGGATAGTTTTTTTTTTTTTCTTAAAAGAGAAGAAACTTTTTCTGAATAAAGTGCTTTTAGTACTAAATTATCTTAACCTTCGTGAAAATAATTGACAGAACACTCCCTTTAGAAAATTGAACATACCACTACTCAAATAGCTTACAAAGAATCCCAATCCCTTCGCAACATTCTTAATCGTCTCAGGACTTGACAAAATTCGTCTGGAATTCGACGGGGGCAAGCATCGTCAGGTGTGGCCGCTGCCCGCGTGAGTCACCGCCGGTCGAATTCCGTAGATAACCGGCAACTCCTTTATTCTCTCTGCTATATCGAGCACTGCTATATTATTCACGATGCCCTTTAAGAGCAACGGCCATTAGATGCTGTGTAACCTGGGAAGTTGGAAGCCTTGTAATTATTCGAGTACAAATACTCATAGAAAAGATATTGTCACATACTATCTAAAGATTATGAAGACATTATTTGTTTAATTAAAAATATATAAGTGGAGTATTGTGAAGCGGCTTGTTAGCGCTGTGGCTAAGCGTATGGCTCCGGTAACACGGACAAGAGGTCCGAAGCATGGCAAAGCTATTAGTATGGCGCATGGCCTATATGAAGTCCTGGTAGAGCTACCAGCACCTGAGCAGATGATTAACGCCGGCACCAATGACATTGTTCATTGCAATTTTAAGTGTTGATTTACCGCGTGCTCGGCGGTGAAGTATAACTTCGTGAGAAAACCTGCATGTATGAGAAATAAGAAAAAAAAATATTTCGAAGACATGTAAAGTTGTTTCGGCACACGGCAATCGCCACCCTCTCAGAAATGAGTGGAGGCCTGCGCCCAGGAGTGGGACGTACATATATAGACTGTAAAGTTAACTTTAACTTTTATGGATTATATTTTTTTATAGTTTAGGTTGACAAACGAGCACACAGTCCACCTGATGATAAGTGGCTGCTGTGGCCCATAGACATCTACATCTATCCTCGTATGCGATTCAAAATGCAGATGCATTGTCACCCGTGAGGACTAAGATGGAATGCCTCGATTCCAGCGAAAAGGCTCTCCGTTTCTCTACACTTACCATACGAAACACAGCAGCATTGAGCTACTATTTTACGCTAATATTTTGTGAGAGCGTGGTCCTTCCCCGGTCGAGCCGACGCATTCGTGCTACAGCACGGCTCTACAACGTAGAAGATATATAAGGTTTTCCGGTGTTTGTAAATGCGCAATTTATGAATGTAAAACGCCATGAAGAGAGGTCCTCCGTTGTCCCGTTTTGTCCCGTGGGCGTCTTAAGAAGCGACTATGGGAAGTACCTGAATAGTCTTATGGTTATCAGATGAAACAAATAATACAATACCTTAAAACGGGTTGATAAAGACAAATCTTTTCTGTCACAAAAGAGGTCCCGTAGCCAGCAGTGGGCGGACTCTTAATAAAGAAGACTATATATAGAATATATATAAACATATATATATATATATATATATATATATATATATATATATATATATATATATATATATATATATATATATATATATATATATTAGTAAAATCTAAGTTTGATGAAACGCTTTGGAAATCCGCTTAGTTCATTTCAATCGGTCAAGCCATTCAAAAGTTATAAGAGGTTTACATACATCCACATCCACACACACACACACACACACACACACACACACATCACACATATATATACATATATATATATATAGACACCATCGAAAAATTGTCAAGGTGGCTTCCTGTGATCTAAAAACGTCAAGATTTGACTAAAACTCAATTTTCGATAAACGGGGTAAAAACAATAACTTAAATAAGTATTGAGCTAGGATATGCTCAATAGTAGTAAAATATCATATACACCCAGTATATGTGGTCTATCAATAAATAGTAGTAGTAGTATAGTATATACTTCATCACACCACACATATACAACGAATAAATACATTACAGAGGTAACTTAATATATACGTATGTACAATAAGGCGGTCTTATCGCTAAAGAGCGATCTCTTCCCTTTCAGACAACCTTTGGGCTAAGGAGAAACTGAAAAAAAATAATAATAGTAAAATAAACATACATATTAATAAATAGGTTTATATATATAAATATATACACATACATATATATACATGGATAATAAATAAATAAATATAAAACAAAAAAGAAAAACACAGAATAACTATCTGTTGCTAGAATTGGTTATCAATAACCACAAAGTGTTAGGTAATGCTTCTTGACGTCACTTTTAAAACTTTCCAAAGTTTGTGCACGTTGAATTTGGAGTGGAAGTTCATTCCATAACCTTATGGCTTGGCTCGTAAAAGAATATTTCATAAATTTTGTTCGAAATGAACATGGTTCTAGAATTAGTTCACCGGCTGACCGAAGAACTCTATCAGGTCGATCATGACCAAGAAACTTAAAGTTTTCCTTCAAGTAGCTTGGAGTCAAAGGATTGAACAACACACAGTACAGAAGAGATACAGTTTGCAAATTCCGGCGAAAGCGAATGGGTAACCACTTGAGCTGTAAACGATATTCGGATACATGATCACATTTGCGCAAACGAAATATGAACCTAATTGCAATATTTTGAATTCGCTCAAGTTTGTTCAGTTGGTCTTCAGTTAAATCGAGGTAACTTGCGTCCGCATAATCGAGAATAGAGAGAAGTAGGGATTGTGCTAACATAATCTTGGTGGGAATGGGGAGAAAAGAACGTAAACGACGAAGTGAACCCATAGTAGCAAACACCTTTTTGCTCACTTGTTTTAACTGCTGCGACCACGACAAGGTAGAATCTAGATATATCCCCAGATTTTTTACAGATTTACTGTAGGGTATGACGACGTCATTTAATGTCACCGAAGGTAGGTTGTTCCAGTCAACTCTGAAGACCAGCCCTCCACCACCAATAACTATAAATAACTATAGCCTGGGACTTGAACGGATTAATTTTTAGACCATAACGCTGACTCCACTGGTTTATCGCCGCTAAGTCATTGTTGATGGTGGCAACAGCAGAAGGCAGATTTAACAGAGTTGACTGAGTGTAGATTTGGAGATCGTCTGCATACATGTGATAGAGAGAAGCAATATTTTGAGAGATAGAATTAATGAATACAGCAAAAAGTAAAGGAGACAGCACACCACCTTGAGGCACGCCAGCCCGTAATTCGCACCAAGATGAGAACTCATCTTCGATGCGAATACGCTGCCGTCAGCCGTAAAGATAACTATGAAACCAGCCAATCACCGGAGGAGATATGTTAATAGAACGTAACACACTCAATAAGATGTCAAAATCAACAGTGTTAAAGGCATTGCTAAAATCAAGCAATACCAACACAGTGAGCTGTTTGTTATCCATACCTCGTCGAATGTCATCGGTAACTTTAACCAACGCTGTTGTCGTACTATGACCCGATCGGAAACCGGATTGGAGAGGATCCAGGATACAATTTCTATTTAGGTAGAGATTTAACTGAAAGAAAACTAGTTTCTCCAGGAGTTTGGATAAAAACGGGAGAATTGAGATAGGACGAAAGTCGGAAAAATGCAAAGCATGGGCTTTTTTTGGGAGAGGCGTTACAAGTGCACTTTTCCAAACATCAGGAAATTTTGAAGACGAGATGGATTTATTCAAGATATGGGTGAGGATAGGAGTAACAAATTCTAGGATAGGTAAGATCATGTTACGACTAACATTGTCATCACCCACGGCATTGGACGAGATGGACAAAATGTTCTTTTTAACATCACTATCAGTGAAAGGAGAGAAATAGTAATAATTAAATACTACTAATTGGGTGCGTATCATTTTAATTCCGATGGTTTTTAATTTATTTATTTATTTAGTTCAAATTTTTTTTATAATTGAAAGTTGATTTCAAATAAGTGGTATTTATTGATAGTTCAATTTCATAATATGTTACTGTAAAATATCAGTGTTATAGGCTTCTATTCTGTTTGTGTGACCCTATATTTTTCCAGACGGTAAAAAAATTAAACAGTATGTTGTATTTTAAATGATTTTATTAATGATCTAATGATAAAACAGTACCAAGTCATGGCAGTGTAAGACTATCCACTACCTCGTATTGTCCCGTGCGTGCCGTGGGAAGCGACGGAGGGAAACTGAACCAGGAGGTGGGCAGCATTATCTTCAATATAGCAATTAAAAAAAAAGCTGTAGATGCCTTTTAAGTGTTGCTACTATTGTGAAATTCCCCAGGATCTATTATACTATATTAAAAGTCAGAATGCAGCTGCGTTGCTATCCCTGAGAAGATGAAATGCTTCATTTTCAGCAAAACAAAGTGCTAAACTAACTACGCATGCAAAATGCATGTTGTCGGTTCTGTTTTGATGTACCTCCCAGAAATCACATTACACCCTTTCTGTACAATGCTTCCATGCTCGTAGAGAGCTACTCGTACATTTAGGGGGACTAGTCTTTAGTGTTATTAAGTTTAAGAAACCAGAGTACTTGCATGCAAAGATAAAGTTTGCTGAGCGAAATTCTGGAAAACAATTGAGGTCCATAAGATCAGCTCTCCTATATTACTGCCATAAAACAGCGACATTTACTGGCAGTTTCCGATATATGGCATCGAAGTGTTGGAATAACATCCTACCGCCAATAAGAAATCGTAACACATAATGTGTTAAGATTTCTTATTGGCGGTAGGAGTTAAACAACAAGTTTAAAAATAAATTCAAAACATATCTTCTAGATAAAAAAAAAACAAGGTATTCCCAAACACTTCGTTTGCCAGCTATAAACCATGGCATTTTTTTTAATTTTTAATTTACTAACTTATCATGGTTGGCTAAGTCATTTAGGTACTAGCCTTAATTGCGTACGCAGTCCTACACATCTTTTCCGTAATTTTTTACTAAATTGAACCCAAGATATAAATCATAGAGCTGAAAGGACACATTTTTCAGACATAATTACACTACAATAATATTAAGGTGCAAAAAATAGTTTTTTCCTTATTTCTTTCAGATTGTACTATTGTGCTCATTTTCTTCTCGCCACCTCGAGGGTAATAGCTGAAAATCTGTGCTTGCTCTCTGAGCAATGTTAATCACTGAGCTATGACCCATTTGTTTAACTGCAACACACATGTACATTTAGATCATAAGTTTATGTATTTTTTTTTCATAATACTTTGTATATCTAGTTTAATCACTAACTTACGTGTGTGATTTGAGATACAAATAAACGTTTTTGTCTACCTATCTATCTATCCAGTAAAAAGGGTCTCCGGTTCTTTACACTCGCCATACGAAACACAGCAGTGTGAAGCTGCTAGTTTACGTTAGTATTACCGGTATTGACCCAATTATAATTATTGATTTAAGTATTGCGCAATTGCTATACTGTTAATAATCTGCCAGCTATTCACCTACATTTGATTGGTCCATCCAAATATTATATAGTCACTACGATGTATATCTACTCGTATCATTCCTTACAAGAAAATAAGCTTATGTATGGGTGTCATGTACAGTAATGTAGCAGCTTTTATAAACTAGAAATTCCAACTTAAGTAAATAATTTATTTTTAAATCGATTGACTCAATAAAAATGCGAGTGAAATTTTGTTAGTAGTCGTTTCAATTGATCTGTGATTCTGTGCGTTACCTCGATTACAATTGTTTGTTGCAATAAATAAATAAAGCTCCTTTCAAACAGACAGGCAGACAGAGGCCTTCAAAAAAAAGAGCCTACTCCTATTTAAAATGCCGGCAACGCATCTGCGATTCCCCTGGTATTGCAGTTGTTCATGGGCGGCGGTAATCACTTATCGTCATGGGAGCCGTATGCTCGTTTGCCCCTCTCCTATAAAAAATTAGCGGAGCAGTTTTGTTAACATTATTAATTTTTTTAAATAATTTCTTGCCAGCGAAATTCGAGACCGACGTAAAATTGCAATGCAAATTAATATACACTAAGTAAATTACAGTTAGTACCCAGGTGAAGCAGTCTTCCTGCTTGACAAGTTAAATGTGATTAAACATCGGGATTCGATAAGTGAACGCAAGATATTTTAAGTTTCGCTAATATGTTTGGCGGGATCCAATCCAACCCTATCTTTAAGAAAGACGCGTAAAATAACGAATATAACAGTGTTTGGTAAGTATTATTTAATTATGAGTTATTTATGCGGATGTTTAGAATAAAGCTCATTAAAATTAAATTGCTCTCTAACGCGTAAACTACGACTTTTATACGAATATACATACATACATACATATGCTAATATTAAGTTGATGTTGTAGGTTGTACATTTATTAATGTTAAGGCCACTTCGAAAAGTTCAGTAGCGAATTAACTTGCGAACCTAGCGAGTTAAGTAGAGAATCTCGTTTGAACGACAATTAGCGAGTTAAGTAGCAAGTTAAGAATTAAGTTGAACGAGATAGCCAGCCGGTCTATTTTTCGGCGAGTTAAGTTCGAAGTGTTGCCTCCCGCGCGTTTCCCGCTCCTCGTAACTAAACTCGCCGTTTCTGTAAACTAGCGAGCTTAGTTCAGTGAATAAGTTGACAGGACGCAAAGTGTTCGCGTTCGACTCTCAAAATATAAAATTGCACTTTTTAAACTAATTTCTCGAAGACATTTGAACGCTACTGTCCACCTTACCTTTTATCGTCAATTACCCTATAATTAAACTCGCTACTGTACATGTCAAAGTGTAGATCGGTCTATATAGACAGTTACGTTCAGTACGAATTAAAAAGCACCTTGTTACCAGTACGGGCTAAAATGGAATGCCTCATAAAATCATGGGTCGCCCTCTTTAGCCGTATAGTGGTGGAGTACGAGGATCCACCACCTCATATCACACTATGTGTGTCGTAAGAAGAGACAGTGAGAAGTGAAACCGAATAGTATTATTATTCATTATATCCTATCGAAAATTCACCAACCAGTAGCCACAAGTTTTTATTATTTTCGCTTGTTTTCGGAAACTTGCTGCTGTCCTCTGCTGTTTTAGTTCCCCTATCGCTTCTTACGACACCCACGATCAACGTATAATTATATACAATTAAGTACAATTAAGTAGAATCGAGAAATCAGATCCATCTCTCCTGAGCTGCGTGCAGGAGATTACGATACAATTTCTCGTCACGTATTCTTTCAAAACATAATAATAAGAGTGTACCTACTATCAGTGCTTGTTGTTGAGAGCTACGCTCTGACTTTTTCTGCGTGATAGAATTCGTAAAATATGCAGGGAGGCGATGGATCCAGGTGGCTTAGGACCGTGTTATGTGATATTACATTGGGGGATGTAATGTATCGAACTACATATGTTCAGTTCAATGGAATGGAATGGGAGAAGGTACATAGCTCTCCTTCCGGGTATGAAGCTCCATGAACTCCGCAATCTGTGGGTTCGGCATAAATTACACCTCGAAGTGCTCTGCCAGAATTTCCGCTCTACCCTTGGCATCGTAACATCGCTTGTCTGCATTGTTGGTCAGCGGGCAAACGGGAGGGCGAGTTTTCGTTAACTGCCGGTGCAATTTATAGAGCGACGCATATATATGTGTAAAAGTTAAGTTACAGCCTATATACGTCCCACTGTTGTTGGTGTCTATATAAGTTTCCGCCTGTAAATAAAGCAATTTGGCAGCTTCAAATGCGTTGTTGGTCTTAGCTTTGTTCCTCTCAGCAAGATTACCTGGATGTCCCGTTGCTGGGTGACTGTGTGTAGTTCATGGATCCTCTGCTGTATCCTGTCAGGGTTGCATAGAGGATACGCAAGTTACTGTCCCCCGTAATGGCGTGCCAGTAGTGATGCCAGCGCTTTCATAATGGCGGTTGCTGGATCTGTCCCGGCCCGGATATCGGCCAGGACTTGAATGCCGACTTCGATAGCTATGCCTACCAATCTTTGGATGGCATCGGCTGTCTCATGGTCAGCTGCTAGTGGTATTCTATATATGTATGAAGGCACTGGTCTCGGGGCATTGATGGTTTGCTGCTTTTTCTCTGGGTAGAGCGCGCTCTATGTGTAAAGCAGGCTCTATTAACCTACGCCTGTGAGGCTTACTAGAAGAGCACCAGAGTCACTCTGGTTTTACTGCGGATATCCTCATTTCTGAGCCTATCACGCAGAGAAACTCCAAGCATAGCCCTCTCCATAGCTCGCTGAGCGACCTTGAGCGTCCTCATACGGCCAACAGTGAAGGACCACGTCTCAGATCCGTAAGTCATCACTGGCAACACGCACTGGTTATACACTTTAGTTTTCAGAGATTGAGGATACCTGACGAGAAGATGTGGCGGAATTTCCCGAACGCTGCCCAGCCGAGTTGAATCCGTCGATTGACCTCTCGGTCGAAGTTGGACTTACCTAGTCGGTCTATTTGTCCCAGGTAAACGTACTCGTCAACAACTTCGAGCATAGTGCTCCCAACAACTACCGGCGTAGGTGTGACATGGACATTAAACATGATCTTTGTTTTGTCCATGTTCATCTTAAGACCTATTCGTTGGGAGACACCATTGAGGTCATTGAGCATAGTGCTAAGGTCCTCCAGCGATTCTTCCATAAAGACTATATCGTCGGCAAATCGAAGGTGAGTGATGTACTCGCCATTGATGTTAATACCGTATACTTTCCAGTCCAGTAGCTTGAAAACGTCTTCCAACGCAGCGGTGAAGAGTTTCGGGGATATAACATCACCCTGTCTTACACCTCTCTGCAGTTGGATAAGTTTCAAACTCTGGTTCTGTACTCGGATAGCCATCGTATCCTTACTGTACAAACACTTCAGCACTTCGATATACCGACAGTTAACTTGGCACCGCTGAAGGGACTGTAGCACCGCCCAAATTTCGACGGAATCAAAGGCTTTCTCATAGTCCACATATGCCAGGCAAAGTGGCAGATTGTACTCTTCGGTCTTCTGTACAATCTGCCGCAGGGTACGTATGTGGTCTATGGTACTGAAGCCTTTTCGGAAACCGGCTTGTTCCGGAGGCTGGAAGTCGTCGAGTCTGCGTGCGAGTCGATTCGTAATGACTCTCGAAAACAGCACGTAGACGCGGCTCAGAAGGGAAATCGGTCTGTAGTTCTTCAAGATAGCGTTGTCGCCTTTCTTAAAGAACAAAACCACCGCGTTTCCGCTCCACGCCTCCGGAGTAGTGCCACCATGGAAGACGGAATTGAAGAACTTCTGAAGGACTTCAAGTACCGGTGTTCCACCGGCTTTCAAAAGCTCCGCTGTAATTCCATCCTCGCCCGGGGCCTTGCCGTTTTTAAGGTGGTTGAGAGCCATTATAATCTCGCTCAGACTGACGTCCGGGATATCATCGGAATAGTGTCGGATAAGACTTGCTCTTGGATCGTTAATCACACTTGCGTGTAGCCCCAACGATGATGTGTATAGCTGCCCATAGAACCTCTCAATCTCACTCAGAATCTCAGGTGTCCCGGAAACGATGTTGCCATACTCAGTCTTCAGCTTTGACATTTGGCTCTTTCTGGCAGATAGATCTCTAGCAAAGACTTTGGAGCCTTGGTTCCGCTCGATCGCTTCTTTAATACGAGCAGTATTAAAGTTGCGTAAGTCTCGTCGCATGCATTTGGAGATCTGTCTGTTCAGTTGCATGTATGCTGTCAAATCTGTTGACGATTGCAGCCTCATCTCCCATCTAACAGCCGTGAGATTAAGAGTGTGATCGGAGAGTTTTTGTGTTCTTCTGCGGCGGGTCTTGCAGAACTTAGCTCCGACCGCCTGGACAGTTTCCACGAGCTTGTCATTCATATCGTCCACTGCATTGCAATCTTGTAGGCACTGAAAGTGGTTACGTAACTCGAGCTGAAAGGTTTCGGGATTCTGGATTAGAGCACGAGGGGGACGGAGCGTTGACTTCATTAGACGAGACCTCTCCAACTTAACGTTTAGGTTCAGTGTGCCTCTAACCATTCGGTAATCGCTGCCAGTTTTCACCCTTGCGATCACTGAGACATCACTGAACAGTTGGCGTCTGGTCATCATAATGAAGTCAATCTAATTTTTTGTCAAACCGTCGGGGCTCGACCAGGTCCACTTCCTGTGGGGCCGCTTCTGGAAGAAAGAATTCATCATAAAGAGTTCCTCTTTCTCCATAAAGTCGGCCAGCTGCTGGCCCCTTCGGTTCCGTTGCCCTACTCCAAATTTCCCTACCTTCAGCTCACCGCTTTCTCTTGTGCCTAGTTTTGCGTTGAAGTCTCCCATCAACACCGTGTAGTGGGTTTTGGAGGAATGCATGGCTCTGGAAATATCCTCATACATTTCCTCCACCTCCTCATCGGGATGTGCCGAGGTTGGTGCGTAAACCTGAATGACCTTCAGCGAATACCGTTTGGTGATTCTGAGTATCAGGTACGCGACCCTCGTCGACATACTCCCAATCTTTACAACGTTGTTGACGAGAGACTTGTGGACGATAAATCCGACACCTCCTTGGGACAGATGGTCGCCCTCCCGGTGGATAGAACAAGTTGCCGGATTCTAGAATCACCGTGTCCTCCCCCTCTCTTCGGACCTCGGATAATCCAATAATATGCCAGCGCAACTTGTTTACCTCTTCTTCCAGCTCCAGTATCTTCTCGTCAGTCCTCAGGGTGCGTGCGTTATATGTTGCCAGGTCGAGTCGTCGTAGGTGGCAACCGAACCTCCAACGGAGATTCTTAGCAACCCCTGCTCTGCCGTTACCATGGTCGCCACCGTAGCCAGGAATAGTGGGGCCGCCGGGGACTGAGGGCCGTCTGTTTGCGTCATTATTCATGGGGGGATATTTGCCATAGTTGCCACGCTTGGCAAGCGGGTTGGCAACCGCAGTTTTTTATTATGTCACAGTTGTTATCAGAAAGATGCTGCTGCCCATCTCCTGCTTGTCTCCCTCTGTCGCCTCTTACGACACCCACGGGAAGATATGGGGTAGTGGATATTCTCAACCGCCACAACACGGCACGACAGTGTCATACAAAAACTGTGTATGACACCGTGACAAGAAATGAAAAGTAGATATATTGTTACATACCAGATAGGTAGCAACAGTCTGTGAGGGCATTCGAAGGCAGGTATAGATCGTCTAAGCTGAAATGACGCGGCCCACTATCGCATTAACGCACACAAGCAAATTTAAAATATGGACGCAATACATATAAAATGCCATTGTAATTGGTCATTCGGTTGTCGGTGAGACTCAAGCGTAGGAGCACGCGTCGGTTTCGGATTTTTTGTCCAACTTGTCATAATTGCCTGAAGGTGGCAGAGAGCGGACGTTTTATTTCATACAATGCCCCAACGCTGCTCCCTAAGGAGAGCGTTGTCGGATTTATCACGCGACTAGTCGACCGTCACGTAGGCACACAGATCATAGTTCGCGGAGCAGTCGACGCTCAAACACAGATGAAGCGTCGTTATTAATATTTACACTCACACATCGAAATCAACTAATTAAGTAGTGGGGCGCGTCATTTCAGTTTAGACAAGCTCTACCAACCAACCTATTCAATGCTTGGGCGTACACCGCGAACAAGGCAATGTCATTTTTGGCTAATGATTTCTTAAATTTACGCGAACACTAGACATTGAATAAAACTACTATTTACGGATTTTATCGCGTTTAATTATTTTAATTTATTTTTATTATTATGACGTTTCGGGTGCTTTACAGTACCTATGGTCACGGGGGGGACTGAGATGTTTGACGTCCCAATGTCATAGTTAGTCCGGCTACCTTCAGTTTTTTTAATATTAATTTTTGATCCGATTTACGCAAAACGAGCTTATAGTATCATGAAGTCTTGCAGTGGTATGCTTGGGTTTGGGTTTAATTTTGTTAATTATAGAATCCCAAGCAGATGGTAGCACCCAGCCATCTTCTCTATTGAAATTTGGATGTTTTTTAATTTCAATAGCCCCGCGTATCATCCTTGGTAGGAATCGGTGTTCTTTTGCGAGAATTTGTGGTTTATCAAATCTAATGTAATGGTGGGGACGATCTTGAACATGTTCGCAGACTGCAGACTTCCCGGAGCGTCGGTGCTTCACATCAGCTATATGTTCCTTCACGCGGGTTTTTATAGATCTCTTTGTTTGACCTATGTAAGAGAGACCACATTCACAATCTAGCTTGTACACACCTGCATCTTGTAGAGGAATATTACATTTGATGGATGGTAAAAATTTACTAATCTTCTTCAGCGGCTTGTAGTATGTCTTAATGGACGCTCGCTTCAAGATGTAGCCAATCTTGTCCGTGACTCCTCTGACATATGGTAGTAGAGCAGGCGCGCGCTCGACTGTGGCCGGCTTCACTCGTTCACTGTGACGTAGGCGCGGGACCCGAAGCTTGTTGTCTTGTAATACTTGCTTGACGTGCTGAAGCTCCGCGGCCAGATGTTTTCTGTCACAGATCCCTCGTGCTCTCTGAAACAAAGATTTACCCACGGTAGCTAACTGTGAAGGATGATGGTGAGATTCACCATTTAGATATCGGTTGGTATGGGTCTTTTTCCTATACACAGTGTGACCAATAGTGTTATCAGGATTTCGGATGACTAAAACATCTAGGAAGGCTAAAGAATTATTTGCCTCTAACTCCATTGTGAATTGCATTTTAGAGTTTATGGAGTTAAGGTGGTCTAAAAATGCAGTTACTTTGTCAGATGGTAAAATTGTGAAAGTGTCGTCTACGTAACGCTTGTAGAACCTTGGATTTACAGGAGCAGTAAGAAGGGCTTTCTCCTCAAAGTCCTCCATGAATATGTCGGCGACTATGGGAGACACAGGTGAGCCCATCGCCACACCATCTACTTGCTTGTAGAACTCCTTCCATAATAGATAGCCAGATGTGAGGCAATGTTCAAGTAGTATAGCATATTCTTGAGGCATGTTATTTTCTTCTAGTTTCCTAGTTACAATTGAGATGCAGTCCACAATATGTAGGCATGTATATAGTGACTAAACATCAAAACTGACCATAGTTTCATTGTTAGCGAGATGTAGGTCTTTTATCTCACTCACAAAATGCTACGAATCCTTTGTATGTGCTCTGGTATGTCCTCTCAGTGGTAATAGTATTTTTGCTAAGTATTGTGTCGGCTTATAAGTTGGTGAATCGATCTGGCTCACTATGGGACGTAGTGGAGCGTTTGGTTTATGTATCTTCGGTAACCCATACAACCTCGGTGGTTTGGCACATGATGGTATTAGAGAATTCACGTCGAGATTTAATTTTTCGGAGTATTTCTTTATTAAATCGCTAGTTGTTTTAAGCGTGTTAGTTGTAGGGTCTGTTTTGACCTTTGTATATGTAATTTCGTCCGATAAAAGTTGTTGTATTTTAAAATTATATTCCGACGCGTCCATTACTACCGTAGCATTTCCTTTATCCGCGCGGAGAATCGTGAGTTCTGGTCTGTTCCGTAGCGTTCATTTTTGGCTTCTGAAGAGGTGACATTTGTGACCTATCCCGCTGTGACAGCGCACCAACCTCGCATCATGTGATTTAAAGAAATTTTTGATTTTTGGAAAAATAAAGATTTTTCCAAAAATCAAAAATTTGATGAGAGGTTTGATGTTAACAGAGCTGCAAGTGACTTTCAACTTACAGGCTTTCAGTTTTCAACCAAAGCATGAAAAACATTCCTCAGACCAATGGTCCTCACGTTTTCAAAAATGATTTAAGCGTACGAAAAACTGTTTGTAATGTATGGAGAATACTTTGAAAAACAGTAAATATAATATACTAGTTTATATAATATTATGTGGTTTTATACATGGTTTACGATAGCTCTGGCTAAGGAAGAAACAGAGATAGATCCTCCGCAGATATCCTCCTTTTTAACTTTTTTTTAAGTTAATCTTATATAGCATAGTAATAGGTTCTACCTATAAAATCTATAAAGTTCTCCAGTACTGGTCATTTCCATTTTCGTTTGGCTAGGAATTCTAATTTTAAATTAATTTTATTTTAAAAACATGGAACATGGAATTATTTTTTCAAAATAAGTCATTTGTTTATTTAGTTACGTTAGAAATTCGAGTAATTATGGAATATGAGTACCGTCGGTACCGGTAGGCGAAGTGTAGGGCGACCCCCACTACGAGTGACGACCTAATAATACATGTAGGAAGTCGATGAATGCGGATGGCTCGGGACCGTGTTTCGTGACATTCGTTGGGGGAGGCCTATATCAGTAGTGGACTTGTGAAGGGCTGTAATGATGATAATGTTGATGAGCACCGTCGTGAAAGCAACGCGGCACAAGCGAAACGCAACATCAACGACGTTTATGGAGCGAATACTACAAATGAACGCACTAACCGTTGCCCGCTTCCGTTCTGGAAATTTCGATCTGAAAAATAAACCACGTGGTCGTCCGAAAACTTTGGTCGATAATGACGAATTAAAGGCGATTGTGAAAGCTGATGATACTCAATCTACGGCTGAATTAGCAGTAGCTTTCGAAGTTTGCATCAACTTAACATTAGTCCATTGGCGTCAAATTAGCAAAGTGAAATAGCTTGACAAATGAGTGCCCCAAGACCACAATGACCACCAGCGCGAAGTATTTACGCATATTCACGCGCAAGACGTGCCTTGCACTGGTCAACGGGCACACAAATTAAGGAATTTCAAACCGCATTGTTACCTGTGACGAAAAATGGATTCTGTTTGACAATCGCAAACGCTCAGCAAGTTGGATCCTGGTTCAGCGCCGGTGTGATTCATCACAGTTTCTTGCGAATAATGATGATGATGAGGATGATTATTACCGCAGATGTGTAATACGGAAAACTGAACACAATGATGGAGGAACACAGGGATGGTGTCGTCAATCGCTCGTCCCCACCGCTCCTGCACGACAACGCGTGACCTCACTGCACAACAGACGGTCTCTAAGTTACAAGAGCTGGGGTAGGAAGCTCTCCGTCATCCGCCGTACTCACCAGACCTTGCGTCTACGGACTTCTACTTGTTCTAGAGTTTGGATAACTTTCTGGCAGGAAAAAAATTGATACCCGTGAGGCAGTACAACCACACTTTTGTCTTCTCACATAATTTCTCATCCTATCATTCAGATTCAGCATAACTAAAAACATATTCAGTATATATTTTATATTATTTTCTATCATCTTTATATACGAGTAAAAAATTTTTCTGTCCGTCTGTATGTGACTGAACTACTCCTAAACGACTGGATCAATATCGATGAAATTTTGTGTGTGTGTGTGTGTGTGTGTGTGACTAAGTTGATTCGAGAATTTAGATTTTTATATGTGGTAGAGTCATGCTGTAGTTATATTAGTAGTATAGTTGTAGAACGAATGGGTCGGCTCGACCGGGGAAGGACCATGCTCTCACAGAATACCAGCGTCAAATAGTAGCTTATTGCTGCTGTATTTTGTATGGTGAGTGTAGAGAACCGGATACCCTTTTTACTGGAAACGAGGCATTCCAACTTAGTCCTTACGGGTGACAAGTGACAACGCATCTGCATTTTGATTCGTAATCGAGGATAGATGTAGATGTCTATGGGCCACAGCAACCACTTACCATCAGGTGGACTGTGTGCTCGTTTGTCACCCTATGGTATAAAAAAAAATTACAATTGGACCCGGTAGATGGCGCTGATGTCGAGATCCAGTAATCACCCGTGCGAAGCCGGGATGGATCGCTATTGTATATGTATAATTAAACCACATGCCTCCTATCTAAGATTTGGTAACAATATCAATTTAGTTTTAAATTTTTTTGCAAACAGTACAAAGACCTTTATCGGGCCGCCAATCTGACAACGTTCAATTGCCGATACAATTACAGGGTCGAATGCTTTCTAATTAGGCACAATGGTTTAATTAAGATATGTAAGTTAGAGTGTTTCACCTACGCGGAGAATTCCGTTTGATTTTATCTTAAGCGAAGAGATGCGCTCGCAATGTTCATTTCCTGAACCGTAAGACGGATTGTTTAAAATTTTAATGAGGTTTAGTGTTTTATTGAGAATAATATAATTTTTATTTTTAATGAGCGCTACAACGACATCAAAATAATGTATTTAAATATAATTTCAACTCATTTTCTTAATTTATGACTGATGTAATTTTGCTTTTAATTTTTGTTTATACATTTGTTAATATTATTTTATCTTTATATTTATTTTTTAATATTATATATTGAATATGTGCAGGGTCTGATGAATATAGAGGACGATTAAGTATTTCAAGTCCATCATTTCGAATTGCCGCAGTTGCATTGATTGATTTGTGATTCGTGGCGTTAACTTGGTGAAACAAATCAATATTTGCAAGTTTGCATCGCCGTTTCTCGCAGATTTTAGTACCCAATTGTATTATTTGTTACGCTTACAAAGCACTCGTAAAAGTATTTCCATGATCGAGATCTTCAATCATTACTACTTCTTGACTGTTAAAAAAGAGTGCCCCATGATCTTACTGGCGGTAGGACTAGCCTTGAATTTCTTATGAATTGGGGAAGCTAGTCTTTTCTAAATCATTGCTGCAATTTTGTTTTGAGGTCGTAATTGTGAAAACCATGTTTCATCCTGTTATAAATCAAGCTAAAAAACTATTAGCATTTTGATGCAAAAGTTCCAAAACGTCTCGGTAAATATTAAGTCTGATTTGCTTGGACACATTGATTCATTCTGAGTACCTAACACGCAAATATCTTTTCCATACCCAACCTTTCCTTTAAAATGTTATGCGCGCTGCATGTAATCTTTGTTACTTTAGTAAGTAAGTGTATGGTGACATGATTATCTGCTAAAACATTTTTTTGAAGTGAAAACTTCTTTAGCGGCGTTGTACACTTTTTTGTAATGGGTAAAAAATGTTAAACTCGCGTTAGGAAACGTGACCCTGATCGAAATGCGTAAGACGGATAGAGAGAGAGAGAGAGAGAGAGAGAGAGAGAGAGAGAGAGACAGCCGGCGCGGTGTAGGAGAGGAAGTATCCCCCTCTCTTTCTATGGCGCTGCGAAAATGTATGCCCGCGTCTGTTGTTGTGTTTCGTTTAGGCGGCGCAGGGCGCTTGCGCGAATGTTCTTGTGTGATAATTAAAGCAGTTCGTGCAAAATTATTCCCTAATCATTTCAAAATAAGAAAATGCACAACGTTAATATTCAAGTTTTCACTTCTGCCGGCACTCCCTGAGTACAAGCCGTCGTTTTTTATTTTAATTTTCTTACTACCTAACCATTTTGTTCGGTTTCTGCAGCACGACCCGAAAGACGGTCATCTTTGGTAAAGGTTCTTCCACTTTTCTTCTCTTCTTCACTTAATTCGACACATAATCTATAATATATATATATATATATATATATATATATATATATATATATATATATATATATATATTAATGCAACTGTGGAATATGGTTGAGCATTTATTCCTTATGTATGCTGTAAACTAATGGGAGAGTGTTGATCTGTGTCGGTTAATCTTGATTAACTTGTTAGGGAGTAAAAGTTTCAAACATAGATAATTAATAACAGCCTGTAGTCGTATTTTTCGTTGCTCATATTTTCTTTTTTGCCATCGCGTTATAACAAACCTCTCTCCATAAATTACTAGTATATTATATAATAGAGAACTCACAGCGAATAAAATGAAATTTATTTGTTTCTTCGTCGTATGAAAATAGAGTACCTGGATGACCGAACTTTGCCCCGTTTTAATTAAAATTTTCGTATTTTTAAAAAATACTAAAAAAGGGCTCGAAATAATAAATTTTGTTACAAAGGAAACGAACTTGAAAAGAAAGGAAAAAAAGTCGGACCGAAGACAGGACGCAAACCAAGGCATTACGATTACGAGACCGCTCGATATCCTCTTGAGCTATTACGATCATTAACACAGTGGCAAAATTTACCTTCATATATTGTAGCAGTTTTTCATTGCCTAAAAAAACGGACAAAAGGACATTTTCTAAAAATAAATCCTAGCTAGATCGATTTATTGCCCCCGAAACCCCCTGGACACAAAAGAGATTCCGATTATATATATATATATATATATATATATATATATATATATATATATATATATATATATATATAAGAATAGCTCGTTTAAAGGTATATATATTATATAACATAATACTAAAGGATATCAATATTTCAGCTTTACCAGCCAGTTTTCACATTTTTTTAAAATTCCATAAAGTTTGTGACGCATTCCCGCTTATAATTTTTTTATAGAATAAGGGTGATGGTAAATGGATGTTGTAGTCAAATCAATATGCAGATGGGTTGTCACCCCTGAGGACTAAAATGGAATGCCTCGTTTTCAGCAAAAAGGTTTACCGGTACGCGTATGGTAAATGTAGAGAACATTAACCATACGAAACACACTGTAAGAGCGTGGTCTTACCCCAGTCGAGCTGACCCATTTGTGCAACCATACTAGAGCTGCAGCTTGGCTCTACCGCGTAAACATATTAATTTACGCTCTTCGTACATATCGGTTGTCCGGTGGGAAATTTATGTTTTCGACCGCACCTTAAAAAACGCATCGGAGCGCGGGACGGGTACACAGCACTAGAGTTCACGAGAGTGCGGATTTGGTAGTCACTGACTGTTGGCGACGCGCCTATAAGAATATTTCAGTTTATTAAGTCAACCGATGACGAATAACTTTTCAAAGACTCATTGTCCAATAGAAATGTTCTGATAAGAAAATGCTTAGTTAAATCTTAAAGAAATGTCGAATTAATGGTATGAAGGTCTTGGGTTCGACTCCCAGGCCGGACTAGTTTACTGTTTTCTAAGTAATATCTTTCAATAAATTCATATAGGGAATTTTATGATATAAATTATGTTACCGGATTTGTTCCCCGGTTGAAATCGTCTTTCCAACGATGTAAATTCAAAGGAATATTAAAGTGAAGTTAGAGATCGGATTTGTTCCCCGGTCGAGATGATCACTCTGTGCATAAACAGAATTAACGGAAGTTAATTGCATAAGTATTGTCTTGTATAAGTTTGATATGTTTGTACGAAAACAAATGCCTATTTGTTATGATTGATTAATGAAAACATTCACTTGTATTGTTATCTGATAAGAAACATGATAACTGATAAGAATCTTATCAGAGATAGTTTCCTACAGTTTGAAAATTATGTAGAAGCACTTATTTATCTAATATTGTTAAAATTAGTGCATTTCAGACTTTCATTTTTTCTGATAGCCGAGAGCCGTGCAAAGTTAGTTGTTCAAATAGTGTGAGTTCACGGATGCACGCTGGCCACGCCCTTAGGAGGCCGAATATGTAAAAATTTAAAATGTTTGTAATTTCAGCAATTTATGTAAAAATGACTTATAAAACGTTTCAGGTTGATTGTACGTGCTAAAAAGGTGAATTCTGTGTTATTTTTATGTGAAAATTCCTGTGTATAAGTGAAATAATGATAGTTTTGTATAAGAAATTTAAAAGTGTTTTAAATAGTGAAATAAAGAGAGAAAATGTAAATTAAACTATTGTATTAGTTAACATATGTGTAAATTCAAGTGGGAAACATTGTTTTAATTTTCTGTGTTAAATATTTAAGAAGTTTGGACTTTGAATTTGTGATTAAAATAGGCATATTTTGTTTTATAAATTAAAGGATTTTTGTGGTACGAAAATATAATGTATATCATAGTGTAGATATTGTTTTGTGCTATCTAAATAGATAACTTGTATTTATGTATGACTTATGTGAATAAAGAAATTAAGTGAAACGTGAGAGAGTAATAGTACAAATTCATGTTATTAAGTTGCGCAGGCACGCGAATGGCGCGGCTCACTTTCGCGTATAGCTCTGGGGGTAGCTTAGTGAACGGGTTTTATTGCAATTCGTTCGGGGAAATAGTTCGGGGAATTAGTTCGGAAAAATAAGAAAATCCTTCGGGAAAAGTGAAGAACCAGTAGTCAATAAGAAGAAAAAGTGTAGGGAAGTGATAGGGAAAAGTGATTACTCTCTCACGGAACGGTTTGAAGATAATTGCTGTTTTATTCCCAAGTAATTCATCCCTAAAGTTATACAGTCCACATCGAAGAATTAAGGCGTCGGGACCGGGACGTCTTCGGAAGACCCGTAATCCCCGTCTGAACCTACTTGCTGAAAAAGAAAGAGGTTATCGCCCTAGTGTGTTACTCCGTTGCGGAGATCACATACGTTGTTCCCGAACCCAACGTAGGCTTTATAGGAGGCCGGATCGAGAGAAGCCTCGATTCCTCCCTTCTGTTTCTTAATCGAACGTTAACTTCCGAACCTGTTTCCTTTTCACTGACTATTAGTCAGTAGTCGCAATGCCGTAGTGGTCAGGTGAGCATCACGCGTTTGCTATCGAAGTGTTTTTTAAGAACGGTGATTTATATCGCCGCTCGTCGACAATTTTGTGATCACTACAACTTCAGAGGATTGAGTGATGCGCCAAGCGTAAATTTGACACGGTCGTGGGTAGAAAGGTTTCGTGCAACATATTCGGCCATAAATAACCCTCGTCCAAGACCAAGCAGAGCAACGAGAACTCCTGAAAACATCCGTTTCCTTGAACGAAGATTGCAAGAAAAGCCACGAATTTCACTTCGGAAAAGAGGAGCTGTTTCGCAACTTCCAAAAACAATTGTTCACGAAATTATCAAACAAGATTTAAAGTTTCATCCATATAAACCGCCATGAGTGCAAGAACTCAAAGAAAATGACTTTGTTTTGCGAAAAACGGTCTGCGAAACCATGTTAGAGAGATTTCGTACTGTTAACTCTATCTTTTGGAGCGATGAGGCCCAGTACCATTTAAATGGCCATGTAAATAAACAAAATTGCCGTTATTGGGCTCCACGAAGGCAAAACCCGAAGTTAAAACACCAGTGTCCTTTGCATTGCCTAAAGACCGATTTTCACTTCGACAAGTACAGTAGCGAATTTAGTTACAGGACAGTTGAAAGTAAACGGTTAAGTGGGCAGTAGCGTTCAAACAATGTCTTTGTGGCGAGTTTAGTTAAGAACATTAGTTCATAGAGTTCGTTGGAGTATGACGTTTCAAGACTACAGAATTTTTCTGGTTTTTGTTTAAGATGGTTCTAGGATTACGTCAAGAATTATATGATCATATGATATCAGAGAAGTATTAATGGTTGTTGTTAAAGAAGTTTTTAAGAATTTTCATGAGTGCAGCATCTCGAGCAGGTTTAATTTTACAATTTGAACGTCTACTATTATATAAACATTCGTGTTTATTTAACCTCACTTGCTTACCATGGATTGCTTCCTGCTCATAGGCTTCCAACTCGTGACAAAATGTGCTATGATCATATGATGCTAAAAACAGTACACCCAACGAAATTTCTCGTACTCACTAATGCCCCCACTGATCATTCCACTGTTCTCCTAAACCTTATGAATAAGCCTGTGCGCCGCAATGTTTCGAAAACTAAGGTTTCCATAAATTATATAACAACTCTTGATGAAATAAAGTCCAAGCTTATAAAAATACTAGACATACATGACCCAACACTGGCTGCTGATGCTTTGGTTAGTATAATTTCAGTAGCAATGAAAAATAATCAAACGATAACCACAATTCCCGTTAGAAAACGCTGTATTCAGCCATGGATAACACCTGGAGTATTACGATGTCTTCGAAATCGAGATAAATTACATTATAAAGTTAAAAAAAATCCTGATAATCACATTTTAAAAATAACTTATATACGCTACAGAAATTACTGTCATAAGCTTGTCCGGAAGCTTAAAAATAATTATGAAAGGAGGAAATTGGATAATGCAAAAAATAACCCCAAAATGCTGTGGAAAAATATTAAATCAATTTGCTATGTTAATAAAGATAATACTGACGACACACATAAACTTACAACTATAGCGTCCTCCCCTGTAGAATCTGCAAATTTTATTAATGATCACTTTTCTAGTATAGGCAAAAACCTGGCTGAAAATTTAAAAAACTCTGCCCCTCCTATAGTAAATAATAACATGACTAAAATGCCAACTCCAATGAATTCTTTTGTTCTACTAGATACCGACCCGTTGGAAATAAATTCGGTCATAAGCGATCTCTCTAATGAGTCTGCCCCAGGATGGGATAACATTCCAACATCATTTATTAAAATGGCCAGACACACCCTTACACCTATAATTTGCCATATCTGCAATCTCTGTTTTAAAAGTGGCCGATTTCCCATAACATTTAAAAGGGCATTAGTAACCCCTATACATAAAAGTGGAAGTAAAGATGATGTGGACAACTACAGACCAATTTCTGTGCTAACAGTTCTATCAAAAATACTAGAGAAACTAATAAATAATAGATTGAAAAAATATCTCATAAATAACGACCTACTCTCTAAACACCAATTTGGTTTTAGAAATGGAATTTCTATACTCAGGATGCTGTTTTAGCTTTAACTGAAGAAATAAGTAAGCAACTGGACTCTGGTAACAAATGTCTTGGAGTCTTTTTGGATTTGGCCAAGGCGTTCGACACCGTTTCTATTCCTATCCTGTTAGACAAACTATATAAATATGGTATAAGAGGCCTGCCTCACGCCCTTCTAACAGACTATCTTACCGAACGTCAGCAACAGCTCAAGCTTGGTGAATATCTTAGCTGTCCATCAAATATCTCTTATGGTGTCCCTCAAGGTAGCGTCCTCGGACCTACTCTGTTTTTAATCTATGTCAACGATCTATGCAATTTAAGCCTACAAAATTGTCAAATATACACCTACGCAGATGACACTGCTCTCATTTTTAACGCAAAATCATGGGAAAAACTAAGGATTATTGCTGACTCCGGAATATACCATATATCTAACTGGCTAAGATCGAACCTTCTGACCCTTAACATTAACAAAACTAAATTCATACCTTTTACTATACGGAAAAATACACAACCAAATTCTAAATTTAACCTAACAGTTCATACCTGCCATAAGCCATATTTAGATAGCTATAATAATTGCTCATGTGATAAAATCACTAGGACTAGTACCATCAAATATCTCGATGTAACTATTGATCAGCACCTTACCTGGAGTCAACACATTGAAAACATTGCTGACAGGATAAGGAAACTAACATGGGTATTTAAAAAACTCAGGTGTGTTACAAATGAAACAACTCTTATAACCACCTACAAAGCTCTAGCGCAATCGGTAATGAGTTATTGCATACCTGTTTGGGGTGGTGCAGCAAAAACACATCTAATAAGACTAGAAAGAGCTCAAAGAGCTCTAATTAAGGTGATGTTCTTGAAACCGTTTCGATTTTCAACTTCTGAACTACATAAGTCTTACAAATTGCTTACTACTCGCCAGATGTATATATTGAATTCTATTTTAAAAAAGCATCGACATTTACCTTTCATACCTCATCAGACACCAAAACGTAGGAGTGCCAAAATTTGCAATATACCACAAAATAAAACAAAGTTTAAACAAAAGCAATACGTATACCAATCTATATCTATTTACAACAAATTCAACAGCAGATTGAATATTTACCCCTTGACGTGGACTAAAGTTAAACGTGTAGTGACTCAATGTTTATTAACACTAAACTACGACGAAACTGAACAATTTATTACATAACTTTTATACTTCGAACAGCCACACCAATTGTTAAAGCACTACCACACAACCACAAAACACACACACACACACACACAAGCAAACGCGTGCATGCTTTGCATGCATGCTTATCATGTAATTATTATTATATTCCAAATTTCATTTACATTCTAATGCTAGACCTTGCCTTGCTTTTTGTTATTTATTGATTAACATTGTATTGTCTTGGTGGATGAGCGGGGTACCCAGTAATACAGGTTCTCAACCTAGTACAGGGGCCCTTGCGACTGGTTTTAAATGTATCATTGTAAATCAATAAATCATTTTTCATTTTTCATTTTCATTTTCATTTTCATTTTCATTTCGTACTGTTAACTCTATCTTTTGGAGCGATGAGGCCCAGTACCATTTAAATGGCCATGTAAATAAACAAAATTGCCGTTATTGGGCTCCACGAAGGCAAAACCCGAAGTTAAAACACCAGTGTCCTTTGCATTGCCTAAAGACCGATTTTCACTTCGACAAGTACAGTAGCGAATTTAGTTACAGGGCAGTTGACAGTAAACGGTTAAGTGGGCAGTAGCGTTCAAACAATGTCTTTGTGGCGAGTTTAGTTAAGAACATTAGTTCATAGAGTTCGTTGGAGTATGACGTTTCAAGACTACAGAATTTTTCTGGTTTTTGTTTAAGATGGTTCTAGGATTACGTCAAGAATTATATGATCATATGATATCAGAGAAGTATTAATGGTTGTTGTTAAAGAAGTTTTTAAGAATTTTCATGAGTGCAGCATCTCGAGCAGGTTTAATTTTACAATTTGAACGTCTACTATTATATAAACATTCGTGTTCTTAATACTCCTGTACAAATTTATGCGTGATATCTTTTGTCCATTTTATTATTAAAACTCAATATAAAACGTATAAATATTCAATAAACAGTACCGTACAAACTTTGTGGCGAGTTAAATTATAAAAGTATAATTATACGTTTTGGCTCGCAAACGTTGCGTCCTGTCAACTTATGCACTGAACTAAACTCGTACGTTTACACGAACGCGCGGGAGGGCAGCACTTCGCACTTAACTCGCCGAAAAATAGCTCGGCCGGCTATCCCGTTCAACTTGATCGTTAACTTGCTACTTAACTCGCTTATTGCTGTTCAAATGAGGTTCAAACTCAACTCGCCAGGTTCGCAAGTTAACTCGCTACTATACTTGTCGAAGTGTAAATCGGTCTTAAGGGTAACAGTTTGGTGCGCTCTTTCGACAAATAGAATTATAGGCCCGTATTTTTTTGAAAACGCCTACGGAAAAGCAATTAAAGTCAATAGTAACAATAATTGTCAAATGATTCAATTTTTTTTACCAAGTATGCAAGCACGTCTTGCTTACACGTCGAGAACGTGGTTTCAGCAAGATGGGGCAACGCCACATACCGCCAGAACGACCATGTCAATCCTTCGTGAAAAATCTTCACAATAATAGATAAGCCGGTTTGGAGACCATCCGTGGCCACCAAGATCTCAAGATTTAACGCCAATGGATTTTTTTCTATGGGGGTATTTAAAAAGTTTACGCCAATAAGCCGCGTACTGTGTAGGCTCTTAACCCTAGATAGCTAACCTCCGTCGAATCGACGGGCAGTGAGAAGTAATATCGCTGTTTCTTTTTAACGACGCGTCCGAACGTCTTGGCTCTTTAAGTCAACCCAGTCGCCCGTAAGGCCGTTGTAGTGGCACAGGCATCGAACAGGTAAGTGCTATATTTTTTAAGATACGTAACTTTTGCCCGTCGTTTCGACGGGTGGTTAGCTTTAGTGTTCACTTTTTTATTTCAGGGTGCGTATATATTTTTGACGTAAGTTGTCTTTCTTTTTAGATTTTTACCATATCGTCGCTAAATGAAGATAGCATAATAAATCTGCTAAACCAAGAGCTTAGTGACGATGTCATGGGTGATGGTTCTGCCAGTGAGACCGAAGATTTTGTGGTGGAAGATGATGTCCAAAGTGATGAAAATTATGAACCTTCGGATTCCGAAGAAAGACAAGTAAGTCCACACAATGACATATTGTTAACCGTAGATCGAGTTATCAAGTAACTCAGATACTGCTCCTTCAGAAACCTCACAAAGCAGTATCATACAACTGCCTCAAGGGAACATACGTGGTAAAAACCGGTATGTCTGGTCTACAAGTAAAGGGAACACTTCAAATAGAACCTCGGCGAGGAATATCGTGCATACTTCAAGGGGACCTAGCCGTTCATGTAGAGGATTAACGAGTGAAATATCTTGCCTTGATATGTTTTTCACAAATGAAATTTACGAGGAGATCGTCACATGGACGAACGTCGAAATATCTGTGAAAAAATCCATGTATCAGACTGTGACCTCAACACAAAGTGATACAAATGTTTTATAAATAAAGGCACTGGTGGGCCTTTTTATTTTGAGTGCTGCTCTTAAAGACAATCATTTAACTTCAGACTAGTTATTCAATTCGAACTATTGTGGATCTGCATACGTTGCTGTTATGAGCCGAGAAAGGTTCGATTTTCTCCTAAGATGTTTACGGTTTGATGACAGAAATCAGCGACTGCAAAGATCCCGGAGCGATCTTTTTACACGCATTAGAATAATTTGGGATATGCTTATAACACAATGTAACAATAATTATGTTCTCGGGACTAATGTTACAGTAGATGAGCAATTACTGGGCTTTCGAGGCAGATGCAAATTTCGTATGTACATACCAAATAAACCTGTTAAGTATGGAATTAAAATTGAAATGATGTGCGATAGTGGGACCTATTGCATGATAAATTCTAAACCATACTTGGGAAAAGGGACTAATACTGGAGGTTTGCCTTTAGGTGAATATTTCGTAAAAGAGTTGACGCACACAATTCGCGGTTCAAACAGGAATGTTACAACCGATAACTGGTTTACATCAATTCCTCCTAGCAAAAAGCCTACAACTTGAGCCATATAAATTGACGATCATTGGAACACTTATAGCAAATAAAAGGGAGATTCCTGAAGAATTAAAAAATAGCAGAATCAGACCAGTTTACCCTTCAATATTCTGTTACGACGGACCACTTAATTTGCTGTCCTTCAAGCCCAAGCCATCGAAAGTTATATACTTGTCATCGTCCTGCGATGAGGAGGTCACTGCAAATACATGCTCTAAAAAAACCATATATGATAGAATTTTATAATTCTACTACAGGAGGAGTAGATACTTTCGATCAGATGTGCTCTAATATGTCGAGTAGCCAAAAACTATTAGATGGCCAATGTCTATCTTCTACGGAATGAACAATATTGCTTTGATCAATAGCTACATTATACATTCTCACAATTTATTATCGGCAGAACGAAAAATAGTTCCACGGAGGGACTTTATGAAAACACTTCATTTTTAATTTGTAGTGCCTTGGCTAAAGGTCAGGCTGGCCAAAAGAACGATGCCAACCCAAGTAAAAGAAAAAATCAGGAGAGTTATATCTTTGCAACTACCAACCACTAGTCAAGGCCCGGCAAGGCAAGCCATCAGACCAAGTTTTTATTGATGAAGAAGAGTTATCAACTTCTTCAAGGGGAGAAAACCGCAAAATAAAGACATGTGGCAAGTGTCACTACAAGAAAAAGCATATGACTAAAAGTATTTGCGCAAACTGTAAGGTGTGGTGAACATAAAGTTGATTTTTGTGTGACATGTGCCAAAGAGAAATAATTACTTTTATGTTATAATTACCTATTATGTTCCTAAGTGTCATGTGTAACCAAAAGACTGAATGTTATATTATATTTTTGTTGATTTTGCATGTTAAAACTGTTAATAAGAAAAATGAAATCTTTTTTTATGCGTCTAAAAAAGTTACTCTAGTTATAAAAGTAAATACATAAGATCAATTCTCAAAACGTATTATTATTGTCAATCCTTTCTCTCAACTTTAATGCACAACAACAGCTTGATTATGTTTACATTTCATGAAAAAAAAAAGTTTTTCAAATACCCGTCGTTTCGACGGATGGTTAGCTTAAATAGAGGACACCAGAAGGTTAGCTATCTAGGGTTAAGGAAAATATTCGCAATGAAGTTGAAGCAATCGAGTCAAGCTTGTTAAGACGTGTGTTTCATTAAACACGTATAAATCGTTTCCGTTTAAGTGTAAGACAAAACGAAAGGCATTTAGATGATATTATTTTTAAGAATTAGAATCCGCATTAATCTTCTTTTAATTGGTGAAACAAATATAATATTAAGTTTAATGGTTTTTGTGTTATTTAATTTTACAAACATTTTCGCACCGGACACCCGGTATAAGTAAGTATGTAAGTACTCAATATTTTCATTTTATATTAATGAATAATAAAAAACAACCATAATTATTATTTTCCCATGTTACCATGCTGCAGCTACAAAGAGTTCTATTCAAAATATTTTCTAACAAGTGATTAACTAGTTTTCCCCGCGGCTTCTCTTATGTGGATTTCGGTCAGCAATATTATTAGTATACATATATTCATTATGCCAAAAGAGGAAGGTCTGTCATAGACATAAATTACAGTTACTTGAATACAGACGTTAAATCCAAAATTTTACTTTTTAGCTTAAGGAGATAATCACTGATATTTGTGTTAACGTCGGAACACTATCTCGTTTTCTAACTTCTTTGACTTTAGACCTTTTTTTTTGAACAAATATATTGCTTTTCCCCAAAAAGATGAAAAAATATTGTACTTTTGAGAAATTCAAGAGAAAAAAGTACACATTTATTTTTAATTTTTATGTATTACTGTTGGCGACGCGCCTATAAGAATGTTTCAGTTTATTAAGTCAGCCGATGACGAATAACTTTTCAAAGACTTATTGTCCAATTTAAATGTTCTGATAAGAAAATGCTTAGTTAAATCTTAAAGAAATGTCGAATTAATGATAAGAAGGTCTTGGGTTCGACTCCCAGGCCAGACTAGTTTGTTCGTTTTCCTAAGTAATATCGCTTAATAAATTCATAAGGAATTTTATGTTATAAATTATATTACCGGATTTGTTCCCCGGTTGAAATCATCTTTCCAATGATGTAAATTCAAAGGAATATTAAAGTGAAGTTAGGGATCGGATTGGTTCCCCGGTCGAGATGATCACTCTGTGCATAAACAGAAATAACGGAAATTAATTGCATAAGTATTGTCGTGTATAAGTTTGATATGTTTGTACGAAAACAAATGCCTATTTGTTATGATTGATTAATGAAAACATTCACTTGTATTGTTATCTGATAAGAAGCATGATAACGAATAAGAGTCTTATCAGAAATAGTTTCCTACTGTTTGAAAATTATGTAGAAGCACTCGTTTATTTAATATTGTTAAAATTAAGTGTATTTCAGACTTTCATTTTTCTGATAGTCGAGAGCCGTGCAAAGTTAGTTGTTCAAATAGTGTGAGTTCACGGAAGCACGCTGGCCACGCCCTTAGGAGGCCGAATATGTAAAAATGTAAAATGTTTGTAATTTCAGCAATTTATGTAAAAATGACTTGTAAAACATTTCAGGTTGATTGTACGTGCTAAAAAGGTGAATTCTGTGTTATTTTATGTGAAAATTCCTGTGCATAAGTGAAATAATGATAGTTTTGTATAAGAAATTTAAAAGTGTTTTAAATAGTGAAATAAATAGAGAAAATGTAAATTAAACTATTGTATTAGTTAACATATGTATAAATTCAAGTGGGAAACATTGTTTTAACTTTCTGTGTTAAATATTTAAGAAGTTTGGATTTTGGATTTGTGAGTAAAGTAGGCATATTTTGTTTTATAAATTAAAGGATTTTTGTAATACGGAAAAATAATGTATATCATGGTGTAGATATTGTTTTGTGCTATCTAAATAGATAACTTGTATTTATGTGTGATTTATGTGAATAAAGAAATTAAGTGAAACGTGAGAGAGTAATAGTACAAATTCATGTTGTTAAGTTGCGCAGGCACGCGAATGGCGCGGCTCACTTTCGCGTATAGTTCTGGGGGTAGCTTAGTGAACGGGTTTTATTGCAATTCGTTCGGGGAAGAAAATAGTTCGGGGAAGAAAATAGTTCGGGGTAATAGTTCGGAAAAATAAGAAAATCCTTCGGGAAAAGTAAAAAACCAGCAGTCAAGAAGAAAAGTATAGGGAAAAGTGATTACTCTCTCACGGAACGGTTTGAAGATAATTGCTGTTTCATTCCCAAGATCCCTTAAGTTATACAGTCCACATCGAAGAATTAAGGCGTCGGGACCGGGACGACTTCGGAAGACCCGTAATCCCCGTCTGAACCTACTTGCTGAAAAGGAACGAGGTTATCGCCCTAGTGTGTTACTCCGTTGCGGAGATCACATACGTTGTTCCCGAACCCAACGTAGGCGTTGCAGGAGGCCGGATCGAGAGAAGCCTCGATTCCTCCCTTCTGTTTCTTAGTTTCCGTCCGTTGTGTCCTTTTCAATTGGTCCTTGCGAGCCGAATTCCTTTTCAATTGGTCCTTCGAGCCGGATTCTTTTTCAATTGGTCCTTCGCAGCCGGATCAGGAGGACCTTCCGGATTCCTTTTCAATTGGACCTTCGGAGCCGGATTAAAGACCACCCGAACCCCGCCAGCTGGATCAAGGAACCAGCTGTGGACTGCTGGTTGTGGAAAAAAGAAGACCTTCGGAGCCGAGTGAAGATCAGCAACCGAAGGAAGCCGGAGGTTTGAGCTGAAGCAATAGGACCAAAGGCCAGAAGACCAGGACGTCAGCGCTGAAGGACGGGACCTGGAACTACCGGAAGAAAGAAAACCGGGATTGCGGCCGGGGGCGTGTGCTCGCATGGGGCACGTATCGCAGCCGGGCGCAGGTGTCTTGTGAAGGCACTCATCGTGGCCAAGCAGGGCTTGGCATTTTTCCTGTCGGACGACCGTGTCTGGCATTTTCCTGTCGGGCAAGCGTGCTCGGCATTTCCTGTCGGACGACCGTGTCCGGCATTTTCCTGTCGGATCATCAGGGTGCTGGAAGAAGCATCCACCGCTGCTGCTGCCGGGCGAGGGTGCGCGTGGGCACCTGACTGCATCGCGGCCGGAGGAGGGCGCTTGGACGAGGCGTCACCGGCAACTGGGCGGCGAGCACAGCATACATCCCGACCACCTAACGGTGCCAAACGGTTGGGCTCTGGCACAACACCTTCGGGTGGAGCAGTTCTCTCGAGCGAGACTGCGCTTGCACTACCGCTCGACTGTTTCGTCATATTCCTTGGCGGGACAGTTCCTAAACCTTTCCTCCATTCCATTCCTGCACGACTCCATCCCTGGACGGCTCACCTCGGTAGGCCCCGTCCAGGATTGATAGGGCTGATAGGGCTGTTAGGGTGGTAGTAGGGTTGTAGGTTGGGAGATAAAGGGGGGGAGGGGTAGTGGTGTTAGGTTGGGGTGTAGAAGGGTTGTAGGTAAGGGGTTGTAGGGACCGTAGGGACAGTTAGGGACCGTAGGCCAACAATCACCTTCCTGCAAGATGAAGAAGGCACAAGACCAGACAGGGAGAAGCGAAGGGAGCAGGACAAGGACAGGGCTCTCAAGAAAAGCTAAAGAAGCGGAACCATCTGGAGCGACCACAGCTACTGCGTCAAATGGAGCAACTCCTTCAAGTGGAGCCACCACCGACACGTCCACATGCACGTGGGACACAGGGACGTCCGTGGCAACGACAAGCAACAGGACGGACACCAGTGGTACGCAGGCCAGTACCGCACAACAATCCGTTATATCCAGGAGTGAAACGGTGGTCGAAAAAGTAGGTCAAAGGACCGAAGAAGCGGCATCGTCAAGGACAGTAATCGGGCACACTAGTGATAAAGGGTCACAAAGAGGTCATCGCGATCGGCGAGGCTGAAAGCCGAATTAGAGGCGCGGATTAAATTCGAACGCTCAGAGCTCGAACGAGCACAGGCAGCTGCTGCCTTGGCCAAGTCTCAATTGGAGTTGGCACGACTCAACCGAGAAGAGGAGATCGACTCGAGTGAGGATGATGAAGAGCGGAATACTCAGGTGGAACCTTTCGTAAGGAGTTGGGTTCAGCAGACCATAATGAGCGCGCCGGTTAGTGTAGCACAACCCGATGTTACTGATAAGGAAGCGTGTAAAGGATCACGCCGCAAAGGGGCGGAGATCGAGCGCAACCAAGGAAATGCACAGAAAACACACGCGAGTGAGGTGTCAGAATTGACCGAAGCGATTGTGAGTGCAATAAAAATAGCTGGTAAAGATAAGTCTTCCCAGCTTCATTTCCTCCAGGAATTACCGGTGTTCGATGGAGACCCGGGTGAATGGATAATTTTCAAAACGGTGTTTGAAGACACGAGAAGCCAATTTTCAGGGGTGCAAAATGTCGCACGCCTTAGGAGGGCATTAAAGGGCACCGCTAAGGAAGCGGTTAAGTCGTTGTTGTTTACTTTGTGTGAACCGGAAGAAATAATGAACGCTCTCGAAAGAAGATTCGGTAGGGTTGAGATGCTCATTCTAGCCGAAATCGAGAATGTAAAGCGTATGCCAAGATTGGCAGAAGATTGCCGGAATATAGGATCTTTTGCAAGTCGTATTACGAACGTGGTTGCCACGATACAAGCGTTGAATCAACCACAGTATTTGTACTCACCGGAGTTAGTGAGCCGCATAGTGGAGAAGCTCGGAACTATGATTAAATTTAAATGGTTTGAATATCGAGCTCAGTATCCTTTGGAGCCAGAGTTACAGAAGATGGCCAAGTTTTTAAATTTATTGAGTGAACAATTTGGAGCGTCCTTAAACAATGAAAATGCGCCTGAAAAAAGGAAGCGTCCTGAATTCAGGAAGCAAACTGTACACACTGCAAAGGGAGGTGTACGCAGATGTGCCGTGAGCGAGCGCTATATGCGCCGAAGTAATTCGAGCGAGCGTCTAGGACGCCGAAATAGTAAAGGGCACAACCGACAAGTGGTTATGACAACCCAGGATAAGCCTGTGAGTCGGGTAACACATAAGTGTGTTATATGCAACAAGGAGCACTCTATAGTGAGTTGTTACAAGTTTAAGGACATGAATATTCGCGAGAAATGGGAAGCGGTCAAAAGAGCGAAAGTATGTTTCCAATGTTTGTCACCTAACCATAGGAGGTTAGAGTGCAAAGCGAAAAAATGTGGTGTAGAGGGATGTAGAATGTCACATCATCGAATGCTACACCGATACCCCAAAGAAAAAACCTCGCCACAAGGGGACGAGGGGGGTAAGGATGCTCAGATTACAACTGTTAGTACAGTGAATGCACTGGCATGTGCATACTTAAAGATTATACCGGTCGAGTTGTATGGACCTAGAGGAAAGGTCAAGACAACAGCTCTTCTGGATGAGGGATCGACCATGACACTCATAGAGGAGTGTATGGCTCAGAAATTAGCGCCTCGCGGACGTAAAGAGGGATTACGTATCGAAGCCGTGGGAGGTAAGCAAATTAACGACGACAGTTCGTATCGCTTAAACATTAAGATAAAAGGCATTTACTCGAGCGACTTAGAAGAGATAAGTGTACAAACAATTAAGTCACTTAACCTTTCTCCGCAGTCGGTAAGCCGAGAATTATTGCAACGGTGTTCTCATTTGACACCGATTAAGGATGAGTTGATGTATGAGAGGTCCAAACCTACCATATTAATTGGTCAGGACAATTGGCATCTCATAGTTACTCGTGAATTAATTTCAGGAGGTAAGAACCTACCTGTAGCATCGCTCACCAAACTTGGATGGGTTTTACATGGTCACATATCGGGTGGTATTAAACCGATCAAGATCGTTAACCACATTTCCACCAAGAAGGAGGAAGATATGGATAAATTGATCAAGGATTATTTTAGTTTGGAATCTCTGGGAGTGTCGGCTAGAAAGCCCGTGAACGACCCAGAAGAACGAGCTTTAAGTATTTTGAACAAAACGGTACGTCGTATACCTAATAATAGGTACGAGACTGCTTTGTTATGGCGCACAGACAATGAGTGCATGCCATCGAATAGAGCGCAGGTTGAAAGTCGCCTGTTGAATATTGAAAAAAAGCTCGACAAAAATAGCGAGTTGAAAAAGGAATATGAAGAATTCCTCAGGAAAAGTCCTGATTTATGGCCCAAACTAGTGGACACCATAAAAAGCTTAGAAACAGGTGAAGAAAAATCGCCAAAGGGCGTAAATGCGTTAAGAAAGCAAGAACCGTTAAGTCTACCCGACTACGGACGATTTAGCAGCTTTAAGAAATTCCTTGGGGCAACTGCAAGCACCTTGCAAGCGGTAGAAAAATTCAAGAGTTTAAGAAAGTCGGTTAAAGGACCCGACGACGCAGCCGAAAAGTCGGTTATGTGTTCCAACAAAGTTTTAGCAAAGTCGGTTAAAGGACCCGATGGCGCGTTGGACATAGCGCTCTTGAAAAAAGCGGAATTATTAATTTGGAAGTTCGTTCAAGACGAGTGTTTTTATTCGGAAATAAAGTGCTTGAAAGCAGGCAAAAGTGTTGAAAGAAGTTCACGCTTAAGTAAATTATCTATGGAAATAGGAGAGGATAACTTACTCCGTTTAAATGGACGTTTACCTTTCAAGTCTAATTTGACCGAGGAAAGTAGAAAACCTGTCATATTGGACGGTAAACACGAAATCGTTAAAATGATGATTAGAGAAGTTCATCATCATTTTGGACATGCCAATCACCAGACGATGATGAATGAGGTGAACCAGAAATTTTATGTCTTGAACTTACGTAATGTAGTACGTAGTGTGTCACATCATTGCCAGTGGTGCAGGACATACAGATCCAAACCGCAGAACGTGCCACAAGGAAATATTCCTCTGGAGAGAATAGCTCATCATGAACCACCTTTTACATGCTCAGCTGTGGATTATTTCGGTCCTATGAGTGTAACTATAGGAAGGCGACACGAAAAACGTTGGGGTGTTTTATTCACGTGTCTGACTACCAGAGCAGTACATCTGGAAATAGCAGCCTCATTGACACCAGCGTCAATGATAATGGCGTTGAGGCGATTTATCGCCAGAAGAGGAAAACCGGCCGTTATATACAGCGATAACGGGACAAATTTCAAAGCTGCGAATAAGGAATTATTGAAAGCATGCGAAGAATGCCATGAGGGCATGAAAAATGAGTCATTTAAGAAATATATTAAATGGAAATTTATACCTCCGGGAGCACCGCACATGGGTGGCGCCTGGGAGAGGTTAGTAAGGTCGATTAAAATTGCGTTGACCGCTACGCTCAGAGAAAAGAGCCCACGAGAGGAGGTTCTACATACGTTACTTTTAGAAGCAGAGCACACAGTGAATTCCAGGCCTCTGGTAACATTCAGTATGGATAGTCCTGAAGAGGGTTTGACACCCAATCATTTTCTTCTGGGACGCTCATGTGGTGATCGACCACCTGGATTATTTCTAGAGCGGCATCTGACGGGTCAACTCAATTGGAAAGCTGCACAGAGGTTAGCCGACTATTTTTGGACAAGGTGGCTGAAGGAATACATGCCTACCTTAATACCGCGAACAGGTAATAACGGAAAGTTCATAGAACCTAAAGAAGGCGATATTGTTTTGATAATAGATCATTCGTTGCCACGAAATACGTGGCCGAAAGGCAAAATTAGTAGAACGTTACCGGGACCAGACGGTCACACCAGAGTGGTTGACGTCATTACTAGCACAGGTATCTTGAGGAGACCTACATCCAGAATAATAGTCCTGGTACCCGCGACGCCTCCCAAATGATGGTGCTAACGCACGGGGGGGAGATTGTTGGCGACGCGCCTATAAGAATGTTTCAGTTTATTAAGTCAGCCGATGACGAATAACTTTTCAAAGACTTATTGTCCAATTTAAATGTTCTGATAAGAAAATGCTTAGTTAAATCTTAAAGAAATGTCGAATTAATGATAAGAAGGTCTTGGGTTCGACTCCCAGGCCAGACTAGTTTGTTCGTTTTCCTAAGTAATATCGCTTAATAAATTCATAAGGAATTTTATGTTATAAATTATATTACCGGATTTGTTCCCCGGTTGAAATCATCTTTCCAATGATGTAAATTCAAAGGAATATTAAAGTGAAGTTAGGGATCGGATTGGTTCCCCGGTCGAGATGATCACTCTGTGCATAAACAGAAATAACGGAAATTAATTGCATAAGTATTGTCGTGTATAAGTTTGATATGTTTGTACGAAAACAAATGCCTATTTGTTATGATTGATTAATGAAAACATTCACTTGTATTGTTATCTGATAAGAAGCATGATAACGAATAAGAGTCTTATCAGAAATAGTTTCCTACTGTTTGAAAATTATGTAGAAGCACTCGTTTATTTAATATTGTTAAAATTAAGTGTATTTCAGACTTTCATTTTTCTGATAGTCGAGAGCCGTGCAAAGTTAGTTGTTCAAATAGTGTGAGTTCACGGAAGCACGCTGGCCACGCCCTTAGGAGGCCGAATATGTAAAAATGTAAAATGTTTGTAATTTCAGCAATTTATATAAAAATGACTTGTAAAACATTTCAGGTTGATTGTACGTGCTAAAAAGGTGAATTCTGTGTTATTTTATGTGAAAATTCCTGTGCATAAGTGAAATAATGATAGTTTTGTATAAGAAATTTAAAAGTGTTTTAAATAGTGAAATAAATAGAGAAAATGTAAATTAAACTATTGTATTAGTTAACATATGTATAAATTCAAGTGGGAAACATTGTTTTAACTTTCTGTGTTAAATATTTAAGAAGTTTGGATTTTGGATTTGTGAGTAAAGTAGGCATATTTTGTTTTATAAATTAAAGGATTTTTGTAATACGGAAAAATAATGTATATCATGGTGTAGATATTGTTTTGTGCTATCTAAATAGATAACTTGTATTTATGTGTGATTTATGTGAATAAAGAAATTAAGTGAAACGTGAGAGAGTAATAGTACAAATTCATGTTGTTAAGTTGCGCAGGCACGCGAATGGCGCGGCTCACTTTCGCGTATAGTTCTGGGGGTAGCTTAGTGAACGGGTTTTATTGCAATTCGTTCGGGGAAGAAAATAGTTCGGGGAAGAAAATAGTTCGGGGTAATAGTTCGGAAAAATAAGAAAATCCTTCGGGAAAAGTAAAAAACCAGCAGTCAAGAAGAAAAGTATAGGGAAAAGTGATTACTCTCTCACGGAACGGTTTGAAGATAATTGCTGTTTCATTCCCAAGATCCCTTAAGTTATACAGTCCACATCGAAGAATTAAGGCGTCGGGACCGGGACGACTTCGGAAGACCCGTAATCCCCGTCTGAACCTACTTGCTGAAAAGGAACGAGGTTATCGCCCTAGTGTGTTACTCCGTTGCGGAGATCACATACGTTGTTCCCGAACCCAACGTAGGCGTTGCAGGAGGCCGGATCGAGAGAAGCCTCGATTCCTCCCTTCTGTTTCTTAGTTTCCGTCCGTTGTGTCCTTTTCAATTGGTCCTTGCGAGCCGAATTCCTTTTCAATTACATATATATATATATATATATATATATATATATATATATATATATATATATATATATAATATTAATTATTGCTCTTTGATTTGGCCATCAATGATCTAACCATCTTACCTTCTACTTTACATTTAAAATAATTATTGGTCTGAGCAATTTGAATTCATATTAAAATAAATTGTAAATTAAATCAATATATGCTCTTTTTCTTACAAAATAATATACAAAAGCGCAACAGTTGAATTAGGGATAAATATGGTATTTTTCGTATTTTTCTTTATTATATAGTACAATTGACTGAAATATAATACGATACTATATATTATATATATATATATATATATATATATATATATATATATATATATATATATAGATTCTGGAAGGATTTTGACTGACGATGAAAGTATAAAGAAGCGATGGAAGGAGTATTTTGAGAAATTGATGAATGAGGAGAATGAATGGAATGGTATGCTTCAAAACCCACCAGTGAATATGGGCTTAGTGAGAGAAATTAGTGTGGAAGAAGGAAAAATGGCTGTTAGGAATGTGAAGAATGGGAAGGCAGTAGGCCCAGATGGAATACCAGTAGAAGTGTGGAAGTTGCTGAGTGCGGATGGATGGAAGTGGTTGAGTTTATTTTTCGGTAAATTGTTGCAGGAAGAACAAATACCTGAGGAATGGTGCAGTAGTATACTGGTCCCCATTTTTAAAAACAAAGGAGACGTTCAAAACTGCAGCAGTTACCGGGGAATAAAACTCATGTCACATACGATGAAAGTCTGGGAAAGAATAATAGAGAGAAGAATGAGAGAAGAGTGTGAGATAACACAAAACCAGTTCGGATTCATGCCCGGTCGAGGTACGACAGATGCCATTTTCGCATTACGCCAATTGTGCGAAAAGTACAAGCGCGTGAATAAAAATCTGCACATGGTTTTTGTCGACCTTGAAAAGGCGTACGATCGGGTTCCCCGTGAGGTTTTGTGGTGGGCGTTAAAGATGAAAGGTATGCCTGGGAAGTATGTGAGGTTAGTCCGTGCTATGTACAGAGCACATGTGTACGATCTGCCGCGGGAACGACGGGCAGTATCGATGTGGCGGTAGGGCTGCACCAAGGGTCGGCATTGAGCCCTTACCTCTTCCTACTGATTATGGACGCTTTGACGTCGGACCTGCAGGATGAGGCACCCTGGTGCATGCTCTTTGCCGATGACATCGTGCTTGTCGGGGAAGAAGGCATCGAGGTACAGAGCAGACTGACGGGGTGGCAACAGAGGCTGGAAAGTGTTGGCTTGAAGATCAGCAGATCCAAAACCGAATATCTGTGCTGTGATTTCGGCGGTCTTTCCAGTCCTGTACCCATGTCGTTGGATGGCGCTATACTGCCTACCTGCTCAGATTTCAAGTACCTCGGTTCCCTCATTCAAGGCGACGGCGGAATAGATAGAGCTGTGCAGCATAGGATTAACGCAGGGTGGATGAAATGGCGACAGGTCACAGCCACAACGTGCGATCCCCGAATGCCAATAAGGCTGAAGGGGAAAATTTACAAAGCGATCATCCGACCTGTCGTCATGTATGGAAGTGAATGCTGGGCCGTCAAGAAGAAGGATGAAAATAGACTGCATGCGAATGAAATGAGAATGTTACGATGGATGTGTGGTGTGACAAGGATGGATAAGATAAGGAATGAGTATATAAGAGGAAGCCTGAAAGTAGCGCCAGTGGTAGAAAAGGTGAGAGGAAGCAGATTGGCATGGTTTGGGCATGTGATGCGGAGGAATGAAAGTCATGTCACAAAACGAGTGTTGAATATGAATGTGGAGGGACACACGGGCAGAGGAAGGCCGAATAAAAGATGGATCGATTGTGTGAAGAGTGATATGAGAATGAAAGGAGTAAGTATGGAAATGACGGCTGATAGAGAGGAATGGAACAAGAAGGTTTACTGCGCCGACCCCAGATAATGGGAAATGGTTTAGAGAATGATGACTATATATTATATATAGTACGGGTGGCAGCCCTATTCTAGACATATCCTTATTATGTTAAATCGGACACAGATTAGAACAAGGGAGTGCTCTGTAGTTGTATAGGGTGTACATCTGAGGCACAGTAATTACTACTGCGAAGCTGTTAGCTATTCAAAACAATATCCAAAAAAGGGTGTGGTGGAAACCGACCACGAGGATATCCTATTTTTAAGTTATTGTACATAACGGCAAAGCATTATCAAATGCAAAAGCAACGCAAAGGCAAATCGTAATATTACAGAGAGTTTTGTTATATTTAACGGCTCCGTTGACCGTGTCCGTGACGCAGTGGCTTAGCGATAAGTTACAGCGCTAAGGGCCGCGGGTTCGAATCCTGCACGGAGGAAGTATTTGTATGACACCTACAAATAATTGTTCCGGGTCTGGATGTTTTTCCTTGTGCAATTTATGTTTGTAAACTGCCTTCACGGTACAGGAGAAAATCCTAGTGTGGAAGTAAAGTTTTTAAAAGAAAAGAAAAAGAGTTTTGTTATATATTATAGATATACATTTTTTGATTTATTACGTGTGTTATATTATAGGCATTATTCATTAGTAATTTATATTGTATAATATGTAAATAATACTGTGCAATTTCTTTATAAAAGTCTAATGAGTCCCTCTTTCTAATATTGTAGGTAGAACGTATGACACTTTCTTATAGCTCCATAATATAACTACAATCAAACAACGATAATGCATACAATATTATACACAATTTTATAAAACTAAATCAAAGCCATGTTAACTGATAATACTTTCGAATATCAACTTTCATTATTTAGTACGTGAGGGTAATATAGTCATCCGGTTAATATGGTCACTTTCTTGTAACTCTAAAACCACAGCCTTGATGGTATAGACGACTTTGTGATACGATAGCTCTTCATCGGTTAATCAAATAATAATAGGGTCAAAAGGGCGCTGCTTTATCGACACCATTTTTTGAATGTTTTATTTTTTTAATGATTTAATTGAAAGTTGATATTAGAGTAAATATTTAAGTCGATTTTAGTATGGTGTAGTGCAGTTAGTTTTGTTTAAGTAGGTTTTTCGAAGTATTCATAATTGTTGCCAAGCCTTGTTTGATATTTTTTAACATATATTTTTTATAGTAACGACTTTGTATTTTTGTCTCTATCCTCCTCCTAGTTTTAGTTTTATAGGGCGGCAAAGCTTAAGGTCCATATTAAGGACCATAGTAGCCTCACGTACCTATGTAATTATAAATAAATAAAATACATAAATAATTAAGAAAATACAAACTATACGAACATAAGCAAATCCAATCGTAACGCAGTGTTTGTCGTGCCTTTCGCATAGCTTAGAGCGTTAAAACAAAACTGTCGTGATATCGGATAAAAGTTAACGTTTCCTCTGACCGTTGAATGGTGAACTTGCGTGTATTTCAGTTGCGCAGTGTTCGCCGGGGGCGCGCGTGGCCCGCCGATGATTTATCAATAGCCGGCCGCGATGGCTGCACGACGTGCCATGCCGTCCACTCTTCCTAGCTTCTACACAAGTTATAAGCGGTAGCGGTTTTCATTATTATCTGGTGTAATATTGTTCCACTTAAAACTTTAAAGAGTTTACTTATATTGTGTCATTATAATTAGCAAGTCTTATTTTTTTTATAGAATAATGGTGACAAACGAGCACACAGTCCACCTGATGGGAGTGGATGCTGTGGCCCATAGACATCTACATTTATCCTCGATTAGGAATCAAAACGTAGATGCTTTGTTACCCCTGAAGACTAAGATGGAATGCCTTGTTGCCAGTAAAAAATGGTCTCCAGATCTCTATACTCACCAGATGAAACACAGCAGTATTAAGCTGCTATTTTACGCTGGTATTCTGTGAGAGCGTGATCTTTCCCTGGTCGAGCCGGCCTATTCGTGCTGCAACCAAAATATAGCTGCAGCGTGACTCTACCACGAATAATATTTATCTTTGAAATAGTCCAATAGTATTAGATTATAAAACACTAGCTGTACCCCGCGGTTTCACCCGCGTATATCAGTGGGCCGCGCGGCAATTTATTTTTTGACATAGACTACCCTCCCACACCCCAGTGACACCCGCATCGCATGGTGCTGGCAGTGTAAGCGATATAAGGATTTTTTGACGTTACAATTGAATATTTTAACATGGAAAAGTAGTTATTGTGAGATAACTATAATATTTAGACATATGGTATTGCAGACTTTTATGTAGATATTGATGTCCTCCATAAAACTGTAGCACATCACTTTGCTCTATTGTCAAAAGTTTCCGCAGCGTACGCGATATAAGGTTTTTTTGGTATTTTTTTCACACCTTGGGTTACATTAACGAAGTTTTCATACGGATCCCTAAATTTTTCGAAAACGTTCTATCGCCTATGTTCATCAGGAATAATGTAGGATTCTAATGGTGAAAGAATTTTTCAAATCGGTTCAGTAGTTTAAGAGCCTATTCAATTCAAACAAACAAACAAATCTTTCCTCTTTATAATATTAGTGTAGATAACTATAATAGTTAGACATATGGTATTGCAGACTTTTATGTAGATATTGATGTCCTCCATAAAACTGTAACACATCACTTTGCTCTATTGTCAATAGTTTCCGCAGCGTACGCGATATAAGGTTTTTTTGGTATTTTTTTCACATCTTGGGTTACATTAACGAAGTTTTCATACGGATCCCTAAATTTTTCGAAAACATTCTATCGCCTACGTTCATCAGGAATAATGTGAGATTCTAATGGTGAAAGAATTTTTCAAATCGGTTCAGTAGTTTAAGAGCCTATTCAATTCAAACAAACAAATCTTTCCCCTTTATAATATTAGTGTAGATGTTATGTTTGTCATGGTTTGTCAATAGAAATTTAAACGTCGGAAAATAAAGTGTTTTAATTTCATTTCGTTATAAAGTCGGTCACTAGTTGAATAGATTCGTGTTTATCAGCAAAATTTATAGGCGGATTGACCATAGCTCTCACACACATAATACCATGTGGTGCGTCGTGATTATCATCACTGTCCTTTATTTTTAGAATACCTGCTATCCACTGGAGGTCATAAGATTTATCTTGTCTACCTAAATAAGGCAGTAAAATTTTCATAAAATTGTGTAATATCTTACTACTTCCAATAATACTTTTCGATGAGTTGCCAATTTTACAAATAAAAGCTGCTGCATCTTCTTTTATTAGCCTTTTAAAAGATAAGCCTATGGGGAATCCTATAGTTATACGTACCATTATATATGTGACATACAATAAAATTCGTTATTATTGACGAAAATATCAAAGACAAACTAACATTAAGTAAATTTAGTTAAAATAATTTATACGAAACAAGGAAAGCTAATCATCTGTTATGTAAAGTTGCAATAGTTTCGCTTATCGCTTAGAACTGAAAAAACAGACGTGTTATTCTGTCCTTTTGGTAACCTCCTTCCCTCTCTCTCCCTACTTGAGCCTAGTTGCGCACGCGTCGCTACGCCCTACCCTACCGCCCGTGAAATATTGTATAAATATCACTATAGGTCATCTAGTCATAAGTCAAGCACCTAGCTCAAGCGAATTTGCTACTTAGTGCTCAGAAACCTTACAGTTATTAACTGTGGGTGCTGAAACATTATTGTCAAATGTAGGTTCATTTTAAATAGTCGCTGTTATAATATTAAAGGCCGGTAATAATTTTGGATAACTTACATTATTTAATTTTTAAACATTTGTAAAAGTTTAACTATCCATACTAACTAGTAAACTACTTTATTCGGACATGTTAAAATAATTAAAGTGTTGATAAAGTAAAGAGCGAATAGCTTAGTAACTTGTGAGATTCTATAGCGGAAGTAAGATTAGAAAGGTATTATGAATCTATCTAAGAGCATTGCAGTAGATTTGCCAACTCTTTCTGTATCTTTGGAATGGTCATAAAAAAGGGGCATATCGACAAGCGATAGGATCGCTTAGTGAATTACCGCCGGGGATACCACATTATTCGTTAGAGTAATCATAGACATAAAGTTTCAAGAAATGTTTCGTAATTAACATAATCGTTATTTCAAATATATTTAATATGTACATTAAAATAAATGAAGCGAATATTTCGAAGAATATACTATACACGTTGAGTCTTCACTAATCGTTGATAGCATTGAGACCATAGAAGATGGTATCAATCCTTCGAAGCCGCACCTCGACTTGGAGATGCGAATCAAAAATACGTAACAATTACCTACGGCTAACAGCCAACGATCGGTGTCGTTTCCAGCTTGATAGATAAAATCACAGACTCCTAAGCATTATTCCGTAGCTTCAGAGAGACTAATGGACTGTAAGCGCGATAATTCAGTGTCGGCTCATTGTCCGCGATTCACCTCCCCGTACTATCTATAATGCGGTGACAAATTTATTAATGCTCAACAATATAACGGTATTTATTAATCCGCCAAGGTACCCATAATTATAATTGGATATGGATGTCAGAACCTTCGTGCATTTAGTTCTGGTGTACCGTCCCACACGTATTTAAATACGTTGTTACATGTCTATGTAACGTTTCAAACTAATTATAATTATTGACCTTTTCAAAAGTCATATACTTTTGAAATACTTTTTGGGATATTTTCAATTTCATATTAACATCGTCCAAGTTACTGTTGTATAATCTTATCATTCTACGCAATGAAGAGCACGTGTTTACAAGTCTTTGATACAAATAAATAACTCTTAGGTCAGATGGAATGCGAGCGGTTAAGTATGAGAATATACATTTTATTGACTAGTTGATTTCGATCTATAAAATTTTATGAAAAATTTCATTAAACTAGATAATATGTTTCGGTCTAGTAAAATCTAAAAGTATACAAAATAGAAGCAACGGAAGTTCATGGATCGTAAAAATCGGTGTATTTAGAATAAAATGGGATCCAAATAGGTGTGGCATAGTAACGTCCTATTAGTGATGAGAGGGCATGAGTTATTTCAAAGATGTCTGACAGTTGACGCATACTTGAAACCTGTAAACTTAGGAAGACCAATTAAAAGTTAAGAACTGTTAAAAAATATGTAGTTTTAATTAAAGTTTATCATCTAGTTCATCTTCTGATTCATGATACTCCTTCACAATTCACTGTTAAACGGAGACCTCCCTTTAAGAAATGCCATAAAGTACGGACGGTCTACGTCACCTGCATCCATCAACCTTCCGCATGTCTTACCTGATCGCCGCTCTATGTGTTAGGGGGTCATCTCACACTCTGCTTGCCGGTACGAGACTGTACAGACGGTACAGTTCATCGAGCTATATAGCCGACCTATTACCACTTCAGCTTACTTATCCATAAGACTATGTCAGTATCTTTGATTCTGCAATTTAAAGTGCTGATTTTAAACGTGTTAGTTGGTACAGAAAACACATTATGGGGAACATTGCATTACATACTTGTCTAAGAAAAAGATTTTCGAGGACATGGGATGTTTACCAACACGTATTTGGGCAGCTCTGCTAACTTGGGACTTTTTAGACCTGTATAACTCAAGAATTAATGGAATGGGTGTAACTTTAACATAGCAAATCGAAGCATAGATTTGCTATGTTAAAATAATAAAATATATATTAGGTATTTATAAATATTTAGATAATAAAAGCTTATTACATTAACTTTAAACATATTATTACAAATAAATAAATTAAAATCAAAGTTTTTTTTTGTTTGTGTATGGTAAACTAAGTCTGTGACACGCACATGGCATTTTTTTCTTATCAATATTAATTGACTGGTTGGTTACATATTCTTAGGTGTTAATTAATTTTACGAATAACGTCGTATTAAGATTTATAGTGTAAGAAAAATTTTTATCATTTATTGATGTCTACGAGTATAATATATACATACTAGTCAGTCAGGTTAATAAATAATATTTATTTTTTATAAGTAGCATTTTTGTATGTAGAATTTTTATGTGTTCATTCTATGTGTACATACATTTTTTATCTGTTCTCATCAATTACCTACTCTTTAATGGTTAGCAAAGAATTTTTATGACTTATATACGTAGGTAATTCAATTTATTATAACTATTAGATAACGTCAAGACAACGGCGTTACAAGCACAAGGCTATCAAGTAATTAGTTAGGAGGCTTACCACCTTGGAGATATTTTTAAGGTTTCTCCGTCAAGGACATATGTAAGCTGAAATACCTGTTTACAAGATAAAAATTGAGAAGTTTGCGGTTATTAGTATGGCTTCCTACAACTGGATGTTATCGAATACTATAGGAATTTGTAAACTTTACAGTCGAATCATTCTCACATTACAATTACAATGTGTAGCCATCATAGTGTATCGTTCAGTATGCCTGTCTGACAGCTACTCGACTAATATCTGATTGCTTTATTAAAAACATAAAAATTTCGTTATTTTCTACTATTCGTTTTTAATTCTGTTTTTATTATTATGTACTTGTCTTTCGGAAAATTAAAACTAAACTGCGCCGCGGAACGCTGACCGCTAAGTTAGCGGTAGTTACGTGTCGTATTATCGTCGATGGTGTGTCTTTCCTAGAATAGTGGTGCTGGGAGTAGTGGTGTTGGGAGTGGTGGTAACGGGATTGTGCACGCAATTGAGGGAGGGCGGGAGGTGCTCCTCAATCCGGGTAAGACACATCACTGTATTTAATTAAGCGGATGGTTGCAAATTAATATCTTTATTAGAATTGTTATGATGGATTTCCGCAAAGTAACGCCTGATTCCATCAATTAAGGAAAACATTTTCTACATTTAGAAACCAGGCGTTAATGGACAGAATAGGATTTCCATCGACTATTAAAAATACGTCGTAGGTTTAAATTTTAGCCCGATATAGATGTAATTACTAACTGACGTAGTTATTAACACATGTTGCACTATTGGTAGCCTCCATAAGTATTCCGAAATTGTCGTCGTGGTCTCGTGGTCTAAATCAACCAACAGTAAGTTTGTATAACTCCTGTGATCGCCGTTAAGTTTCTTTTGTCTTTTGACGTGACTTTTGATTTCATTGTATCGTGCTAATATATCAGTAATTATCGATTAGAAGCAAACTACTCTTTCACATCTATATATGTATTATAAAGAGAGAGTGCGAATTTTGTGTGTTTGTATATGGAGTAACCTCCGGAACCAACACTTATTAAAAATATTGTTTGTCTGTACGGAGATATTTTCAAAATAGGTTAAGCGATTGTTATGAAATGAAACTTCACGAATAGATAGTGAGCAACAGTAAAAAAAGTTTAAAAAAAATCCTTACACTTCTACATGATCTCTCTCTTTAAAGTTTTGATGTAAAATCGATTTTTAACATTTTTTATACTGTAATAATATTTTACAACATAACATAGTGTGATAATCGTTGAAATCTTTTTTATGTGAAATCAAAAGATCTTATATAATTCTTATCTAGAATTATATATATTATGTGTTTAAATATATTGTGGCTAAAAGTTATGGTGACATTTATCAACTAAGTTGGAGGAAGTCGAGGCTCTTGAGAAATTACACAGCCTGCGCTGCGTCAATTGTTAAATTTACATAAATATAATATCGCTGTAAAAAATGTATAGCTGAATCTGATCCTCTTAAAAAGTTCTATAAAAAGTCTGCAACAGCATAATTCTATTTCCTTAGGATAACTCGCAGTAACCATTTTTAATAAAAACTCTTGCATGGCAAATAATTATGGTGGCAGTCGACGCAGCGTTGGTATCTCCGGGTCAGGAAATGAAGACAATCAGGTTACATAAAAACTTCGGAAAATCAGATCAAAATTATAGTACAATGAAGTTTTAAAATTCATTATATCTAACATTTAATGTATATTATTGTTCAACCCGAGCAAAGCTGGTGCAGTTTTATGTATTTTATGTTTTAAAATGTAATCATAATAACAAACAAGTGATGAAATAAAAAATTCTACAACCAACTTTAATACGATCGAAGCAATATATTCGAAATCAATTAAACACGTGTTATTAAAGATAACTCAAAAACTACTGGTCAGATCTTGATTAAATATAAATTTAATTTAATCAAGATTTTGTTTTTTAATTAATTTTTAATTGTTTCTTGTGTGGTCTCTTATAGAAGAGACCACACAAGAAACACCAGATAAAAAAACCATCAACATCGTTTCACATAGAGAAAATTTATGAGATAACACATAAGAAAACATACAGTCGAATTGAATACCTCCTCCTTTTTGAAGTAGGTAAAAAATATCGCAGGTACAAAATATGTGTTTGAAGTGTATCCCACCGACGAACAAATTATTTTATGAAATTTAAGTGACATACCTACATACTCCAGCTTATGGACACCTGTATCAACTTCAAGCATAGAAGGCTATTGCTTTGCAATTCTCAAAGCCTAAGATAGAATGACTCAAATCCTGTAATCATACTATTTTTTTTTTTATAGAATAGGGTGACAAACGAGCACACAGTCCACCTGATGGTAAGTGGTTGCTGCGGCCCATAGACATCTACATCTATCTTCCATTGCAAATTAAAATGCAGATGCGTTGTCACCCATGAGGACTGAGATGGAATGCCTCATTTCCAGTAAAAAGGGTCTCCGGTTCTCTACACTCACCATACGAAACACAGCAGCATTAAGCTACTACTTCACGCTGGCACTCTGTGAGAGCGCGGTCCCTCCCCGGTCGATCCGACCCATTCGTGCTACAACTATACTACTAATATAACTGCAGCATGGCTCTACCACGTAAAACTCTCTTCTAAAACCTCTAAAAACTAACTCTCCATAACCTTCAGACTTCAGCAATTCAAGCGCTGCTGCTTGGCGAAAGTAATTGGTGCTATCTACGTACCCAGACGGACTTATAGGCGTATAAGAAGTTACATATTCGCACTGCGGGTTTCTTTATCAAAAATAATTCCTACATATTTGTCTACAACATTACAACATAGTCAAAACGGATTTTCGTCTTCCACTGCCGATGCTGGCCTTGACTTGGTTCGTAACAACCAAAAAAAGGGAAACAGCGTTCGTGCCTCTTCCTTCGGCTGGTTTCTTTATCCGGCCGCGAAATCCCTACCACAACGGACTTGTGAGACACGAATATTGAGCCTCCTATCAGGAACTATTACATCACTATGCTGGGTTCGGGGCAACATGGTGGGCGTGACACTAGACGTTTAACTTCGTGCGATAACACCGTTTCTTAAAAGAAAGTGGTTACTGTGGTGGGACTAAGATTAAGGGCCCCGAGGAATGGCCCAGACGTCAGTCATGAACTTAGTGTACTGTATATCTTCTTACTTCCCTACTTATAGGATGGAAACTGATGAAATAAAACAACAATTATTTGTAACTGCCCTTTTTAAATGTAATATTGAAGTTGCACTACTATTACTTTTACTATTTTTTTTATTTCTTGATTTATTGCTGGAAATTGCAGCTGGTCCCGAATTGCCCGAACGAATTGAATATTTTTTTTGCGCCCGAAGCAATTGGAAAGGGCTACCCTTTATGTAGAGAGGCGGAAAATGCATTACGCATATCACGATAGCCGGTTTATCGTGGTTATGAGGGACTCACTGCCTACCGGGGGAACCTAAGTGATACCCTCTAAAAACCACCTTTGGGGTCTGGCAACTGGCGACCCTCTTTTGGGAATAGAGGGCGCAGAGAATTGAATATTGAGCAACTTACTTAGGTACTACTGAGCTAAATGGTAAGGAGAGCCAGGCGCGACCTAACCTAACCCCCCCATTTACCGATAATTTTTACTACCACATTTCCATATATTGTATCATAACTTTGTTTCTCTTAATAATATCACATATCAACTGCATTTAACAAAAAGTACAAATTAAACACATCATAAAAACAATTAAACATTCACATTAAATAAAGGTATTAAGAAAATATAAGGCGTAATATCACTCATAAACCCTAAAGTGTCAAATACAGTTTCTATAATACAGTTCCGATCAATATTTTCACCTATCATATACAAGACAACGGTTTAATGCAAGAATTGAAACTTTAAACAGATCTTTAACCAAAATTAAATCTTTAATGTACTATAAATTTTTCCATTATTTCGCTGTTTTATCACTAGAATAGAATTTTAAAGACATTTTTATTATTTTATTTTAATACAAAATTTAACCAAAACATTAACAAACATTATCACATAAATGTTAAAACTTTAAAAAAATATTATTTTAATCAATATTCTTAAGAAACAGTTCGGACTTTCGTTTTTCTTTTCTGTTAATTGGCTACACAAGTTGGCAAACTCAAATTTACACGACCCTCTGGATCCTAAAGGAGGCTTTTGTTTAGAATGTCAACCCCCCATCCATTGTCTAACACAACATGTGCACTCTGAACATTAACCAACTTAGGGCCCTACTCACCCAATTCATCCAATACTAAGGCTTAGCCTGCAACATCGACGAGACCGTTCTCGTCAGACTTTTTACCACTCGTGCCCCTCAGGCATCGCGTCTTGCTCAACGGCTCCAATGGCTACCCCGTAGACTGACTCGCCCGCATCCCCCGACTCCTACGACGTGGAGTCAGGGGATGCGGGCCACCACGTCCATTACGTCATCTTCCCGGAAGAGGTCCGCCCAAACTTCTGATAATTCATCCGGTAGCTGCTCCACGGATTCGACAGATTCCAATGGAACAGTCACCGACGTGACCCTTTCACAAAAGTGAGGTCCATCCGCGGCACGAAACGCGCTGCAACTTCCCGCACACCCCCCTCCCGAGGCGCCTGCCGCCATCCGCACCTCTGCAGCCCCCACCGTTGGCTGCGCCCCCACAGCCTCCACCGCTACTCGCACATCATCATCATCATCACAGACATCTCCCCCCCTTCCAAACTAGCATCACGCTGCGCCCCCACCCTAGTCAAGAAACAGGTCCCGCCCCTATCTTTCTCAGAGACAAGGCACAATTCACCGGGCTCTCCAAAACCTGTTGCGACATAGGTATCAAGTACGACCAAGCTACAAACCTAGGTGTAGCTATAAAGATCATCTCCCAGTCCACCAACGACTTTCGTCGCCCCACCAGGCTCTTCACGGCCAAGCGTGTGTCCTACCACACGTACGCACTTCCGGAGGTCCCTAAGGTCAGGGCTGTCCTCTGCAGAGTTCCCTTCGAACTCGCCTACGAGGATATTCTAGAGGACCTTAAATCCCAGGGCTTCCCCGTCGAGGCTGTGCACAGGATGCACAGCAACAAGGTCAAGAGGTTCCCTACAAACGTGCTAGAAGCAAAGGACATATTCCGGCAGGTACGCACTATGTGCGGCCTGTCGAGATTAAAGATCGAGCCTCCCCATAGACGCGGTCATCCAGCACAGTGCCACCACTGCCAACTTTATGGACTTGCGGCGGTCAACTGCTCCGCTCCCCCAGGTACGTTGAGTGTCTTGACCACCGCCCGGCCAACTACAAAGCCTGTCCTCGCGCTCCCCGCCCTTATCCTAGCAAAGCCGTCAGACCAGCTCCACCATCCTCTCCTGTTGTCAGGGATCATCCTTTTATCCGCCCCCTCAGGGCCCCTCTCGGCTCCCTCAGAGTCCCCTAGACCCCCTAAGGCCCTCCTCGGCCCCCTCAAGGCCTTTCTCAGCCTTCACCATCCCCAATCATCCACCGAGGCCCTAAAAAGTCTGACCCCACGCGGATTGTCAACGACCTACAACAGGCACAGTCCTCACTGGCTGACGACCTGAAAACAGTATACTCGTATTCTGTTATTGGGAACGTCGACATAGGGGAGATTGTTATCTTATCATGTAAACTGCGAGGTGCACAGTCCCCTCAGGACTGTCTCCTTGCTATTGCTGAGCGTCACAACCTTTTGTGTTCCCTTTAATTCATTATAATATCAGAGCACCTGCTCCCGCTATATCCCACAGTCGTATCAAGCCAAAGGGTTTCTTTCTCGTTTTACAGAGATCGCGAAACCGACCTCCTTCTCCTATAGGAGACCCACCTCAAATCTAAGGACCTCAAAGGCCTCTCCATCAAAAAGTATTCCCTTTTACGTGAAGACAGACCTGACCGCCATGGCGGTGGTACTGCTACTTACTACAAAAAGTCACTTCACTGCTCCCACATCCCAACTCCGCCGCTTACCAATATGGAAGCCACGGTATGTAGACTAGCTTTAACTGGACATCAGTCCATCATCATAGCCTACAGCTATATCCCTAGTGAAACCCTCCCCCTTGAGAGCGATTTCGAGGCCATCCTCGCTTTAGGCAATTCAGTCATAATGTTTGGAGACTTTAATTCCAAGCATTAGAATGAACCTGTCTCACTACTACTCGTAGTGGCAAGGTACTGCTTGATGACAACACCGACCATGCTCCTGAAATGCTAGGCTTTGCGTTAGCAAAAGGAGTTTTCCTCAACCTTAGAGCAATTGAGAATCTTGATGATCTAGGATCCGACCACCGTCCTGTATCCCTCATCCTTGGCCATCAGCCACCATCTCCAACTCCATCCTTCGAAACTTACACCATCTGGAAGAGCTTGAGGGAGTCCATAGCCTAAGCCATGGACTCTCCGGACTCTCCCATTATCCTCTCTTACGACATCTTCGACAACACCAAAAAACTCGACACCGCGGTTGATATTCTCACCACCCTCATAAAATCCTCCCTCAAGGAGAAAGAAAAGGTTGTCCCGGTTGCTAATAATAATAGTCTTCCCTTAGATATTATCAACCTCATTAAAGCCAAGAGATCTGCTCTCCGTAGAGCTGCACTCTATTCCACCCCTGACTACATGCGTACGGTCAATCGTTTTCAACGGAAAGTCCATTCATGCCTTTCCCAATTAAGAGAACTCGAAAAGAGCAAACTCGTGGAGAATATCTCCCCCTCACATACAGCATACTACCAGATAGCGAGAGCCCTCCGCATAGATGCTGTCACTCACACTCCCCGTCTCTCTCGTTCCGACGATTCTATTGCCTTCGAGGACGATGAAAAGGCTGCTTTGTAGACAGCATCGATGCGCAATGCTCTCCCAGCTCACATTCCATTGATCCCTCCCACATCCAGGTGGTGGAGGACGAGGCCCGTTGCCAAAATTCACCCCCGACCGCCTTTGATCCTATCACAGTGTCCGAAGATGAAAAAGAAGAAGTTCAAAAAGTACCGGGCGCGGAAGATATCTCCAACCAAGCGCTCAAACATTTTCCTGAGCAGGTGATCACTTTTCTGGCTATGATCTTTAACGCCTGCTTCGATCTCAGCTACTTTCCCACCACGTGGAAGGAGGCAACTGTCTTTGGCATTCCCAAGCCAGGCGAGCCTCACCACCTCCCCTCCAAACTCCATCCCATCAGCCTCCTCAAGGCCATGGGAAAACTCTTCAAACGCGTCATCCTCACTCGCATGAGGCGCCATGTGTTTCCCACATACGCCGACCCTCTTATCATTCCTCACCAATTTGGTTTCCGAGCGAAACACTCATGCCCCAAACAAGTTCACCGTATAGTGTAATACATCCTCAGTAGTTTTTATCCTCGTCGTCATAAGACCATCGCGGTCTTTTTCGACATAGCTAAGGCGTTTGATAGAGTCTTCCATAAAGGCCTTATCTATAAAATGTACCATTTAGGCCTTCCTGATCTTCATGTCCGTCTCGTGGCCTCCTACTTGAAGGATCTCTCCTCTCTTCGTCACATCCGCTCCGTTCCCCTCTTCTATATACAATATGTAACGCAATTAGCGCACACCCTCAGACACCCCAATTAGTATATTACGCTATAATCATAATTACATATACTGAATTTTTAGTTAAACATTTTATGCACCGATTATTTATCAAATTAGTTATACTACTAGGCTGCACTAAAAGTATCAGGAATGAAATATTTACACTGTTCCCGTCATATTAAAATCTTTTTAATTGAAAAATCCTTGGTTTTAAAAAATCGAATACCATTTATTTATTCAAAAAAAGATTCTCGGTCTTGTCACAAGGTTTTGTCAAACTTGTTTAGTCGTTGAGAAAATGGAATTGACTCGAGAAAATTTAAGAGTGATGGTTTATTATGACTTTCGAAGTGGTTTAACACAAAAACAGTATGTTGACCGGATGATTTCTGCATTTGGTGATGAAGCCCCATCCAAAACCACAATTTATCGCTGGTTTGCTGAATTTCAACATGGACGTGTCAAGCTCAGTGACGATCCCCGTCAAGGTCGTCCAAAAACTGCAGTCAACCAAGAAAACGTTGATGCTGTGCGTAAGCTGATTGAGGAAGATCAACATGTGACATACTGCGAAATTCAGGCAACTTTAGACATTGACATGAGTCAAATACAAATAATCTTGCATGAACAATTAGGTATAAAAAAAGTTGTTTTCCCGATGGATACCGCTTTCGCTCTGTGAAGAGCAAAAAGCGGCTCGCGTTACTTGGTGCGTCAGTTACGTGGTGGTGACGAATCCTGGATATACGCATACGAACCCGAAATAAAAAACCAATCACGAGTTTGGGTGTTCGAAAATGAGTTAAAGCCAACAGAAATTGTTCGTTCACGGAGTGTTGAAAAAAAAAAATAGTGGCCACGTTTGTCTCCAAACCAGCCATGTTACGACTATTTCTCTTGAGGGACAAAGAACGGTTAATGCAGAATGGTATGTTAACATTTGTTTGCCACAGGTCGTTTCCGAACTCCGTAAAGAGAACTGCAACCGCCGCATCATCCTCTATCACGAAAATGCGAGTTCTCAGAGTTTCAAAGAGGTTTTAGAGCAAGAAAACATAGAATTATTAGACCATCCGCCGTACAGCCCCGACCTAAGCCCTAATGATTTCTATACTTTCCCTAAATAAAGAATAAATTGCGTGGACAGAGAGATTTTCATCACCTAAAGAAGCTGTGGACGCCTACAAAACGGCCATTTTGGAGACCCCAACTTCCGAATGGAATGGTTGCTTCAATGGTTTGTTCCATCGTATGGAAAAATGTGTCAAATTTCGCGGAGAATACTTCGAAAAGCAATAAATACATTTTTAAATAGTAATGTTGTGTCACTTCTTTGATTCCCGAAATTTTCAGTGCCGCCCTCGTAATTCCGGAAGAATGTTGTGGCCACAGTACAAATCCACGAACGCAGACTTTAACCTTCTTGAAATAAAGTTCATTTTTCTTTATTTTTATTGAATGACAGAATTAGTACAAATAAAACCGCACTCTTAAAAGTCTTATTGCCTTAAGTTACGGTTCAGTTTGTTTTGACCGTACAGATTTAGTGTGACTGTAATTTACGTAGTTTTAATTATTTTTGGGATAAAAATTAACTTTATTAAAAATGATAGGAATCCATTCAGTAAACGGATCTGAAAAAACTACTTTCTCAAAGAGCGTTAATTATGTTACGTGTAATTATGTTACGTACTGTTAACCAACGACATTCCCATCCCGTCGAATGGTGTTAAACTCTCCGCTAAAGTAGGAATGTGCCAGCCATATAGCTGTTACCATTCCTATCTTATAATAATAATAATGTCCTCCAGGCTGAATGTCTGCGTGGGGCTAGTTTATAGTAAGCGTAAATACACTCAGGTACTCGGGTACACGCGCATTTTCTACTCCCTCATTTTCATAGTTAGGCATACCGATATGGCGGAAGAGATATCAAGCGCTGGACCAACAACTTTACTTGTTTTCCGAGGCACTTCATCGCCAACTTCCTGAGTCCTGGCTGCTACCTACTGGAAATTTCTAGCCCCACCCGAGGTTTGACCCTTAGTACCTCATGATCAGCAGTTGCGTCAACGACCACTAGACCTACGACGCAGTTAAATATACCTTATAACTTAAGTAACAATAGGGCGTACTGTTTATGACATATTATGGCAGGTGCAGTGACTGGTTATTAGTCTCTAATTATATGATGAAAATAAGCGTAACTACGTATTCATATGTATAGATGTAATAAAATATCAAAATAATGAAATATCAATTATATATTAAATAGAGCAATCACATAAACATATACATACATATACGCCTCAAAGATTAAAAAATATATTTATATTAAAAATACATACAATACAAAGTCGTTACTTAAGTAATTCTGTAGCTTGTTTTAAGTTTTTTATGGAATAAAGTTAACATACAAGAACACAGTTCATATAATAGTAAGGATGCAGTGGCCTAGAAATGATGTCGATATAAACCTCAAGTTATTTTGATCACTTGGGCGCCTTATGAACTTGAGTGGCTGTCGTCATCTACTGTCCACTGGGTTGAGCTGTTGTCAAAATCTCCCAAGAGCTTCGCAATGTGATGCATCAGCATATTATTGTGAAGAAAAAGAATATAAAAATGAAGATTCCGAAAGAAATGACAGGTTCAGAAGGGCTAGAACCCAGAGCCGTAAAGCCAGTTAATAAAAAATGTGGTCTTCGATGTCTGAAGCTGGTTCCAAGTGTCTATGGGCTTTATTAGCCACGTAACATCAAATGGACTATGAGTTCGATTGTCACTTCAATTTGATAAGAAAATATATAAAGTTTTTGTCGTGTTTAAAACTGTGTCACAATATAGTGATTGAATGTTTTTTTGAAGTTAGTTAATTATATTATTAGACTGCCTCGTTGATCTAGTAGTTATGAGGTCCTAGGTTCAATTCCTAGGTCGAGCCAAAAAATCAATCATTAAGTTTTTCCGTCAAGAAATTCTTAGTAGTTGCCCAGAGTCAGGAAGTTGGCGGTGTCAAACCGCCGTGCCTCGGAAAGTCGTTGGTCTTGCACCTGATCACTCTCCGGTCGTGTCGGTTTACCGTCCCATCGGACTATGAGAGTGAAAGAATAGAGAGTGCACCTGTGCTTGCGCATACACTTGGGCACTATAATCCTGTCCTGCGCCGATGGCTAGTCTCCGTTGAGGCAGGCCGCCGTGACCGATGTTCGGTCTGTAGGATATTATATTATTAAAACGATTATATTTTCTTAAAATATATATAAGGAACAAAAAATATCTTAAAGTGCCGGTAATAATGTTTATTGGAATTAACAACGAAATTTAGTTCTACTTATTTTCAGGGTTGCAGGTTGGCTTTAAATTTTTCAAGGTATATTTTATTTTTAAGTTCTTGAAGCAGACACTTAGATAATACTTTATCAATTATTATGAATCAGCTCCGTGTATTGACATCAACACAAAGACTCGATCAATCGACAATACAGATTCGTCGCGTAACGTAAGCAAAATCGAAAGTGCAAGGTGACTGGGCCGATGTGCCAGCTGACAAAAAATATCGATAAACTAAGCACCACCACAATGGCTTGTGACAATTAGGCAAAGTAGGAAATTGTCGTTTGTCATCAACAGGCAAAAACTTCTCACAAAGTTTATGTTGCGTGAAATTGGACCGGATTTCTTTTTCTCGATATGCTCATACTAGACCTCTCGAAATTGAGCTTTTCCTTATATAACAAGAATACATCCGTGGTTTTATTTAAGTTAGGTAGCTATGCAATTTTTCGACTGTTTGTAAGCGTGGTGGTTGCTTTTTAGCCGATTTAAAAAAAGGAGGAGACTTACAATTAGACTGTTACTTTTATATGTATGCTACGCATCCTATACCTTTAAACGAGCAGTTTCTGTATATATATATATATATATATATATATATATATATATATATATATATATATATATATATATATATATATGGCTCCAACGATTTTCATAAAATTTAGTGTCCAGGGGGTTTCAGGGCCAATAAATCGATCTAGCTAGGATTCATTTTTAGAAAATATCGTTTTGTCCGTGTTTTCAGGCAATGAAATTTTAAAAGAATAATAATTAATGAAAAACTGCTACAATAAAAGAAGGTAAATTTTGACGCTGTATTAACGATCATAATAGCCCAAGTGGATATCGGGCCGTCGCGAAATCGAAGTGCCCTTGTTCACATCCTGTCTTCGGTCTGACTTCTATTCCTTTTTTTTCAAGTTCTCCTCTTTTGTAAGAAAATCTATTATTTCGGGCGCTTTTTTAGTATTTTTTTAAATACGAAAATTTAAATTAAACTAATTGCACTCATGATTTTTTATATAAATAACCAGTTCAGTTTTTTCTATTATGTTAATGAGATCAAAAAATATTATTCATGTTTCATCAGTATGTAATTTATAATTTCCAAAACACACGATTTCCAAAAAAAAAAAATACCGAGGAAAGGTCGGTCATCCAGGTACTATATATTGTAAACCAAGTATGAAAAATCTTATTTTATTTAATAGGTCATACTCAAGGGAGGTTCCACAAAAATTGAAGAAATAATTCCACCCCTACTGGTGGCAAAATATCGGAGATGAAGTTTTTAAAAATAATAATTAAGACAATATTAAAATTAATGATTTCTTATATTTACGCGAACACTACACATTGAAATAATACTAGTTTTTACGGAATTTATCGCGTATATTTAACTTTTTTACCCGACGTTTCGAGAGCTTTACAGCACCCATGGTCACGGGAAGGACTGAGATGTTCAACGTCCAGCTGTCATAGTTAACCGCAGTTACCATAGATTAAAAAAAATTACCAAAGATAAAAAAAAAATTAATCTATGGTAACCGCGGTTAACTATGACAGCTGGACGTTGAACATCTCAGTCCTTCCCGTGACCATGGGTGCTGTAAAGCTCTCGAAACGTCGGGTAAAAAAGTTAAATATACGCGATAAATTCCGTAAAAACTAGTATTATTTCAATATTAAAATTGTGATATTCCTTAGTTCACTCAGTTCCTATCTAATTCTAACAGAGATACTTGTAATTCAAAATTTCAATTATATTTCTCCAGGAATAAACACTGTCAATGCGGAATCGCTTTACCAGCTCAGCGCTCCGTTATTTTTCGATAGTATTAAACCTGTTTTAAAAACAAAATTTGATCAATTTTTAAATCACGTTGATAAATTGTATATCCCAAACCTCCAAATTGCCTTTACTATTTTAAAATATTGTCTCCTTGTACCTAAATTTACATACTTAATACGCTCAAGTTCAGTTGGGAAATGTTCGGATGTTTTAAAAGATATTGATAATAATCTAAAAATAGCTTTGGAAAAAATTCTAAATTTGAGATGAAATACAACAGCCTGAAATCAAACTACTTTAAAACTTAGTGGTATTGGTGTAAGAAACTACCTATAAAATATGGTGGTATTGGTGTAACAAATCTTCCGTGTATAGTGTTATTAAGTTAAATAACATATATTTAAATAATAAAGTAGAAATGAGCTTTGCTGCGGAGGCAAGGCAAACATGGCTAACGCTTTGTCCCGATGAAAATGTCCCACTGGAAGTTAACCAACAAAAACAGTGGGATATTCCGTTGGTAGAAAGTGTCCGGAAAGATTTGTTTCACAATTTCCACAGTGACCAAGATCAGGCTCGTCTTCTAGCTGTTTCGACTTAGAAATCTAGTCACTGGTTACACGTTGAATCCATCGTCTCGGCACATTGCTTGATGGGGAAAGCTTGCGCATCGCCGTAGGAATCTGTCTAGGAGCGGCAATTTATCAGCCTCACCAGTGCCCCTATGGGACCAGCGTCGAGAGTTTGGGCTCCACGGATTTTCATGTAAGAAAAGTGCAAGTAGGTTTTCCCGAAACGGTTCTTTGAACAAAGTCATCAGAAGGGCTCTTGCCTTCTTAAATATTCCCTCGGTTTTAGAGCCTTGCGGGATATTTAGAGACGATGGCAAGAGACCCGACGGTATGACTTTGATCCCTTGGGAGACAGGTAAAGCTCTAGTGTGGGATGCTACTTGAGTTGACAATTTGGCGGTCTCTCATCTCAAGGGTACCTTTTTTAGCGCCGGAGTGGCATCAGAGGCAGCTGAATTAAGTAAATGGCGCAAATATGAGTCCTTTAGAAATAACTACATATTTGTGCCATTTGTTGTAGGGACTATCGGTCCGTGGGGTCCACGTGCAGTGAAGTTCCTAAAGGAACTGTATCCACGGCTGGTCGTCGCTGCTGGTGATAAGAGGGTTGGTTCTTTTCTCGTTCAAAGGCTAAGTATAGCCATTCAGCTAGGAAACGCAGCCAGCATTCTTGGCGCGATACCAAGGGGTGCAGGTCATTATGACAAATAAAATTTTTAGTTTTAGTTTTTCTATATAATAGTTTTTTTCTTATTAGTATGAATATAAATTGTAAATATTGTAAAATAAAATAAAATAATATTATTAAAAGAAAAAAATATTAATAACCTATTAAATATAAATAGAATTAATGGGTTATTACGTGTTCATCAATTATAATGAGTTCAAATTCTTATCTCACCCTATGAATATTCTCTAACTCCACTGATTTTGAAACCATAATATAAATACCAACCAATACTGTGTTTTAAATAATATATTTCGTTGTGAAATAAAAATGCATAAGGGCAAAATAATATTTATATATATAAATCAACAATATAAATAACAGGCTCCATTAAAATCAACTAAAAAAGAATTAAAAAAGTAAAAGATTAATAAACCGGTGACTTCGTAACACTGAATCTGTTATTAATAAAGACGCTGGAAGCTGTTTCTTTTAGTGCTCGCCATCTATAACAAGCAGGTGGTATTAGCGGGGATTATTCTACTCCTAACTCTTACTTTTTCTTTATTAGTAGGACTAGGTTGACATCAATTCTGCTCTCCTGTCCGGCGAGCGGTCTGGCGAATGACTCTGGGAGACAGCGCAGGTTGTGATGACTCCTAAGGCAAGTCTGAGGAGTTCTTCCTTCACGTGCTTACCGCATGTTATTTGGTCTGGTTCAATAGGAAACAGATACAGCAGAAGCACTTGGAGGATCAGGAGGATTGACTCCTCCCTTCTCCTTTCACCCTCTTTTTCTTATCTTATCGTTCTTATACTTTTGGGAAAGAATAGCAAAGAATTTAATAGATTTATCTGTGGTTTTGGAAAAGGCTTTTTTAGTCTCCCCAACACGTTGCAACGCAACGCCTTAACCTAGGACGAGCCGGAACCACAATCGGAAACGAACCAGGGAAGGGACGGGTCAAGAATGATAAAAGGTAGTAATTTTTTTGTTTTGATTAATTAATATTAATCAACGTTAATCCAATCAACGTTCCGGGAAGTTTGCAGTTTGTGATCATATCCTAGATGGCCTCAACCATTAAATCAGATTTGATAGACCACAAATCCTCGCGAAACGTGTGACTGAAACGTGAAGCTGTTGAAATTAAAATACATCCTAATTTCAATAGAAAAGGAGACTGGGTATTACCACCTGCTTGGGACCCTATAATTAATAAAATTAAAACTAAACCCAAGCATACCACTGCAAGACTTCAAAACACAATAAGTTCATTCTGCGTAGATTGGACCAAAGACAATAAATAAAAAGCTGAAGGTAATCCGGGTTAACCTTGACATCGGGACGTCAGTCACCTCAGCCCCCGTGACCATGGGTGCTGCAACGCAACCGAAACGTCGGGTATTAAAAATAAAATAAATAAAACGCGATAAAATCCGTAAAAGTAGTTCGTGTTCGCGTAAATATAAGAAATCATTAAGTAAAATGTTATCGGTTGGGTTAAGAATATAGTTTAGGTTGAGTTAAAAACAACATCTAATCGGATGAGTAGGGAACAACCCGAATTGATAGTCCTACTTTTATCAAATACATTTCAGAAGTAGAACATTTGTCATGTGTTAGTTTACATTTCTACATGGTAGAGCCACGCTACCACGGAATACCGACATCAAACATCAAATAATGCTGTGTTTCGCAAGGTGAGCTAGAACCGGAGACCCTTTTTACTGGTAATGAGGCATACCCTTTTTGCAGTTTGATTATCAATCGAGGATAAATGTAGACGTCTATAGGCTTGGGCTACAATATCCACTTACCATCAGGTAGACTGCGTGCCCGTTTGTCACTATTATTCTATAAAAAGTGACCTCATATAAACTATGAGAAAATGTTCTTCCCGTAACAGCAGAAAAATAGGGGATTTTTGAAAAAAAAATTCCTAATAAATATTAAAAGCGGACTCAAAACTAATATGACTAATTAATATGAATAAACTAATATGAATAAAATAATTTCCACATAATACTCGTAGCTTTTCAAGTCGTGGCTAAAGTTCTTCTATATATACTATGTCTCAGTTCCGATTTCATTCTTTTATTATTATTTAAATTAATTAATTCTCTTTAGTTCTTCAAAGTTGACTTAAAGTTTTTATTAAATGCTTAATTTTAAGTATTCTTAATTCACCTTATTATATTTTGCTACTTTAGATGATATACTATTTTCAGGAAAACACACATTATAATTCGGGAACTGGAATTTTCTTCCGTATTGTCAAGGCCAATCCGTTTGTACATAGTAAACTTTTGCAAAAAATCTACTCCAAACTCCGAACCAACTACTAATTTACTTGTAACAGTTAATGTTCATTGTTTGGATGTATACTCATCACACAGAGAAATATAAAAGGAAATAATTGTTTGTGGATATTTATACGAGATTATTTCACAATTTTATTTCAGAAACGAAAAGGGAGTAAAGAAAAAACTTGTATTGTATGACTGCGTATAGTATACGTAATCTTTTACATTGTAAAGTATATTTGGAATTGTTGAAAATTTATAAATCTTCGAATAAACTTTATCAGTAATGCTAACTGCATTACCGAATTGTGTGTGAAAATCATTGTAATATTGAATATTACAGCGCTTGTAAATACTTATGCATGATAGTTACCGCGAAATGCATTATGATAAGGTTATAAATATCGTATTCTTTATGTCATTTCACATTTCATATATATATGAAATATATATATATGAAATGTGAAATGAAATAAATATATATATATATATATATATATATATATATATATATATATATATATATATATATATATATATATATATATATATATAGAAGATGGTCAGGAGCGTCTTCCTAACGACAACTAAACACTAAAAGAACTATACTAGAATCTATATATATATATACGATATTATTAATAAATATTATTAATGAAATAAACACGATTGATGGGCTAAAACATTTATATTTTAGTACATTATATATCGGGTAATTACAAAGATAACTCTTTGTGTTGGTTGAAATAAATATTAGCTAATAAAACCTATATATTATAAAGTTAATGTTAGAGTGTAGTAGATTTAATTTTTACATCAATCGAACCAATCCACGTACCGTTCCGCACGAATTCACAAGACCTTGTGACTGCGGATCCTGGGGGCATGATGTGACTTGCACAACTTATTGCCGCTATTTTTGACGCCAGTTACAAAGCCATTTACAGCTTTTTGTCTATCACAAAAAAAATTAAGCAAATAACTTTTAGTTTCAACGAAACGATTCGATTAGAAATATCGTTCTTCAATCTAATAAAAAATAAGGTATGTGAATTATCATAGGTATATGATACCTCTAGTGTCAGAGTCCACGGTATTCTTGGCGTGCAATGACTTTACCTTTCTCACTGCTTCCTATAAATCATACAGTTTTATTACGACGGTAACCAATAAACCTATTTATTAACATTATTTCAGCCTGACGAGTACGGATCTCTGAATCATATGATTTTCATTGTATCTATCTGGCAACTGATAATCAACCTTCAAAGAATTATTTTAAAGCTCCAAATATCTAAATCAAAGATTAACTAATCGTAGTATGCCCACAATTTTATGAGAAAATTGCTCATAATAATAAAACCTTACTTTTTAATTTTTACGCCAGGTGTTTTTTAATCTGTAATAAGAAATTAATTTTGGCATCATTTTGCAGTCAAACTGTAAAAATAAAGCTACGTATTGGGTATTTTTAAAACTATAGTTAATTATGAACTATTTAAATAAACATAATTAAATTTTTTTGTGTTTTATTTCCACAACGTTTTATAAAATTTGTTGATGTATTAAATCGGTCACTATATTGCTTTTGAGTGTAAAGTGGTAACTCATTTTAAAAATAAATTTTAAGGGGTATTTATTACACTGATCACTGTATAAACAGTTACATATATCGTATGTAATTTAAACCTCCACCTAGCCGTTAACTTTATTTTAAAAGTTAACGGCTAGTTGAAGGTTGTGGAAGTTTTATAGAAGTCGTCTGTACTAGTCATCGAACCCGTCAAGTAATTCTCCTTTTCTATAAATGTGTACAAACAATAAAAGAATACGTATTAGGTTTACGTTTGCTGCTTTCTGTTTAAAATATAAGTCAGTAAGCGAATTGCGTACACTAAATTTCCGCCTTGATTTAATTCTTCCGTATAATTTATGTTTTATATATAACTTAGTAGTGCAAGACGTGGGAGACGTTTTGTTATAAATTTAAAATAACTAATAAGTTAACAACCCTCCAGGAAGTGGTTACTGTACCACTGTCTAACGATTAAGATAAGAAACGCAAAATGCCAGTTTAATGCAAATTTTACTGGCTTTCTACATCCTTCACACTGGTATCTACCTAGCTAGGACATACAGCCACAAAAGAAGCCTTATCATAGTACGTAGGTAGAGCCTGATCATTAGAAGTAAAAGCTTTTAATCTTCAGGCCAGGAAAAATCGGTTTATCTGTGCGGTCGCATGTATTGGTAGTTACATTTAGAAGCAGTCACGACGTCTACGCGAGCCGCCTCCGTGACCCGCCAGACAAATCGAGATGAATTGGCGTACTATTCTTTCTTACGAGTACCTCTTTACTCTTGACATCATCGATATATCGCGAGTGTGGCGGGACTCACATTACCATATTTCAAAACTAGGTGGTATAATTTGTATGAACTTTTAGCTATAGCTTTTATGTCTTTCAGCTTAACTGTTTGATAATATTCGAAACAGAAAAATATGAAGTTTTAAGTGACATATTAATCTAAAGGTATTGGCTTTATCTGCTCTAATTATTTTATTTTAAATTTGTTAATTGTTAGTAGTAGTGTTTATTTTACAGTTATTAGTAATAATAGTTGTTAGTATATGTAAGTATACTTCTTTTTATATTAACGTGATAAAAAGGTGAAAGGATTTTTTTTTTATAGAAGAGAGGGCAAACCAGCATGCGGCTCACCTGATTGTTAAGTGACTACCGCCGCCCACGATCGACCGCAACATAAGGGGAATTGCAGGTGCGTTGCCGGCCCTTAAGAAAGGAGTAAGCTCTTTTCTTGAAGGTCCCCAGGTCGTATCGGTCCGGAAAAATTGCCGGTGGTAAACTATTCCACAGAGAGGTTGTACGCGGAAGAAAACTCCTTTTGAAACGTACAGTGGTGGACCGCCAGACGTAGATGGTGTGAATGGTTGGGGACGTTTGCCGCGTTGATAATTGTAATATTGAGAAACATTCCGATAAACATTTAATTTACAATGACACTCAAAAGCTGACCTAATAACTAAAAATTCACACATATTAATCGTTTCTGCGGTTAAGACTAAAAATTTGCAATATGTCTGGGCACAGACTTCAGTAGCTATGAAATAAAGTGTAAATTATTTTATTCTTTGTAGTTATTTTGTGGTCGTTTAGTTTTTTTACGTCTAATTATTTAATCATTTTGAGTGGACTATCAAAACCTCATCCCCCATTATCCTTATTATTTAAAAAAATTCACCCAGTTTTTTTTTAAATTTAAATGTGACTTCCACTAACTTTTTCCTATTAAATTAATGAAACATCGTCGAATTGAGAACATTTTCCTCCTTTGAAATCTGCTCCAGAATTTATTGTTTTGGAATTCTTGCTGAATATTTCCAGGATAGATATTTCTCAAGCTGGAGGCTAAATAATATTTAATAATAATTTCTAAATACTAAACACTAACTTCCAACAGTGCTACACTAGGAAAGACACACCATCGACGATAATACGACACGTGTTTCGCCTCTACACGAGGCATCCTCAGGTGATGTAGACTCTACGGTGACTTAGTTCAGCTGAGGTCGTCGTCAATGGTATGTCTTTCCCAGTGTAGTGGTGTTGGGAGTAGTGGTGCTGGGATAAGTGGTGATGGGATTAATGCACGCAATTGAGGGAGGGCGGCAGGTGCTCTTCAAACTAGGTAATACTCATTATTTTATTTTATTAAGCGGATATGTGCGAGATAACTCTTACCAACTTTAGTATAATAGATTTCCGCAAAAGAACGCCTGATTCTACTATTTAATTTAAATTGCATTGGTGTCGACCGAGGTACTTAAGTTCACATAATAAAGAAAGTTGCTCGCAATTTTGCACGAATAAAAAAAATTGGACTCGCTTCCAGTAAAATATTGAGCAGTTCTCTAACACATAAGCAATAATCATTGCAATAAACATAGAACATTATTCCGCTGCACCGTGGTTTTACCCTGTTTGTAACACAACACACCCACATGATCCCTATCGACTTTGGTAACAAAATTTGTATTGTTTTTAACTAAAAAATAACACCAACGTATCATAGTAGCACGCCACTAAGACGCTAGCGAACAAAACTCCACCTATCATAGCGTTAATACAGGTTTATTTTGATTTTAGATGAAATTTTTCAACTTAGGAGCCGTGGTAGCTCACATTGTTAGCGCTCGCTGTAAATATCACAGTACGCTAGCAAACCGGATGCGATCCCCGCCGGTACCAACGAAATTATTAATTGCAATTTTAAGTGCTGATTTACTACGTGCCCGGCGCTGAAGGAAAATATCGTGAGGAAACCTGCATGTCTGAGAAATAAGAAAAAAATATTTAGAAGACATATGAAGTTCGCCAACACGGGCTTGGGGATTGGGGCTGCGGGACGACAATTCCTTTCCCTGAAAGCCTCTCAGAAATGAGCGGAGGCTTGTGCCCAGGAGTGGGACATATATAGGCTGTAACTTTCTCAACTTTTTAAATTTAAAACTACTTAAGTTATATTGAAATTAATATGAATTTCTTAATTTTATGGAAATGAAGATGTGGATTGATATTCCTTAATACTTAAATTTTATGAAAAAGTAAAACCGACTTCAAAAACTTAAACATTTATAGCTTCTGAGGTTAGTTAAATAATAAGAAAAAATATTTAAGTCATAGTGTATGGAAGAAGTGTTAGGAGTAAAGTCCCGATTTTGGGAGTCGTATGTAAATAACTTTATTTAAGTTTTATAGTAAGTTTTACTTTTCATTAAAATCTTAATTTTTAATTTTTATCCTTTTGTGAAATCTATGAAATATCACAAATTCAAGGAAACAACTAAAATGTCGTTTAAGGTACATTTACATCTACATCCTGCATTTATTTTATATCCTTATGGATGAAATTTTCTTTATATTTATATGGGGTGAGTATAACTTATATAAAAAGGAAAAACGTTAAAACTATTTCAGACATTTCCGATAAATCATTGATACAAAAAAAATCGCTTCATATGGAGATTATTCTCGTATTTTTGACAACGGTTAAAAAAAGAAGAGCGATGTTCATTTTAAACATCAAACATGGCAGTAACATAAATGATAATATTAAGACTTACTAAGGCTTTTATTTCGTACCAAAGTAACAACATGTCCCTTCGGCTATCGCGGATCTGATCGCGAGTATTCCTGTTGTTCATGGGTGTCGACCTTAATCCTCTGCTGCTCCGAATGTGAAATATTGACAGCGATAGCTCCTTGCGTCCAGGTTAAAGCGAGTGGAAATCAAGCGAAACAAGTGTTACGTTTTCACCACAATATCAATCAAAATCGTATCGGATCTTATAATCCAACAGCGATGGACGTTTTGCCTTAATTAAGGACGTCGGCGGTCGAGAGTTGTTTAACATTGCATGTAAGCAGATTTAATGCAGAATTAACGGTTGCGCAAGCACTGACCGGTACGCCTTTTTATTTTATGTTGAAGTAATAAGTGTACACGGTTCGGTTGCGAGGTGTCAATAAGGAACTTAGAAGGTAATCGAGTATCAAATTTGACTCCAATGCATCCAAAACGTCATGTGTAATTCCTTCCTTAATTTATTTTTTATGCTTGCAGAAAGTTGAAGTGTCGTATATAATTTTTACAAATTTAGATAAAATGACGGCGCCTCAAGTTTTTCATAGTTCTTGAAAAATATATATAATACGAGTACAAGTCTTTTTGTTATTACTGGCTATAAATTTATTAAAGAAAGATTTGTTATTACTGGCAGAGAAATTAAAAAACAAACTGATTGGCATATCCAATTAAATTCCAATAATTACCATCATCATCCAATTTGCTATATATAATTGTAGTCATACCATCAAATTCGTAGTCCTTATTTTTTCTCTTCATCGGATCATTAATAGTCTTACATGATCCTTAATAGAGAAGATTTGCCGTATTTGCCACGTTTAGCGGGCCGAATGACGATTTAATCCAGACGTCTTACACCCTAACACTGCTTGCTTCATGTTGCCGGTTTATCGAGTATTTTAAATAAGGTATAAATAGATGGTCACAATCTTAGGTACGATATGAAATACGGTAAGTACAATTTCTAATTTCATAAAACATTCAACCTAGTGCTTCTATTACGTAGTTTAACTGTTTATTTTTCATTTCGCTTAGTTCACCGGTACTGCGTAGGTATGTTGTGACCTTTGTATTTTATATCGCATCTACCACAGGGAGTGCTCCAAGGAATTGTTCCGATTAATTACTGCCACCAAAATTTACGAACGCACATCGCGTCAAAATTTACGATACCATCCTCACCATCTGGATACTTGGCGGTCCACCATTGTGCGTTTTCTTCCTCGTACAACCTCTCTATGGAATTGTTTACCACCGGCGATTTTCCGGAACGATACGACAAAGAGATTTCTAAAAGGCCGGCAACACACCTGTTATTCCCCTGGTGTTGTGGGTTGTTAATGGGCGGCTGTAGTCACTTACCATCAGGTCAGCTGCATGCTCGTTCGTTTCCTCTTCTATAAAATAAAAATTTGGTATTGTTGATGCGCGATTTATTATAGCGCTTCTATATACATATAATAGTTTGGTATTGATAAGTCAATTTATTAGCTTCTTGTTTCAAAGTAGTTGCAATATTTGAAGATCGAAATTTCAACATATGTATATCCACTTTGTAAGGTCCATAAAGTCCTTATAGTACATAATGCTCGTAAATGTGTTAATATTTTTAGTCTCAAATGTTTCGAGAATAATTCATGGTACCGTCTTTATACGATTACCTAATAAAATTTCACTAAAATGTTATTTGTAATACCGTAAAAAAAAAGAAAAGAAAAAGAAGTAAGAAATTACTATTACTTATTAAATAGGAGCTTAATAATAAGGATAGAACGAATCGTATCTACATCCATTTCATAAGCAAAGTGCTTAAGAGATATAAGTTTGTGATAAATAATATCAATTAGTGTAATACACTTCGCGGTGTAGGATGGCGGACCTAAGTATGCTTGGCACGTATCAGGGAGTTGATGCTCAACCTTGCGATGGTTGAGATTCCACGAATCCCTGTTGTGGCATAAACTACGCTCGTGGGAAGTGAAACATTGAGAACGTTTATGTGCTCGAATTATTAACATGGGAGAGCCAATTAATTACTTCACGTGGTCATTAAGTCTGACGGCATTTTTCACCTTTAAAACAATTTAGCCCTATTTAAATAATCCGTTAAGGTAATTTGCTTGCGTACTTAATAAATTGGAGCAGGGCAAAATTTTGACGGACCTTGGAAGCGCAGTGTTTTGATTTGCGTAGCGACCGAGAGTTATTCCGATCGCTTACATAACCCAGCCCCGGTTCGGTTCCGACGCAGTTATAAGAGCTGTAACGTGCACTTGTTTGTCGTGTCGAGGGCGGAATAATCGATGTTTAATTTTTGTAAAATTTCAGACATTTTGCATAACACAACCCGCTGGTACAACTGGTAATATTGCATTTTATAGTGTTATATCTCACGTATTGAGCCGTGAATTTTTTTCATGCATCACAGAACTTATTATATATGAGTATAAGTACGTCGACATGGTTGTAGAACGATCTTTAGAAGTGATAAGATGACATATTTAGTGTGAGTAAAAATTACGTTGTAAGGCGTAAAGGTAATCGAGTGACTCAATATTAAGTTTCAAGGGCTTTGTGTGGTCAAACTGGTTAATTAACGGGCCTCATGATCTACAATCACGCAATCAAGCAAATCAAGTAATATAAAAACATGGTGATAGATAATTAGAATGTAATGATGTTCTTTCCAGTTCATTTTATAGTTACTTTTAACGTTATATTGTTTTCCATATAAATTATAACTTAGATACTTCCTAGTGTTGGTGTTTCGTTGTACTTAAAAAATAACGGTTCTTATTAATTTGAATTACACACTTCTTCTATAAGTTTCAGCTAGATCTATGCTTTACATATTACAGTATACATGCATTTTACACATGTTAAACTTAGACAAAAGGGACGCAAGGTCCTTTAACACATTAGACCAAATGGTCTAAGGTGTTAAATGACCTTGCGTTCCGGCTGGCACTGGTAGTAATGCGAAATTAATGTGAAAGTATTAGCGTTCTACAAAGTGTTATAATTTTTTTTATGTCAATAAAATTAGCAAATAAGCCTGTTGGTGACACTCCTGCTTATATGCAGTTTTAAGGAGCGATTAAATTAAGGCTTGGATGGGCTTCCGATGGGAACCATAGTAATGAAGTAAAGAATTACATTTCCTGAATTACCATAACAACTACAGAATAAGCAGTTTTATATTTTAATCATTACTGTTGAATTTGTTAGGACCGTTAAGTGCGTGTCTCATCTTACAATTTCTTCGTATGGCAACATTGCATTAACGTTAAATATTTTATTTTATCGCCGATATAAGTAGCAGTGACAGAAGCGGGCGAGGTTACAAGGACCTGCTAATTAGGAGAAACACGAGTCCGAGGAAGGCTCGTAACGTGGGAGCTCAAAAAGTATACACGTTACAATATAATGGATAAACCTTATTCGTTTTAATAAGAGTAAGAGTTATACAAATTCCTTATGACCCTACATGATAAAGGTGTACCTACTTATCAAAATGCTTTTTTAATACATTTATCTGATAACGTTATTTATTTAAAAATACAAAATGACACAAAATATAATTATTAAGTAAGTTCGTACAAAGGTATTACATATTCCATAATATATTGAAATATTTCCCAATAGTGCTTTTTAATAAAAAATAATAATAATAATTTATTTGACTCTCAATTTGACAGGTTACACTTATATGTATTATATCTATTTTTATATTACAAAATTACATTTCAAAGTAGTTAGCGTTAACGATCATACTAGTATAGACTGTATTACAGTTAATAAATAATGGAATATGAAAAAAGAAACAAGATAGTAAATAAAATACTAATATAATGTTATAATATTAGTATTATTTATTTATACATTATGTATAAGTACAATATTATAATTTTATTTTATAGATCTTTTATACACAGGGCGACGAGAGTAATACCCATCGTACCCTGAAACAGCAACAAGATAATTGATATTTTATTTCGAAATTAAGCAACACATCTTATATTTTGCGTCTAATGTTGGAGACGACAGTATGGAATTAATATATTGTATTCTAATCCGCGGCCCCAACATTAGATATGTTTATTCTAATTCAATAGGGTTGTAGAATTACTCATGTCAATTAAAATAACTCTAGGGTACTGTTTATTACTTTTGTAAAGAAATAGTAAAAATGATATCATAGTTTAGTGTAAAAGTCTAAGTAAAAGTCTTATGTGTTAACAAAAAACTAAATTCATGTTATATATCGGAAGAGATATATAATATGAAATGTTTTTTATTTGGTATCAGATATTTTTTTAATGAAAAAGTATTTAATCTATTTTATTTTATTAGCAACAACAAGAGCTTATATCAATATGTTTTACAATTATAAAAATATGTACATGAAACAAAGACACTAAAACTCTTTGACATTGTAAATGAGAAAGGACGTATATAAATGTATGTATAGGTATAAATTAACTACAAATTTTTGTCGAATATTTTAACTTAAATTACACATGTACCTGTGCGTGATCATAAAAACACAACCAGATAAATACTATATATGAGTTTATATGTATATGTATAGTTATGTATAACTTCATAAGTTATATCTAGAATTATGTTGTGTAATAATTTAAATTTAATAATACCAAAAGCAAATGTATTAAATAAATAAATTTGAAAATAAAATTCCATTATAATTTGTAAACATTTGTACGACATACCCGGGACTACCCGGGGATGTCGTAAGAGGTGGCAGAGGGAAGCGAAATAAGGGATTGGCAGTGTCCAATAAAGCCAGTGTCCTAATAATAAGTAAAAAATAAAAACTGCCGTTGCTAATCCGCCTGCCATGCATGGCTAATATTAGTACCCATAACTTAAAGAAGAAAGAAATGAAGCAAGAATTTTTTGATTTTTCATCAAAAAATAAAGCAGGAAAAATAAATATGACATAATAAAAACAAAACAAGTTCATACTGGATTGCAGAAAGATACCGACTTACCTTAATGGTACAGCAACTGTGAGTTAAGGCGACATCGTGAAAAAATGCATCTCGTTTCATCGAATAGTACCTATAGGACTATGACACCACTAACGAAAGTGGAATTTTGATATAGGTAAATTCATGTCTTTATCTTGAATTTGATTGTTCAAAAACACGATTGTATAATTTTGACTCGATCATAATTATTTGCGAAAACACCTCTAAAAATCACTATAGTTGAAATTATAGCGAAATTACTTATTCTATGTATATGCTTGGGAATCACTCAAATATATTCATAAGATCAATATTCATAATTTATTTGCTCATTATTTTGATTACTTAAAGCAATAATTTTAAAAAATATATTTTAAGATTCTGACAATTTCTAAGCGCTTTTAATCGTCGCGGGCGCTACGCTATTTTAAACCTTATGACGGCGTTTTTTCAAGTTTTTATAGAAATTGTGTATCCACTCGGATCAGTACGGCGATAGCCTTTTCGATGTGTCGTCTTAACGCAGCGTGGTTATTGTGGCGGAGCCACATTAGTCGACTCAAGAGTATGAGCCATCGCTGGACATAAACACTCACGCCTGTCACCCAGAGGGGTAGGCAGAGAATACAGACTTCCATTTGGCACGATCCTGACACAGGTCTCTCGCCTCCTTTACATCCATACACCTACGCATACATGCTCGTCGGTTAAGGGTACTCCTAATTTGGCCCGTTTTTAATAAATCGCCAATTTGGTCGACAAATTTTCGCCTAGGACGTCCCTTTCCGACTCTGCCATTCACTTCTGCAACATAAATTTTCTTTGTCAGTCTTTCCTCATCCATTCTTTCCACATGACCAAACCAGCGAAGCATTCCTTTCTTAATCCTGGTCACAACATCATCTTGCAAACCACACTCTTCTCTTAATCTCTCATATCATCTAATTCTCTTCTCAATCGCTGGACATAATGTTAATATTTAAAACAATCACAAATTCATAGTTCACATAAGTTTATTAATTGTTTTTTAATCCGTAGGTCTTCAATTATAACTTATATACGTTATTATAATAACTCATTAACTTACTGAAACCGTTTTAACCACATCAAAAAGTTTATTCCACATTATTCTTTCCTTAAGTTCACACAATGATTTATACCGCTGTACCGCGTCGAGTTGTCCCGAATCAAATAAATAAAAGACTGGACGTCCGTTTGTCTCTTGACACCAGAATATGTTCTATTTGTTTGTATATATTATGTTACATGTTATTCAACGTCAATTAATTAATTTAGGATACTCGTGTACGATATAAATTTTACAGCCTATTAAAGACCGCTACTGAATATAGGCCTCCCCCATAGATTGTTGAATCGCAGCTTTTTCAGCATCTCCTTCCCGATTTGTCTCCCTCGGCCGCCTCGCACGACACCCATGTACGGTATATAAGGAACCATCAAATTTTTATTCAATGAATTTTATAACCAATTTTCATTTTATTTTACGGGCTTAAAAATAACATTTAGGCACTTTGACTTTTATATATTTCAAAGTCCGTTTTTTATAAATTTTTAAGTAAATAATACTAGCAACGCTATGAGGTTGCATCTTTGCAGCGATGGCACGGGATCACTAACTTGATGTCGCGCGGTCACCGAAGAGACGCTGTGCAGTCGATAACAGAACGTTGCATGTCGAATGAACTGACACAATAGTTCAGTATGTGAAGGAATTTTACAGGTTTTTCTTTATAGAACAGGATGACAAATGAGCACACAGTCCACCTGATGGTAAGTGGTTGCTGTGGCCCAGAGACATCTACATCTGTCCTCGATTACGAAACAAAATGCAGATACGTTGTCGTGTGGACTTAGGTGGAATGCCTCGTTTCCGGTAAAAAGGGTATCCGGTTCTCCACACTCACCAGGTATTACATACGTTCAGTGATGTCTGGGTGCTACCATCTGCTTGGGATTGTATAATTAATAAAATTAAGTCCCAACCCAAGCATACAACTGCAAGACTTCAAAGTGCTATAAGTTCATAGTGCGTAGATTGGAACAAAAATTAATAATTTTAATCTGAAGGTAGCCGTGGTTAACTATGACATTGGGACGTCGAACACCTCAGTCCCTCCCGTGATCATGGGTGTTGTAAAGTGCTCGAAACGTCGGGAATATAAAATAAGTATACGCGATAAAAACCGTAAAAAGTAGTTTTATATAAATGTGTAATGTTCGCGTGAATATAAGAAATCATAAAGTAAACGACGATTTGTCAACTAGTGGTGACCTGAACTGCATGTTAATAAATTTGTATGTGGTAAAGTCACGCTGCAACTATATTAGTAGCACGAATGGGTCGGCTCAACTGGGGTAAGACCACGCTCTCATAGAATATTAGCGTAAAATAGCAGCTTAATACTGCTGTGTTTTGTATGGTGAGTGTAGAACCGTTGACTCTTTTTACTGGAAACGAGGCATTCCGTATTAGTCCCCAGGGGTGACGACGCATTTGAATTTTCATTCTTAATCGAGGATCTGGAGGAGGAAGACGAAGAGTTATGTGGATATAACGTCACCCTGTCTTACACCTCTCTACATTGAGATGTGTTTCGTACTCTGGTTCTGTACTCGAATAGTCATCGTAGTCTTACTGGACAAACACTTCAGCACTTCGATATACCTACATTCAACTTGGCACCGCTGAAGGGTCTGTAGCACCGCCTAAATTTCGACGAAATCTAAGGCGTTCTCATAGACCAAGTTTCAAGGCAAAGTGAATTGTACTCTTCGGTCTTCTGTACGATTCGCCAAAGGGTATGTATGCGGTCTATGGTACAAAAGCCTTTTTGAAAACAGGCTTGTTTGGGAGGCTAGAAGTCGACGAGTCTGCGTGCGAGATGATTCGTTATTACTCTTGAAAAAAGCTTGTAGATGCGGCTCAGAAGGAAAATCGGTCTGTAGTTCCCAAGTTGCCGTGTAGTGGCGGTAAAGAATATCTACTACTCCATATCTTCCCGTGGGTGTCGTTAAAGGCGGCAGAGGGAAACAGCCAGTAGATGGGCAGTAGCATCTTCCTGATAGCAGCAACTGTACAAAAAACTGCGGTTGCCAACCCGCTCGCCAAGCGTGGCAACTATGGCAATATACCCCCCATGAGAGTGACGACCTGTTAAGATATGCAGGAAGTCGATGGATGCCGGTGGCTCAGGACCGTGCTTTGTGGCATTACTTGGGGGAGGCCTATGTTCAGCCGTGGACTTGTGAAGGGCTGTAATGATGATGATGATGATGATGGGTTCTTCAAGAGAGTATATTCGCCTTTCTTGAAGAATAAGAGCTCCACTATTCTGCTTCAAGCCTCCGAAGTAGTCGCACCATAGACTCAGGTGTCCCGGAAATGATGCTGCCACACTCTGCCTTCAGCTTCGACAGTTGGCTCTTTCTAGCCGACAGATCTCTGGCAACGACTTTGGAGCCCTGATTCCGCTCGATCGCTTTTTCAATACTAACTGCATTGAAATTGCGTAAGTCCTACCGCATGCATTTAGAGATCTATCTGTTTAGTTGCATGTGAGCTGTAAAATCTGCTAAAGACTGCAGCTTCATTTCCCGACAGAGATACCTCCATGAGATTAAGTGTGATCGGAGAGTTTTGTGTTCTTCTGCGACGGGTCTTACTGCGGGTGCTGCTGCTGCGACCACATGGACAGTTTCCACGAGCTTCTCTTTCATATCGTTCACTACATTGCAGTCTTCTAGGCACTGAAAACGGTTTTTGAACTTGAGCTGAAAGCTTTCGAGACTTTAAATTGGAGCAACAGAGGGATGGAGCGTTAACTTCAGTAGACGCGATCTTTTCAACTTAACGTTTAGGTTCAGTGTACCATTCGGTGATCGTTCACAGTTCACCATCGCGACCACTGACACTTCACTGAAAAGTTGCCATCTATTCGCCATAAGTCTAATTCATTTTTTGTCGAACCGTCGGGGTACGATCAAATCCACTTCCTGTGTGGCTGCTTCAACGCAAAATGTCTATATCTTCTTTCAGCTCCAGGATCTTCTCGTCAGTCCTCAGGATGCGTGCATTAAATGTTAACAGGTCAAGTGGATTTAGGTAGCAACCAAACCTCCACCGGAGATTTTTAGCACCCCCTGCCCCGCTGTTACCATGGACGCCACCGTAGCCAGGAATACTCGTAGCAGGTCGCCGAGGACTGGGAGCCGTTCATTTGTGTCGTTTTCATGGGGGGGATGTTTGCCATATTGGCCACGCTTGGGGAGCAAGTTTGCAATCGCAGTTTTTTATTGTACAGTTGCTGTTATCAGAAATATGCTCCTACCGATCTCCTGCCTGTTTCCCTCCAGCAACTCCTACTACACCCACGGAAAGATGTGCCAGTCTGGCAGCCAGTCTTAATGGAGATTATCCACCTGTGCAGGTCAGGATTAAGGTGCCCGAGTGTACGCGCAAGCACAGGTGCACTCTCTATTGCCTCACTCTCATAGTCCGACGGGACGGTGAACCGACTCAACAGTACTGAGATCAGGCGCAGGAACAAAAGCTTTACGTGCTTTCTGAGGCACGGAGGTGAAATCACTGTAGACTGAATCTGGGCTACTACTGAGAATTTCTTGACAGAAAAACTCAATAACAGATTTTGGCCCGACCTGGGATTCGTACCAAGGACCTCATGATCAGTACCGCATTTATGATAATTAGATCAACAAGACAGTCACTTTTGCAGTCAGATTTACCAGTTTTTCATTACATTGCTATTGAAGTTACACAATTAGATAGATATGTCTTTCAACGCCATCCGATGTTAGCGTTAATATGGTCAATAATTGATTACAATTTTTATAACAATGAAAAAAGTATAATAAAAGCTTGTAATAAAATTAATTCAATAGCAAATTCATTGCCTTCGCAGTCTACTTTCCATAAATTAACAATAACTTTACCGAATAAGTGATTGTTAAACGCAAAAAGTGTGTAAACATCACCACGAAAATTAATAGGAATTCTTTTGTAGCCTGTAAATAAATTACACGTACGTATTTCAATACCGTTTCGAATGAAGGGCGACGGTGCAAAACCTTGGAGAAAGGTGGACTCTTTTAATAAGGGCGATCGTCGAACGGACTTATTTAAAGTCGCAATAAAAGGAATTTCTTAATGATGCTGACGCCGATATTAATATTGGTCGAAGTCGTTCAGCGGGCTCTTCGGTTAAATGTAGTTATAAATTACGTTTTTGGTGGTGACTTGAACTTTGTAAGCGCGTGCTCGCCATGCCTGTCCCATTTCTGTCAAACAAAAAACCTTTCTTTATATATACGTATGTTAATACAAAATGGTTTAAAGTTATAAAGTATTCTATCCAAGTTCATGTGAGTAACAACGTTTTATTAAGTAGATTTCTTGGCTTAGAGTTGCTGTTGACCGTGAACTGCGGTGTCTGCTTGTCCTCAGGTGAAGTGCGGGCCCATTGACACTTTAATGCTTGCATGCCTGTCCCATTTCTGTCAAGCCAACAACCTTTCTTTGTAGGCGCTAAGTTTACAAAGAAAGGTTGCTAAAATAATATAATTTTTCAATCATTTAATCATTTATGTTATTACATTTTTTAATAAGGCTAAAAGGTATTCTATTTGAGTCCATGGGAGTAACAACGTTTTATTAAGTAGATTTCGTGGCTTGTAGTGGCTTATGGCCGTGAACTGCGGTGTTTGCTTGCCATCAGGTGAAGTGCAGGCCCATTGTCACTCTAATGCTAGAAATTTAACTAGGTGCCATGACTTTTCTGCCTAGGTGTTCGTCTGCTTGGGTTTCATCCTGATACCTATTTTTGTTGCTAAACAGCAGTACCTACACTACTATGTTCTGGTCTGAAGGTCATAAAGAGCCAGTATTATTACAGGTTGTAGGGCATTCGATCGTAGTCCTCAGAGGTGATAATACATCTATAGCCTTCCTTGTTCGAAGTTATATGCAGGGGTCCTTGAAATGCAGTAGCCACATAATATGGTTAAGAATTGTGTAAAAAGTAATTTAAACAACATTACCTTATTCAGAAACCTAAAACTCCAAAGATAGAACATATTAAAGATGTCGATTTGTTTATCTGAGCAAAATAATTTTCGACATGTTTAATATAACGGATATCCGAAAATTACGTCTGATGCTTATAATTATGATAAGACGTATTACATTTTGCGGTAATTATTAATAGTACCCGGTTGACCGAGCTTTGCTCGGTATTTTTCGCTCGATTTTTTTTTAATTCGTGTGTTTTGGAAATTATATTTAGATATAAATTACATACTGATGAAATATAAATAATATTTTTTGATCTTAGCGACATAACAGAAAAAACGGAACTGGTTATTTGAATAAAAAATCATGAGTGCAATTATTTTAATTTAAATTTTCGTGTTTTTAAAAAATACTAAAAAAGGGCTCGAAAAAATAGATTTTCTCAAAAAAGAAAGGAACTTGAAAAAATAATGAAAAAAAGTCGGTCGGTCGGTCTGGGCTCGAACCGGGGTTTTACGATTCTGTGAACGCCCATTATACCAATTAAGCTATTTATAATCATTAACAATCTGTCAAAATTTACCTTCTTATTCTAAAGATATTGTAGCAGTTTTTCATTGTTTAAAACACGTACAAAAAGACATTTTCTAAAAATAAATCCTAGCTAGATCGATTTATTATCCTCGAAACTCCCTGGACACTAAATTTTATGAAAAGCGTTGGAGCCGTTTCCGAGATCCCGATTATATCCTATACTATTAAATGAGCAATTCTTGTATATATATATATATATCTATATAATCGCGATCTCGGAAACGGCTCCAACGATTTTCATAAAATTTTGTGTGCAGGGAGTTTCGGGGGCAATAAATCGATCTAGCTAGGATTTATTTTTAGAAAATGTCTTTTTGTCCGTGTTTTTAGGCAATGAAAAACTGCTATAATATCGTTAGAATAAGAAGGTAAATTTTGACGGCTTATTAATGATTACAAATAGCTTAATGGTATATTGGGCGGTCACAAAATCGTAATACCATGGTTCGAGCCCAGACCGGCCGACCGACTTTTTTTTAGTTTTTTTTAAATTCCTTTCTTTTTTGTGAAAATCTATTTTTTTCGAGCCCTTTTTTTAGTATTTTTTAAAAACACGAAAATTTAAATTAAACTAATTGCACTCATGATTTTTTAATCAAATAAACAGTTCAGTTTTTTTCTATTATGTCGCTACGATCAATAAATATTATTCGTATTTCATCAGTATGTAATTTGTATCTAAATATAATTTCCAAAACACACGAATCAAAAAAAACCGAGCGAAAATTACCGAGCAAAGCTCGGTCAACCGGGTACTATATATATATATATATATATATATATATATATATATATATATATATATATATATATATATATATATATATATATATATACAAGAATTGCTCGTTTAATAGTATAGGATATTATTTTTAAAATGACATCCATTTTATGCTAATGTTGAAATGTAAAATTTTCATTTAAATGGTGAAACAATAGAAATAGGGTAAGTGAAACACGGACAACTAAAATGGTCATTATATTAGGCGTAGGAATTGGAAGTGGACAGAAATGGAAACCTAAAGCGTTTCAGCTGCGTGAGGTATTGCGATCAAAAATCCGCTTAATGGGTGTAGCGATTTATGGTAAATTCTTCCAATTTAAGAATTTAATAATAATCTAGCCAGAACTTTTTAAAAGCGAATAAAGAAGAAAAATAAAGATAAAAAAGGGTAATAGATGCCCATGCGCAGAGTATTATTCTTATTGTCACATTCATTAATAGAGTTGCTGATGTATGTCACACTTTTTATGAAGAGGTTTAATAAAGTGCAAAGCATGTAAACCTTATATTGTATACGATCGTATAGAATTATGGACGATAGATTCATTGATTGAACACACTGTCGAGTTGAAAGGAAGTGCCCGGTCGACCTTACACGCGTGTTACCAATACCATATCAATTTAATGCATGAATCAGGTTTGTTTCCTGTCATTATTGCATCAATACTGCACTGCGTAGTGTACAGTTTGAATCAGTTATTCGATTGCTCTATTTTTGTTGTACGAAATATAATTTGTTTCAAGACAATATTTGACATTATTTATTGAAAATTACGTTACGATTCATTTCTTTTAACGCAGCATAAATATTATAATATATTCGTGTCATTTGCATAGCTAATTTGTACATACATAAATATTACATAAACACTCACGTCTGTCACCCAGAGGGGTAGGCAGAGACTACAGACTTCCATTTGGCACGATCCTGAACCATCTCTCTCGCCTCCTCTACATGCATATTTCTACGCATACATGCTCGTCGGTTAAGGGTACTCCTAATTTGACCCATTTTGAATACATCGCCAATTTGGTCGACAAATTTTCGCCTAGGACGTCCCTTTCGACTCTGCCATTCACTTCTGCAACATAAATTTTCTTTGTCAGTCTTTCCTCATCCATTCTTTCCACATGACCAAACCACCGAAGCATTCCTTTCTTAATCCTGGTCACAACATCATCTTGCAAACTACATTCTACTCTTATCACACAATTTCTCACTCTGCCACTAGATTCAGCCCTAACATACTCCTTAACGACCGCTGATTTGTCTATAATAAAATATATAAAAATACTGTTTGTTTTTGTGTATAGTAGCATTATAGAACGAGTAGTAATTTGACTTTCATAACAACGATTTGTTCATTGATTGTAGAAGGGAATAATTAGAAATCGTTGTGCCGAGATCGATGATTGTGATAAGCTTTATATTGTACAGTGGTACTCATTGGGCAGTATCGGTAGCTCATGAATGGCACACCCAGGTCATTAAGACTCCATTGAACGTTTAAAATATACTTTGTGTAACAATAGACCTGGTTTAATAGCCGTCGGGTACAACTCGAGAATAGGCTTCGTTCATTTTGCAATATTGAGTGGCGGCGGTAATTAGAGCTGCGTCCGGGCTGTTACAGCATCCTGATTCTTACGAATACATACTTTTACCGTACAGAACGTAATATATCACATTTATTGTAAATTTGAAGTAAACTTTACTGTTATATATGTAGGTGTTATAGTCGATCGTGATTTAGTATCACCTTACAATTTTAAATTTGTAAGTTGTCTATTAGTTTTAGAAGGTACAGAATGTCGTAAAGATAAGCAAAGTACAGGGTAAATTAAACCCTACATGCATCTACTTAAAACTCTTGAACATAAAGTAAGTGAGCTACATAAGTACTTTTAATACGGAACCCAAGATCGATATGGTCCTTTATATGCTGGGCGAGTTTTACGAAACTCGCCCAGCATCTAAAGCGCTATCGCATCGAATTGATATAGTCTAATTATAAGGTATGGTAGTAGACCGAAACGTGTGCATTGAAATCAATTGCTGGTTTTGTTCTTTCATTTTGTTTATTTTATTACAAAAAAATCAAGTTGAGCGAAGACTTCGAAAATGTTACAAATATTTTAGAAAACTTGACCACATACATAAACTAAGTCTAATATACATTCATGTAAAGTATATATTTATTTCACCGCGGATAACCACGTCACATCATATCTGAACCCTAATACGTTTCAATTAACAACTTACCTATATACGGGCAAATTAATTTTGGCTGCATTGCATTGCAACTGGAGGTTGCTGCGAGGTCAGACCTCTCGCTCAATCATCTGGATTCGAGAGCAATAAAAGATTTCTTTTTATTGTAGTAGTTTGTTGCGAGAGGAAACAGTGAATTATGTATACATCTGTTTTATTGATATTTTATTATAATGTAATCCTTTTCATAATACCAAAAGAAACATTGAATGGAATTGTATGACGGACAGTCATTTATGCCTTGTGTTTTCACCGTGGAACAACAAATGTAGCCATGAACGCACTGTATATTCATATTTAAACGAGAATAAGCATTTTATTCAGTTACTTTTCCGTATAAAAGTTGTGCCCCGAGGTGATGTTAATGCGTTGGGGTGTAGGCAGTAAGATGTCACGTCGCGAGGCGACACTAACGAACTGCGAGCTCCGTTTAAGGAGTATATGTTATGTTGTCTTTTGACATCATTAAGGCGAGTGTCAAGCTGGACATAGGGCGAATTTCGACATTACGGAAGCTCTTGTCCAGGCAATGTGAGCAGTTAAGCCGGCAAAAAATATTCAAGAAGGGAAAAATATGTAGTTTCTGAGAAAATACATATGTTCTTTTATGTTATTTTTATGGTTCCTCCAATAATTCTAAGTTTAATTTGTCTGCACTTGTATAAGACCAATTTACTCAGTGAAATCTTGAAGTAGTAATTTGTAATAAACACTAAAATTCATATGGCCTAGAAAATTACAGTCTCACTTTTTAAATATCTTTTGGTACAAGAGGAGGAATAGATATAGAGGATAGAGGTCAGAACGTCAGAGCAATTTTATGATCTAGAATAGAATCATTTTCATTCGATGTAGATTACAAGACTACAATATTGAAAGTTGTTTAAGTCTTACCACTGGTTAGAAAAAGAAACCAGCAAAAAACCTAGAGGGACCTTTTTAAAGTATTAATTTACAATATAGTTTTTTAAACAATTACGTATGAAAATGTATAGAGACAATACGGTAGCCGTCACTTCATTCCCCGGGATTATTATTATCAATCGTGTACTTTTTAGTAATATAATAACTCTTTTGAAACACTTTTTGCTGAATAAAAATTTTAAACGTTTTGGTAGATAGGTCCTGCAAATTTTCTGGGATTTTGTTGTAAAAGCGTATACATTGCCCCATGAAGAAATTACTGACTCTTTGGTCAAGTAACTGGTATAACAAGCGTGTACCTATACCTAGTATTCACAGAATGTACATCACTATTTTTATTAAAACTAAGTTTTTGTGTACATACATTAAATTTTCGTAAATATACTGCAAGGTCAAAGTTAATATTATATTCTCGGATCTAGGTTATAAACTCTTATCTCCAATGGCGCCATTGAAGCTTCTAATCAACTGTAATTCCGAAAAAAAAAAACACAGTGGATTAAACAAGACTCAGCTCCACCCCAAGTACACTGATATTCACCGGTTTAACATTTGGTGTTATAAATTTAATTAATTTAATTTTATTACCGTTTAACCCTGCAGTGGTCGCGCCCCGAAAAGTTTCATGAATGGTCGCGTGGACTACATACGTAATCCATATACAAATTGAAAAAAACAAAAGATTTATTCATAAAAATAAAAGCAGTTTAAAAATAAAATCAGTACAGTTTTCTCTTTTTAAACATAATTATCACAATGAAATCACAACCTCTGTGTTACAAATAATCAACAAAATAAAAAATCTTCTCTAAAATGGCACAAAAATCACATGGATTGTTCTAATTGACATCACAATTTATAAAAATAGTTGAAACTTATATCTAAATGTTGTTTTCTGCACAGGAAAGACACATAATCTTTAAATGATCTCCACATACAAACTTACTGCACTTGGTGCACATCTTTCTAGTACTTTTGTTGCGCGCTTTTCCACAGTCATGGCAACGGCGCACAACATTGCTCGATGTAGCTTGCGAGGTAGTGGGTTGAGTTTCTGCGTACGTAATACCAAGAAAATCTTTGATTTTGATTGTGAGTGTTCTTGGCAATGTTTTTTTTTCTAGTCTCTTCTGCGCTAGTGGTTTCATCCATGCCAGAGACAAGTCAATAAGAGACTCACGTCGGCTGACATGTTCGTAATTTCTGTTTACCGTGTAAATGCACAATGCATTGAGTGCACTCAAATTCAGCAAGCGGAAGAAAATTGTAAGAGGCCATCTTCTTGAGTTTCTTGCTACATCATACATGGAACACATTTTATCCACCAAGTCGACTCCATTCTTAGTCCTATTGTAGTATGTTATAACTTCTGGCTTTCGACAATCTCCAGAGTCTTCATCAATTGTAGCATCGTTGTGCATCGTCGAAATCAAAATAACAACTTTATTGGGTTTTGCCACATAAGGCAACAATGTACATGGTGGGTGAAACCCAAATTTGGAAGAATATAGTGGGTTTCCTCTTGCGACACGAAAATCCCGAGGGATTTCTCGTTTATCTTTCCGTACCGTCCCGACCATAGTTGTACCGTTTTCGAAAAGTTGTTTTGCAGTTCGAAGTGAAGAAAACCAGTTATCCATGGTGATATTCATATTTTTGCCATTCTCATAACAATATCATGTCTTTCATTGCTCAGGCGAAAAGGACCATCTGGTTGCTGGCCAGCATATATTTCTAAATTATATGTGTTAGGATAGTGGACATCAACTAGCGTAAACATTTTCACCCCGTATTTAGCCGGTTTATTTGGAATATATTGCCTAAAAGGACAGCGGCCTCGAAAAGCTACCAGCTGTTCATCCAAAGTCATTTCGGCACTAGGAATAAAATAGTTTTGAAAATTTGCAAGGAACAATTCAAAAATCTCTCTTACCGGGGCTAACTTATCAATTCTAGCACGGTCTTGGCGGTCTTCAATATCGTCAAAGCGTAATACCCTTGTTATAAATTTAAACCTTTTTTCCGACATTGTCAAATATATGGCGTCGATCCCTGTGTGTTTTACATGTTCAAATATAATAGCAGTACTTTTCCTTTTTCCAACTACTCCAGCCATTATTAATATTCCTATATAACCTCTAATTTCAGTTTCATTGGTTTGTGTAGCATCTCGTTCTCTTCTATATTTCTCCTTGATATAATCAATTTTCTTATTAGTATATTTGGTAATGAGGTGGATGATATGATCATCAAAAAACAGTGACATGCGGTCTTCTAGGGTTGTTTTTTGGCGAGCTGTCCCTTTCGGCCCTGGGGGTACAAACACCATATTATGACTTCGTACTCTACCTCTATTTAGGGGAACTGTTTTCGACCATAATGTATCGTCTACTCCCTTGTAAAAGTCCGTGCGTCGGCGGCGTTGCCGAGGTGGATTATCTTCTTCAGAACTTTCGTCAGATCCCTCACCTTGTATGTCTTGCTCTTGCTCAGATTCCGATTGATGATGATCTTCCTCTTCTAAATTATCAACTTCTTCGTCGGAGCTCGATTCAGCTTCATAAACATCATTTCCGACATCAACTTCAGCCAGCCACGACTCAATTAGTGCATCACGTGCATTGTCCATTTTTTGTCTAAAACAAACATTATATTACAATAATGTAACAAAACAGATCAAAATAAAGTATTATTTATCTAAAATAAATGAAAACATAATAATTTAATGTAAAAAAAATACTCACGTAATTGGTCGCGCGGATTACAATTGTAGTCCACGCACTTTACTGAGCTCCTGTGACACAACCGCGCGAGTCCTGTGCTTGCGCTGCACTGAGTGCGTCGCTCTATCATTCATTTGAAAGTACCTGGAGGCGCCACAAGTTAACGCAAATCGATTGTTAGAAATTATCGATTTTGTATAGGTGGATTACATATGTAGTCCACGCGACCACTCCAGGGTTAAAAACAATCTGTGATCTAATAAGATCTAATAAATGGAGTGATCTTATATTTCAGCTAATTTTATAGCGTAGTTTTTCATGTAAACACCTGAATCCTATTTATTACGTTAAATATATATTACATCCACATTTAGGTGATGAGGCAGCATTACCAGTACTAGCTTGTCAGCACATCAGCTGTCTCGACGTGGTTAGTATGGATAATGTTTCATAAACATTAACGTTATGATTTAAGCAGGCTAGAAGAAGTTTTGAAAAGTTCCTCATTCCTATTAGCCTGTAAACAGTCCACGACTGGACCGTAGTCCTTCCTATGAGTAACAGTGATCGCAGTAAGCAGTCGTCTCACTATGTTGTTCTGGGTGTTTAATACAACATATATTAGGTCATCATTTATTTCTCGGAAATACATCAGGAGGTTAATTGTTAAAAATAATAATAGTGTGAGAGCGGATGTTCAACTTGCTCTCCTGCTCACTCAATCGGTCATTATCAGCAATAAAACAACGTACTGCACTATACATTCAGTATTGAGCAATTACGGTTCGACCATACCGTAATATGTCCCAGTCACAATTATGCAGTAGTGTAACGTGAGGGACGTAACTACATGATAACACCAAAATATGCAAACCGACAGCAATACTACCTATTTCAATTAAACATACAGCAGTATTTCAGCAAAACGATCTTCCTTCGCGAGAATCACGATACCACGAACCATTAGCACTCGTAGAATAATTTAGGCGAAATTTCCCGCGTACTTTTTTTGCGCCCAGAAGCAAAGAAGGGCTACCCACCGGAAAGCGGGGGTGGTGAATGCTCAAATCATACCACACAGCTGGCTGCGTGTTTATGTGGGATTTCTACCCACTAAACACCACCTGTGAGACTGGCTTTAATTTGGTAAGGTCTTTTAGCCGTATCAGAAGTGATCCCCCCATGGAGAAGGGGGAGCGTACGGCGTCTACAGTGAACTTTGTACTGCACTTAGGAGTTAGGGCTTCCCGATATACCCCCTATTCTAACGCTCCACCATCGATAGACACTCCGCTAGAGTAATGTAACCTCACGCTCACTCTCTATCCTCTTTTTGTTGTCTTTGTATTTTATTCAGTTTTAATACAGCAACACTAGATCGGTCTCTTCCGCTGTAATATTTGTCGTAATCGTGTTGTTTGTAACGTGCTCCCGCTGGCATTTATTTTAATATCTGGTATGTATGTCGCAGTAAGGTGTTTGAAGCCGTGATATACTTAGGTATATCCCTAGGGATATAACTATATACCTTAAAAAAGTTATATGCAAGTGTTTCCTATCTGTCTTTCTAGGAATATAACTATGATACGAGCACCATCTAGTAAAATAACTATCTTGCTAGACTAATTTAGAGATATACCCCAAAACCATTTTGGAAATGGGAGGAGGCCATTGTCCAGCGTTGTGACGTAAATAGGTTGTAATGTTTCTTTCACTTTCGAAATACAAGATAGTAACTCTGTAATCGATGGTAAAACCTATGGGAGTATACAAGACCTTACCATAAACTACTCCTTACAATACTCACGGGATGAGAGGGGGTGATAGCTCCCCCGACAACGTCACATTGTTCTAAAGAGAATCACATTATTCCAAAAGAAAGTTTTTGAGAGAATTGCAAAAACTCAGTTTTATATAAGAATATAGAACAAGACTACTTATTACTATTACTATTCAGATCGGTAGGTCGTTAAATTAGTCTCAAAAATTATTTTAAACCATGTGCATTTGTTATACCTGTTAATACATTGTATATAACCTCATTTAGTCGAGTTCATTTTGACGCTGGCATTTAACGGTTAACAAAGGTTTTTAATTGTGTTTAACAAATTCTAATGTAATAAATAATGTGCATTAGAGGTCTTTTTGCGGGTTACTGCTCCGGAAAGCGTAAGTATTAATCGAAGTGTGGTATCAGCGAAGATTGATTCAATTTTATGACACCGACAATTCCTTGACCCAAACATTGTCCCAGAATTTTTTAGTTGTTTTTTGTTTAAGTACTACGCGGACGGAATTGCGGGCTTAAAGCTAGTTTAAATAAATTTTGTAAAATAGGACCATGAAAAGAAAGGATTGATATCGCAAAAAACTTTTTTACAAAAAAATTTCAGTATACGGTGCCCTAAAACCACATTGTACATTTTGCTTTTAAGTTAGTCTGACCCTTGTTAAAATGAGTTGGCGATTTGCAGTTAACACAGTTAATCCTGCGTCAATTTTTGCCATTATATTACAATAAAGTAGTGTTCTTGTGTTTACATAGTATTTTTGCGTTTTTATTTCACTAAAGTTAAGTAATAAGGTTATTCACTCAATTAAAGATACAACTAGGAAAAATAAAATGTAATAAAGGAAGTAGCTTGTCTTTAAAAAATAACTAAACCATTAAAAACCCTGTTTGTGTAGCGCACACGAAACCTGTTTCCAAATTATTTTACGAACTATATATTTACAGCTAAAGTAAGCTGAGAGCATTTACTAGTAACTTTTAAATTTAAGATTGATGAGATGAAGTTGCCGCTTTACTGGAATATAATAATAGTGTCTATGATAACGCGTTGTTTGATAATCCATCCATTAAAGATTAATTTCGTGGGGGACCAAGGGGTAATGAGAGCTATCAAAAAGGCAATTAATAAATTTTAAGTTACTCCTCAACTCTAGTCTCTTGTTATTTTCATTGCTGATTTTGCCAACGTCTGATGTTCAATACGTGATCGAGCATTATCATGAAGAATCAATGGCGAGCAGTTTACCAATCTGGGTTATTAGGTTGATAGCTTCTCCACCATTATTTGTAATTCTTAAAAATAATAATGGACAGCAGTTACTGTAAAACCATACCGCACCATAAGCTTCTTCACTGGGCACAGCTTAGCTCTGCATAGCCATCCTTCCATTCCAGCTCTTACAGTCTATAAAAGTCAAGTGCAGCAGGAACATAAGCCTACCCAGTAGGCATCATAAAGGGATTTTGAAATAATTACCAAGCTTGGCAGGCGGTTTGGCAACCGCAGACATTTATATTTTAGTTATTATCATGAAGACGTTGCTGCCCCTCTCATGGTTTGTTTCCATCGACACCATCGCGACGATATGGAGCGGACATTTGTACACCGCCACTACTTGGTTACACGCTTGTCCGTCTGGGTATAACACAACACACATATAATACAACACTGTGATGCACACTTGCAATTTTCGTATAGGATCCATTTCTCATCGCTTATAACAATTCGACTTAAAAAATGTCAACTCTAGTTCATCTTTGAGATGGTTCATTTCCACTATCGTCTTCAGTTTATCATTAACACCTTCTTCTCCGCGTGGAGACGAGGTAAATTTGTGGTGTCAAAGTTTTAAAAATGCTAAACCCAAAAACGCACAGTTCTTTCATGAGAATGCTACTTTATTGATATTGCGTGTCATTTGAAAATTTGTAAAGCTGTAAATGTAAGGTATTTTTATTATACATATTTTAATTTTATTTAAAATATACATGAAAATGGACATGTTTGAGACAGATAGATAAATAAGTAGAGTAATAATTAAATCATAAATTAATATATAATGAGAAATATTTTTGTTATTTTATTTTGCATTTTCCCTTGTAGGCTCTATTTGCCCAAGCTCCCCTAATCACGATTGGGTAACTGTTGTTAACGCCTTTGTTAAATAATGTCATTTCAATAGCGCATATGGTAAACATTAACTTTAAACATATTATCATGTAAGTAAGTCTGCAAGGTATCCACTACGATACATCTTCCCGTCTGGTAAATATTAACCCTTAAATACACATTGTTGCCAATAGTCTACAAATACTTTCAGCGGAATTTAATAAAATAAACAAAACGCTTTGCTCTAACACGACCTTTGCCATCTATAAATTTAAAAAATGTCACATCAAACGGATTTTGCCAAGAATTTGAACCTTAGAGTAATAACAAACATATTTGAATACGGTTACGGTCAGCCGCCGTAGAGTCTACATCACCTGAAGATGCCTTGTGTTGAGGCGAAACACGTGTCGTATTTACGTCGATGGTGTGTTTTTCCTGGAATAGTGGTGTTGGGAGTAGTGGTGCCAGGAGTAGTGGTGTTGGGAGTAGTGGTTAGTGCACGCAATTGAGGGAGGGCGAGAGGTGCTCTTCAATCCAGGTAAGACACGTCATAGTATTTTTAAGCGGATGGTTGCGAATTAATTGATGTCTTTATTAGTCTACCAATAGCCAACCATGGACCTGGAAAAAAGGGCGGACAGAGTCTCGCTAAGAAACAATTGACGCTTCGCAATGGCGGCTGTTTAACTATGTGTGGGTAACTACGCGAGTGCAGTTTGGAGCGTAATGGCGGGCGGTAGACTTACTATAGGTGCGTCAGTAATTATTTTAGGAGACGGCGTCCACCCTTTTTTCTAAGTCCATGTAGCCAACTGCTGAATATAGGCCTTAGATTGCCTTATAAAAAATACGATAGAAAGATAAGGGTAGACTGAATCGCATTCATTTTGTATTATATCTTAACTTGATGTGTCTTTCAACTAATAAAATATAAATTGTACTTGATTTCTTATATAATATGAGTGACAAACGAGCACACAATCCACCTGATGGTAATGGTAAGTGGATGCCGTGGCCCGTAGAAATATACATTTATCCTCGATTAAGAATCAAAACGCAGCTAGGACAACCTACCCCTGAGAACTAAGATGGAATAACACGTTTCCAGTAAAAAAGGGTCTTTGGACCTCTACACTCATCAAACGACGTACAGCAACACTAAGCTGCTATTTTACGCTAATATTCAATGAGAGCGTGGTCCTTCTCCGATCAAGCCGACCCATTCGTGCTACAACCATAATAAAGCTGCAGCGTGGCTCTACCATGTACCGATATCTTCACTTGGTCTGCAAGTTTTTGTCGAACGGAGTAAATTTTAAACTATTTAAGTCTTCTCACACGATGTACGAGTAGGAATGCCAGTTGTGTTCAAAGAAAAACCGGACAAGTTTTTATTTGTTTTCATTTCTTACAAAAATGTACTTTAATACAAAAAAAAAACAAAAATAAAAAAGTGAACTTAAATATATTTTTGTAACGTACTTTGTGTACTGAAAACTTAATAAACTACAGCCATTCTACTTTTTAATATATTTAGAACTTCGACTGTTTTAATAAAGTCTTATTGCCTGAGATGGCATCTTTAAATTCAGTGCAACTAACATTTATATTAAAGAAAATGCACAATTCACTTTTTACAGTTTGTGTGGCGAGACGATTTCTTTCATCGGTCCATACATTTCCCTTGACGCTGAAGATTCGTTCCACAAAAGCATAAGATATGGGACTACTACATACATACTGTACGATTTTCAATAAATTTGGCACCGCTTCGTTGTTAATAAATTTACCTACGAAACGCTTGTGCTGTTCGGTAGAATTGAATGAATGTAGGTAGAAGAGAATAATGAACGATTATTTTACTACCGGACAATTCTATTGTCCGGTTTACCAAGAATTTTGTGACCGGACAAGCAGAAAGAAAACCGGATTATCCAGTCGAAAACCGGACATCAGGCATCCCTATGTACGAGCGTGTTTAGGATGTTACAACGTCCATATGTAAGAACACTTATGCCAGCTTGTGGTGGCATTGAATGAGATGAGAATTCGTGTATTAAAAGTCCACGGATCCACATTTATGGGGCGAATTAATGGGGATTAGAGAAATAATCCACAAAATCGGCTGTGAGGTCTTTACGTTGACAGATAATATTACAGAGATAATCGCGAACTCTAATAAATAGGAAGCGCTTGAAACAAGTAATGTCTTATCTAGGTCTCGATTAAAAGCATCACGAGTTAATTAAAACAACGTTTACGGAGTAAATTGTTTATTGAATAATAATTGTTGAATGAAACTACCTTATGTTATAGCGATCATCGCTATTTGTTGATGGTGCTGTAGGCGGTTGCAGATTATATGTTGTCTTTTTGATTAAAATTACGCTTTACGATTTTAACGCATTTAATTTCTTATATTAATTATTTATATTTAATTTTATATATATATATATATATATATATATATATATATATATATATATATATATATATATATATATATATATATATATATATATATATTTCACGTAAATTTACGAAATCATTATAAAAATATATGATGCAGCTAAATCATGGTTGTACCAGAAATGGATTTGCTCGGCTGGGGTAAGGCCACGCTCTCTTAGAATGCCAGCGTAAAATAACGGCTTAATGCTGCTGTGTTTTGTATGGTGAGTGTAGAGAACGGGAGACCTTTTTTACTGGAAACAAAGCATTTAATCTTAGTCCAACGTATGTGGTGACAACGCATCTATATTTTGATTCTCTGATGATCTGATGTCTATGGTCGACAGCATTCACTTTCCATCAAGTGGGCTGTGTGCTAGTTTGTCACCCTGTATATATAAAAATGCATACTTAAAATAATTGGGTATATTAATATTAATTTCTGTAGACGGGTGCTAAGTAACTAATAAACGTTTAAAATTACATGACTTGATTACGCCTACTGATATGCAGTACAATTAAGCTTGTTTTTCGATTATTCACCAATAACAATCCTAAAAATTAATTGATCGTGCTATAAGATATCGATTAATAATTAGACGACCACGACATTGTTACAAACAAAGACAGAATAGCAAGTTACAGATATGTTTAAATGCAAGTTACAGGTATGTAAAAATTTAAAAGATAAAAACGACTTATTTCAAATTTCAACTTATAAGATTATATTTTTCTTTTTTTCTGATTTTGAAGGCTTTAATATTTACTAAATCATTACTATACTTAGCTGTACCACTAATTTTATGACGTTATTTAAATATTTTCATTATCAAATCTAATGTTATGCTATTAAATGTGCATATTTTTAATAGTGCCGGAACTAGTTATAAAACTTAAATCACTACATAATTGTCATTACAGCTTATCACAAAACCCACGGCTGAACAAAGATCCGAATAATATCACAAAGGGCGATCCTGAGTCATCTTCATTCACCGAAATCTTGCATGTTTGATGAGGATCTAACTGCATGTAGTGGGGGATCTGACGTATGAGAACCTTAAGTTTAGGAGAACCTTTAGTTTTTCAAGCTGTATAGCCAGACCACTGCTACTTCAAGCGACTAATCCCTTGGGATATGTCATTTACTCTTGCTTTAATGTGGATATCCTCGTTACGGGTTTTATCATGCCGAGAAACTACGAGCATTATCACCTTGTTCCTAACTAACTAAGAGAATTTAACCTTTTTCATAGTGCAAGGACCACTTTTAAATTCCGTTCTGTTCGGTGCCAGTATTGGTAACACGTATTTGTACAGTATACACTATTCTGTTAAGTTTTTTTTTTAAATTTTGAATATTCGGCAAAAACGAATAAAAGTAACTTTTTTGTTTTAATTTTGTTTGTCAATAGTAACTTTTAAAAAATTTGATGAATCATTTGATTACTGTCCCACCTGATGGTAAGTGGTGATGCAGCTGTTGACGGTAGTTCACTATTATTTTGAAGATGCCCGTATTGAAATCAGATGAAAAGAAAGATGGTAGCGAAATACTTTGCCAGGCGTGTTATGAACGACGAAGGAAACTGTTTGTTTCAAATGTGCGGAATGTCGGCAACAAGAGGTTGGAGATCTGGTGGTGTGATGGTGGCATTTTTGTTGAATCTACCACTGCTTATAACCATATCCATGATGCAGGAGAAAATCGTACTGTGGATGTAACATTTTTCCGAAACAGAAAGGAATTTTGTTTTTTCAAAATAATGTTATTTTAATAATGATTTCTTATACTTACGCGAACATTGCACATGATTAAAACTACTTTTACGGATTTTATCGCGTTTATTTTTACTTTTTATTTTTAATTCCCGACGTTTCGGGCGCTTTCCAGCACCCATGGTCACGGGGGACTGAGATGACTGACGTCCCGATGTCATTGTTAAACCCGGAGTACCTTCAGCTTTTTTAATTATTGTTTATGGTCCGATCTATGCAAAATGAACTGACTATGTCCTGAGGTCTTGCAGTGGTATGCTTGGGATTAGTTTTAATTTTATTGATTATAGGATCCCAAGCAGGTGGTAGTACCCAGCCTCCTTCTCTATTGAAATTAGGATGTTTTTTTAATTTCAATAGCCTCACGTATCATCCTTGGTAGGAATCGGTGTTCTTTCGCGAGGATTTGTGGTCTATCAAATCTGATGTAATGGTTGGGGCCGTCTAGGATATGATCACAAACTGCACCACCACTGCAAGACCTCAGGACATAGTCAGTTCATTTTGCATAGATCGGACCATAAACAATAATTAAAAAAGCTGAAGGTACTCCGGGTTTAACAAGGACATCGGGACGTCAGTCATCTCTGTCCCCCGTGACCATGGGTGCTGGAAAGCGCCCGAAACGTCGGGAATTAAAAATAAAAAGTAAAAATAAACGCGATAAAATCCGTAAAAGTAGTTTTAATCATGTTATTTTAATCCTGTACAAAAAATCAAATAATGTCTACAGCAAATTAAATTTATTAATCTTATTATTGTAGTAAGAGTAACATATATTTAATTTAAAAAAAGAACTCTGGGATTATTTCTAATTAAGTAGTTTTATAAGTGCACTAAGTGCACACCATGGAATAATTGTCGGTTTAGACAAGTTTGCTAATGCTCAATCCACGCAAAGCTAATTACTGAAGAAAAATGAGGATCACACGTTGTTATATCGCCATAACCCTATGTCTCCGCCCGAGGGGATTGTTGACGTGATGATTACGTTTAATTGAAACTTGACGTCCGCTTTTCAAGAGGTGAACCTGTATTTCATTTGTAGTTACGATAATTATATAGCTAGCCACCTGGTAATAAAATGCATTACATTACAACAAACATTCCTTAAGGTATTAAGTTTATAAGTGTGTTCACGTCTAATGGATTTAAATAAATGTAATAGATGGAGAATTGGTAAGGGGAATACTGGACATGGCCTCAATATATATATATATATATATATATATATATATATATATATATATATATATATATATATATATATATATATAGACACAAGTATTTAGGATTTTATTTTTTAAGTTTAACTTTGGTTAGAGGTAGGGTTTTTCTTGCTAATATTTTGAGTGAGCCGTATGAACTTTTTTACATGCGAGATTTGTTACGAGAAATGAGAACTTTTTTATATAATTACGAGTATAAGCGTGTTGTTGTAGTGAGGTGTTCCCCGGACGATTTCAATGAACATTTATATGATAGGAACCTACGAGATGGTTTGAAATGATAACTTCAGCTAAATACAGATAATGTCCTCCGGACCGAATTTCAGTAACGGCGGCCAGCCTCAACCGAGACTAACCATCTGCGCAGGACGGGATTATAGTGCCCGAGTGTATGGAGAGAGATCAGGCACAGGACCAGCGACTTTACGTGTTTTCCGAGGCACGGGGGTGAGACACCGCCAACTTCTTGACTCCGGGAAACTACTTAGAATTTTTTGACGGAAAAACTTAATAATTGATTTTTTGGCCCGACCCGGGATTCGAACCCACGACCTCATGATCAGCAGTCGCACTACTACAAACACTAGACCAACGAGGCAGTCATATAGCTCGGAGGACTGACAACCGATGGGGAAGAAAAGTTCTCGAGTGGCAGCCTCGTGCACTTCTTCTATCGGTAGAAGTGCAGGGCGTCCCCCTCACTAGATGGAGTGAAGACCTGATGACCAAGCAGGATGTCAATAGATGCAGGTGGCTCAGGACCGTGCTTTGTGGCATTCCTTAAGGGAGGCCTATATTCAGCAGTGCAGTTGTGAAGTTCTGTTCGGCATGTGTACATGTATAGTATGTATTTTTAATAGTTATCAGTACCATAATCAATAAAGCTTTTCCTCTTTCTGCTCTAACTGACGACTTCACACTATTATTACGTTGTACTATTCAATTTTTAAGTTATTGCATAGCTTCTATCGCGGGCCTTGAGTGCGGGAAAATCCAGAAATTTCGTAACGAAAAAAACCTCACGCTCTCCAACGGGCACGGAGGTGTGGCTTGAAGGCCGTGCATTGTCTAACGATGGTCTAACGTCGTTTCTTTTCCTCAGTCTTTGTTGTCTTTGTCGAAGAGTTTTGAAATTTTGAATATGAATGAACAAAGTGCATTTATTAAGGCTGCTCCCTCGCAAAAAGCTTGAAAAAAGCGTGCAGATGAACCAACTTTTCGTCGACACTTACAGAGAAATTACATATGAAAAAAATAGCTAGTAATCTACATGATCTGATACGTAATTTGTTTTAGCCATAATTTTTCTATCGGCATCACATAATAAATAAAAAAAATACCCAAATCACCTCCAAATCGTTGAGATGAAACCACTTTACTCCTTCATTGTTTATCAAAGGAATATAAAAAAAATATCTATTGCTTTGCAATACCAAATAAAATAATTTGGTTTGGTTACTTTTTAGAAATATGTATTATTTTTATGATAATAAATTAAAAATGCGTCCCGATTAAATACTGCGTCTATATCACCCCCGCATTCGTTCACGAATTCAGTGCGGGGCGCATCGTGTTGCTAGGTGGACGTACGCCGCGTTGCGAGAGCTCAGCACTACGAAATAAAATCGTAAAATATTACTGCAAAAATTTAATTTTGTTAATAGTGGAGTAGGTTTTTTCTGATTCTTGTTTAATAGTAGTGTTTTATAGTTATATTAATTGTACAGTTTTATTAATGTTTAAGTTTAGTTTGTAAAACATGGGGAATAAGCAGAAACGATTGAAGAGAGGTCTAAAAAAATATTACAAACAAAAGGGTATACATTTATCAAGTTAAGTTTTATCTACATATTTCATAATATTAGACAGGTGCTGTTTATAAAATACCTATATTACTGTGATTTCGCCACTCTGTGACGAGACAAAGCGCGGCAAACGCAAGTGGCGGCTAGGCGCGGGCCGCGTCGTCGCGTGCTGGTAGCGCATGTCTGAGAAATTAAAAAATATATATTTCGAAGAAATATGAAGTTCGTCAACACGCATTGAGGCAGCGTGGCGGACATTTCCTTGCCTTAAAACCCTCTCAGAAATTAGAGGAGGCCTGTGCCCAGCAGTAGGACGTATATAGGCTGTAACTTTACTTTTTTTTACTTTTATAAATATGTTATTTTACCGACGAAAATTTTAAAGAAAAATAAAAAATAAGCAACCGACAACCTCCTAGGTCCCTAGGTGACTTGCGAGATGTCAGTGTAACAAAACAAAACGGCCCAGAAAAACAGACTTTCCAACTGATAGCTAAATCAGCACGCAACAATTTCATTGGTGCCAGTGGGGATTGAACCCGGGTTGCTCCCGTACTGTGATACCTATAACGAGCGCTAACCATGTGAGCTACCACGGCTCTCAACGACATCGTTCCGTTCGTGTACAGCGCTGAAAATACCAGAGTAAAAAATTAGAGATTGTGGTGTTTGAAATTTGTCATCTGTGAGAGTGAATTTTATCTGTGTACTCTGTAACAAATAACTATATAGAAAAAAATCTGAAAATGATATTTCGCCATTTTTGCTTGTGTACTGGTTAGGAACTCGATCAAAAATTTGATAATTTTTCCGTTTTTATACGTTATTTCTAATGTTATTTTACATCAAATTAATTGTGAAGATATTTTCTTTAGGAAATATGTTTCATTACGACGATTCAAAAACGTTTACATATAATAATTTACCTCGAAATTCACTATACGCGATTATCGTTTATTGATTATAATAGAGCGTGCCATTTGAATTTAAAAACAATTAATTGGACAATAAATAATAAGTGACAAATCTTGCCGTGGAGCGTGGAACTGAGTAGTTGCGCGTTTTGTTAATATGATTGCCGTACGGCCGCCCTGACGTATGTACTGCGCGAACCTGAGTTTTTTGCGACGCGGTCCGGTGATACAGTATTTTTCACAAATAGTGAGTTCGTTATAACGCGGGTTCGGTTAAATCTGGTTGAATTTGATTGGATTAACCTAAGTAACTTGAATTAATATCAAAGAAAAAGAAATACTGCATAAATAAAATAAATAAATAATTATAATTGCATAAGTTGATACAAAATGCTATGCAATAGCTTTACCGCGACAGTCCCCGAGTGCCACACATCTTTTTTTATTTCTATTTACGATTTTACGATAAAAATGTCTTTGAAGTAAAAATGAATATAGAAAATTTTATTATCGCATGACATACAGCGTGTTTTATTATTAAAAATGTGCTAAGATATGCCGTTTCGGAATGTGGGTGAAACGCGTGCCCCGCTCGTGAAAATTGGTGAATATCGCCGGACGCATAAGTTTCTTTCCTCCACTACTAGTACTATTATGTAAATATTACTGTTTAACCGGGTTATAAATGTTTTATCGATATCGATAATACCGAAAATATAATTTATATTTTTATTATTATTATTACAGCCCTTCACAAGTCCACTGCTGAACATAGGCCTCCCCCAAGTAATGCCACAAAGCACGGTCCTGAGCCACCTGCGTCCATCGACTTCCTGCGTATCTTACCAGGTCGTAACTCCATCTAGTGGGGGTCACCCTACACTACGCCTACCGGTAGGAGGCTGACACTCGAGAACCTTTCTTCCCAATTGGTTATCGGTTCTTCGAGCTATATGGCCGGCCCATTGCCACTTCAGCTTACTAATCCGTTGGGCTATGTCTGTCACTCTGGTTTTACTGCGGATATCCTCATTTCCGAGTCTATCACGCAGAGAAACTCCGAGCATAGCCCTCTCCATAGCTCGCTGAGCGACCTTGAGCGTCCTCATACGGCCAGCAGTGAAGGACCACGTCTCAGATCCGTAAGTCATCACTGGCAACACGCACTGGTTGTACAATCTAGTTTTTAGAGATTGAGGTATACCTGACGAGAAGATATGTCGTAATTTCCCGAACGCTGCCCAGCCGAGTTGAATCCGTCGATTGACCTCTCGGTCGAAGTTGGACTTACGTAGTCGGACTATTTGTCCCAGGTAAACGTACTCGTCAACAACTTCGAGCACAGTGCTCCCAACAATTACCGGCATAGGTGTGACATGGACATTAAACATGATCTTTGTTTTGTCCATGTTCATCTTAAGACCTATCCGTTGGGAGGCATTATTGAGGTCATTGAGCATAGCGCCTAAGTCCTCCAGCGATTCTGCCATAAGGACTATATCGTCGGCAAATCGAAGGTGAGTGATGTACTCGCCGTTGATGTTAATACCGTATCCTTTCCAGTCCAGTAGCTTGAAAACGTCTTCCAATGCAGCGGTGAAGAGTTTCGGGGATATAACGTCACCCTGTCTTACACCTCTCTGCAGTTGGATAGGTTTCGAGCTCTGGTTCTGTACTCGGATAGCCATCGTAGCCCTACTGTACAAACACTTCAGCACTTCGATATACCGACAGTCAACTTGCCACCGCTGAAGGGACTGTAGCACCGCCCAAATTTCGACGGAATCAAAGGCTTTCTCATAGTCCACATACGCCAGACAAAGTGGCAGATTGTACTCTTCGGTCTTCTGTACAATCTGCCGCAGGGTATGTATGTGGTCTACGGTACTGAAGCCTTTTCGTAAACCGGCTTGTTCGGGATGTTTCATATGATTTATATGCAGTGTAATAATTATAAGCAGCGCTGACGGAAGTACTGAGTACTAACATTAATTAACCCGCTTAGTTGGCTGGTTTTCCTCCAATAGAGCTTCACATAAGCTTTGTAGACCTAGGTGTATTATGAGATTATCCTTGGTATTAATATTTTTTCTATAAATATTTTTTAATATTGCGATCATAAAATTTTTTAGTCTATTTTTAATTATATTTTCTATCACTTGATGGATATATCTGACATCATACTTGTATGCCATAAGCAGCTCATTTCCTACATAAGCTTAGAGCACCTCTAAAACGTTACTTACTCGAACAATTCACGCTTGCCGCCGGCAGGTACTCCCGTAGCAGCCTACCAGCCGCAGCTCGTTAGTATGATTGATGCTGTGTTTGAATGTATAAATATGTGCCTACCGAGTATACAACATTACTTCAGTCACGATCCGGCATCGCACGTGTAATAGAATACAATGAGTGCCATCTTTAAAAAATAATCTTAATTTTTTATTAGCTAATAGAATGTAATCTTTCTTGGCTATCAAATTCACATTAGAACTATTTTTCTATAGAATAGTGTGACAAACGAGCACACAGTCCTCCTGATGGTAAGTGGATGCTGTGGCCCATAGGCATCTACATTTATCTTCAATTAAGGGTCAAAAAATGGAGATGTGTTGGCACCCTTGAAGACTAAGATGGAATGCCTCGTATCCAGGTTCCCGATTCTCTACACTCACCATAAGAAATACAGCAGCATTAAGCTACTATTTTACGCTGCTGGTTTCTGTGAGAGCGTGGCCGAGTCGACCCATCCGTGCTACAACCATAATATACAGTGTGGCTCTACCACGTATAAATAATATTTATAATATTAAAAGAGAAATATTACGTGTGAACAAAAAAAGTTAACAACGTTATAACAAGTTTTGGTATATTGGAATGAATTGACATTTGGTCTCCGGCTCTGATAAATTGCAGATAAAACAATTGTGTATGGTAAATTCAAATAGAAAATACTAGGATCAGCGACGAATGTATCACGCCTTCCAAGAGTGCGGATTGTTGTAAATTCTTCCTTTATTTTTTTATTTTTTTTTTAAAGAAAGAGTCGTTTGATATTTTAGAAGAGGATGTAGGTTAGATAAAACTTAGTAATGTATTGAACCTGAACTTGCCCTAGCAAACTTTTTTCTCTATGACCTAGATGTATGTAATGTGTAATGTATACAAATTTTTGCCCGAAGGAAAACTAAGTATCATTACCATCATCATCGTAATTAAGTACTTAAGTTTAAAAAAAAAAGCGATCCGCCCCGTCTTCGTATGGGTAATTTCTAGATTTTGGTTCCAACGCCACCTACCGGGTTCAATTGTGAATCTAAGTCTAACCATCCAGTAATACAATCATAAAACACACACACACACACACACACACACGCGCGCGCGCGCGCGCGCACACACACATAAAAAAATCATCAAAATCGATCCAGTCGCTAAGGAGGAGTTAGGTGACAAACACGTACGTAAGATATACATGTATTTGTGTAATGACTAATCTTTCTAGGAAAACTGCTGCTAATCATTCATTGAAAAGCACCCACTGGAGTTTGAACTCGGGTTCAACATTTTTGGATGGGTTTTTCACCGTTAGTCACTCGTTCAGGTGGCTCTTGTGCAGTTGAGGTTGCTTTGACTTTAAGATGATACCTTGAAAATTTGGTGGTTTTTCGATTTCATATATGTTTTAAGTTTTATAGATTACAAACAAAAATTTTGGTATATGATTTTTGACTATGTGACCTTGGATTGCATAAAAGGAAAACAAGATATCATGTAATTTTCTTGATTGAAAAAAATTGCAATGTAGGCTCTAATTAGTTATGTTTCACCATGATACCACAATATTTTTCGAATTAGTTCATGGAATTATTTTTAAGGCATAGTAAATAATCATATTTAAGTTCTCATAAACAATTTTTTTTATTCATAAAGAAGTTTTGTTAAAAAAAATGTTGTTTAGCGCTTATTTAGATTTTTTCCGAGCGAGTGCTCGGTATGGCTATCTCATAATTTGCGTATTATGAAGTCATTGCATCACTTTGACACTCCCTCAGTCGTCCGTGAGCTTCATCGACAAAGGAATAAGCCAAGTCCCCAAAACTACGATTAATTTTCAAGGTATCCACTTAAGGAGAAAAGTTGGCAAATTCTTCCTTCGTCTTCTTCTTCAACAGCTCATAAAAATTAAATGTTGGATATGAGCCGCTCCCGTTAGACAGAATTTGCTTCAATCACTACGATTTGCAGGTAGATATGTGATCGCAGTATTATCATTCATTTCTGGTAATCGAATCATTCTAGTTCATTTGTACACATGTACCGTTACATTCGGATCGATCATTCAAATGGATCATTTTGGGCTCCAGTCCAACCCTACACTAAAAACAATTCATTCAGATCATTCGGGATCCGGTCGGTTTTTGACTCATTTACAATTCACACCATTCACGAGTTAAAAAGGTTCCGTCAATTGCTTGTGATTGGTTGTACCGGAACATTCAAAAACGGATGAATAGACAATCAATACTTTTAAGTGTACCAGCTTTTTTTTTTTTATAAAATAGGTTGACAAACGAGCACACAGTCCACCTGATGGTAAGTGTTTGCTGCGACCCATACACATCTACATGTATCCTCAATTAAAAAGAAAATGCAGATGCGTTGTCACCCGTGAGGACTAAGTTGGAATGCCTCATTTCCAGTAAAAAGGGTCTCCGGTTCTCTACACTCACCATACGAAATACAGCAGCATTAAGCTACTATTTCACGCTGGTATTCTGTGAGAGCGTGGTCCTTCCCCGGTCGAGCCGACCCATTCGTGCTACAAGTATACTACTAATATAACTGCAGCATGGCTCTACCACGTATAAATCAACCAATCATCAATCAAACGAACCAATCATTCATGATTGACACATGTCTATCGCGTTCCTTTGACCCTGTTCCTCATGTAGGTCTGGGTATTTTGCGCTTTGCGTGAATGAGATAGTTATACCACTATGTACCAGAAGATGGAATTTCATTGTCATTTCCCTCTTTAATAGTATAAGGTAAGTTAAAGTTACAGCTAATATACATTTAAGGAGCGATTTGTTTGCCGCACTGCGGACGGTGTGGGCATATACAGGATTTCACGCGATGTTTTCCTTCACCTTTGAGCAGATGGTATAATAGCATTTAAAATTTCAATGACCGTGAGTGGTTAACTCCTGTACTACCATGGCTTAAGCGTTTACACTAAGATAGTAAAACATTTATATGATAATATTCTCTCCCGCTTACCGGACGACTCGCATCCTTGTCGTTGCTTTCCATCGCCGGTTTCAAAATTTACGTAATACTGGCGTAAACGAGATGATAATCTATCGGAAGCCTGGAGATCTTTCTAGATGTGTGATAATCGCATCTTATAACACCCGCCGGACGGAGTGATGATTTATTTTACATCATTATTTTTTATTAAGTGATAGAGCCACTCTACAGCTATATTATATATGAATAGGTCCGCTCGACCGGGGCAGGACCACGCTCTCACAGAATACCAGCGTAAAATAGCAGCGTAATGCTGCTGTATTTCGTGTGACCCCTTTTACTGGAATCAAGACATTCCATCTTGGTCTTGAGGGGTGACAACGCATTTGCATTTTGATCCATAGTTGAAGATAAATGTGGATGTGTATGGGGTACAGCATTCATTTCCTATCAGGTGGACTGTGACTGGACAACACACATCGTCACCAAACGGCGCTAATCCTTTGGTCGACTTCAAATGACTATGGTCATAGTATATATACAGGCTAATTCGTATTTTTTTATTTTAAAATAATCGAAGCTGGACGCATACATGTATTTCTAAAACTTCCAACTCCAAAGGATTTTGGGACATTTATTTACTGAATAAATTGGGAATAAACCGACATTCAGGGGGTGTTTAGGAGAATAATATTTTTCTTTATAAGGTTGTTAGTATTTTGTGATGGACACGGTCCTCTCCTATTTTAGGAAACATTCCCCGCAATCGCCTCGCTTGACAGGCGGATTTGTGATAGCATGACCACATGTCTCGCAAGTTAGACACCGACCCCTGTGGCCAGTCTGAGTATAGTATTAGAAACCATAAGATCTTTCTGACCTTATAGCACTTACATTTTTCAAAATTTTGGTTTATAGCACTTACATTTTTAAATAAATTTAAAAAATATTAAAGATATATTCAAATTCGAAAAGGGCCGGATGAAGTCGGATATATAAAAATTATATGACCTTTTTCGGATACTTTTAAATTAATTAACAAATAAAGTTAATTTCTTTTTTTTTATATATAGGGTAGGGTGACAAACGAGCACACAGTCCACCTGATTGTAAGTGGTTACTGTGGCCCATAGACATCTATATATCCTCGATTACGAATCAAAATACAGATACGTTGTCACCCGTGAGGACTTAGACGGAATGCTTCGTTTCTAGTAGAAAGGGTCTCCGGTTCTCTACACTCACCAACACAGCAGAATTAAGCTACATTTTGACGCTGTTATTCTGTGAGAACGTGGTCGTTCCCCGGTCGAGTCGACCCATTCGTGCTTGAACTAAATTACTAATATAATTGCAGCATGGCTCTACCACGTATATAATTCTCTTTATATTTCTATTTATTTTTCTTCTACATACTTAGTCATTTTTCATTGTAGGAAACGGGTAAGGGATTCTCTTGCACTGCGATTTCAAGGTTTCATCATTAATCCGTTATCGTTATAACCTATTGAAAGACCTCCATATATGGCCTCATAGTGGGATATTTGCCATAGTTGCCACGCATGACAGGCGGGTTAGCAAGCGCAGTATTTTGTTGTTATAAGAAAGACTCTACTGGTCTGTGGGGTTGTGGATATTCTTGATTCTATTCTTCCTGGTAATAATTTATCATACAAAGATATTATATATACATATAAAACACAATATGCGTAATTACCAAATGTACGTAGGCGGTCCCATAATGAATTGGCCTAACTATGAACCAATGAAGGAAATGAAAAGAAACCAATTTTATTTTTCAATATAATCACCATGAATACTAACACACGTCTGATATCTGTGAATCAACATCTCTAAACCTTTATAAAAATAATCACATTTTTTATCCTCAAAATGACTGAAGACGGCCGCCTGCAACTCTTCATCGCTTGAAAATTTTCTTCCTCTTAAGTCCCGCTTTAAATTTGGAAATAAATAATAGTCGGACGGGGCCATGTCTGCACTGTAAGGTGGATGTTGAACTTCTGTGAACCCGCATTGACGAACTGCATCCTTCGAAACACCAGCGGTATGAACAGGGGCGTTGTCATGGAGCAACAGGACACCTTTAGACAGCTTGCCTCTTCGTTTTTCCTTTATCTTGTCTCGTAAGTTATATATTAAGGAAGCATAATATTCGCCGTTCACGACTGTATTACGTTCTTTAAAATCCACCATCAAAATTCCTTGAAAATCCCAAAATATTGTGCACATCAGTTTTTTAGTCGATTGTTGCACTTTTGCCTTTCTAGGGGGCTTTTCACCCTTATAACGCCATTCCATTGACTCGCGCTTGCTTTGTGGATCATAATACAAGATCATAGTTTCATCACCAGTCACTAGCCGCTCGATCACAGTCTTTGGATTTTCGCCACAAAGATCCAAAAACTCCGAAGCGCAGCGCACTCTTTCCTGTCTCCGTACCGCTGAAAGAAGTTTCGGTACCCATCTTGCACTCACTTTTTTCATGTGAAGATGTTCATGGATCGTGCGATCGAACGATGAACGTTACTCTTAGAGAGCCCAAGCCTTGCTGCAATTTCTCTAATCTTCAAACGGCGGTCACTCAGAACCTCCTCTTTGATAAGAGCAATCGTTTCGGGAGTGAGCACTTCCACAGGTCAACCGTCGTGGCCAAAGTCTTCGACGATTTCTCTCCCGAAGCGAAACTCTTTCACCCAATTTTTCACTGTGCTATAGGAGGGGGCAGACTCCTTATACACGCCATCCTATCGTTCTTTTATTTGGGCAGGAGATAAACCTTCTTAAACAGAAACTTTATGACACTTCGATACTCAGTTTTCGACATTTTGAAAAAATACGCGACTCTCGTTACCCAAATGCCTGTTAAACTAAGACTAAGCATTTCATGTCGATGCATATTTCTTATATTAAGTGCACGATAAACGTACTATTTAATGCAACACAACATGTAGCCACATGTCGCGTTGAACTATATCAGGCCAGTTCATTATGGGACCGCCTGGTAAATCAACAGATTTATGTAGATATCATGTTGCTGTAATAGTTAATTCTTTCATTTATTATTTATTATAGTACATTGAAAATATATATATAAAATATTTATTTTCTTATAATTAATTCCTTTTCAGTTTTTTTAAATAATTTGTATGCTGAAGCCATATTTTCAGAGGCACTAGATAACAGTCCAGACGCCATATCAATAAATGGCTAATTGCTGAACAACATTAGGTACGCAGACGACACGATATTAATCGCCGATAGTCTTGCGGATCTTCAAAGGTTAGTAGATTCAGTGGCTTCCGTTAGTGTTGAATACGGTATTAACACCAATACCAATAAGACGAAGTACATGGTAATAAGCCGAACACCTGAGCTTATCACGTCTTTATCCCTAAATGGCCAGGGTCTTGAACGGGTCATCAAATTCAAATATCTAGGCACAATGGTTGACGAAACAGGAGATCACAGCCTCGAAATACGATGCAGAATAGAGCAGGCATGCAACGCCTTTTCCAGAATTAAAGTAGAAAGAAAGTTCTTTGTGACCGGAACCTAAGTATTTCTCTTCGGATACGCATAGCGCGGTGCGATGTTCTGTACTTCTCCATGGTGTAGAAGCTTTGACGCTGACAGAAGCCATGTCTAAAAAACCGGAAGCGTTCGAGATGTAGGTGTACAGACATGTGCTAAGAATTTCTTGGAGAGACCGAGTACGAAACACCACCGTGCTACAAAGAATGTGGAAGGTCACAAAGATACTTACAACCATAAAGAGGAGGAAATTGGAATATTTTGGGTACGTGAAGCGTAACACCAAAAAATATGAACTCCTTCAACTTATCATTCAGGGGAAAGTAGCAGGCAGAAGGAGGCCTGGCCGCAGAAGGATATCGTGCATGAAGAACTTGCGCCAGTGGTTCGGGAAGAGCACAAGATCACTATTTAGAGCAGCGGTCTAAAAAGTTGAAATCGCCCTAATGATTGCCAACCTTCGTAAGGAGACAGCACCTTAAGAAGAATTCCTTTTCTGGATATTTGGGAGATATTGCTGCATAAAGTAATAAGATCGCCTTTTGTTTCCTTTTATATTTGTATATTTTTGTTATGGTAATCTTTCTAGGTATATAATAGTGTTCTACTGTGTTTTATCCTCGAATGTTCTTGTATTTATGTAAGTAAAGTAAAACGCGGTAACGTAAAAACGCGGAACATGTGTAGTAGTTTCACGCATGATTTATTGTAAGCAATTATGACAGATTGTCGTGGAAGATAACAATTAAATTAAGCCGCCGGAGTTTCGCGTGACCTCGCCGCGCCGGCGTGTTTTACCTGCCTCAAGACAAGACAGTTCGAGCTTTCCTTTAGTAACTGCCAACTAATATTAATTGCTAGTACTACGCCCTATTTTAAATCAATCTAATAACTCCTTTTAATTTTTAAACTGAGATATTTTTGTAATTCTTGGCACAAATTGACAAAGGTTGTATTTCGTTACAATTTTTTTATGGAAGAGGGTAATAAACGAGCATGCGGCTCACCTGATGGTAAGTGTCGTCGCCTAATAACAACTGCAACACAAGGGTTGTTAAAGGTGCGATAAAAAAAAAAGTAATCTCTTTTTTTGAAGACTTCCTAAGTGTTATCGGTACCGAAAAATTGCCGGTAGTATACGAAGTAGTCGTGTGAAAAAGGAAACTCCTCGTAAATCACACAAAGTTGGACTGCCAAGCATCCAGGTGGTATGAATTAACACGGTATGAAATATAAAAGTAGATAATAATGTTAAGTAAAATAAATAGTAATTTCTAAGAAAGAAACATGGAAGAATCCGCTTGCTGCACCAATGCGTGCTGGCATATCTCTCATGTCCTCATAATATTTTTATTTTTCATACAAGCAAGTTTCCTCATGATATAATGATACCACCAACATGTGGTACACGGTGTTTAATTGCTAATAAACACTATTGTTTAAAAATAATTTCTAAACAATAGTGTTGGCAGGGATTGACTTGGTTTACTTTATACTATGAAATTTTAAGGCGAACGCTTATACCGTACTAAGAAACGGCTTCTTTTAACGGGTATTATTGAATTTCGTTATTTAATAATAGGATATAGTAGGTAGACAAACAATTTACAAAAGCTTAAAAAAAGAACTTTATATCCCTATCTAAAATTTTATTTCTGTGTGGGAGACATTATCTACTTACCGTCAGATAGACTGTATGATCCTCTGTACCCTCATTCTGTCTTAAATATATAAAAATTAATATTTGTTTGTTCGTATTTAATGCGCTGCCATACAGTTCATCAGATTACGTTTAAACTTTGTCAACTTATTGCACTTACGAGAAGGTTATAAATATAATACAATTAACTTAGAGTAGGTAGCGCGCTTATCGCACCAAAAAATATTTGAAGGTTAATTAAAAATTATTATGAATGTTTTTAACTCTAGAAAATCAAAAAATCATCCGATTTCAATGAATTTTTTTTTAAATCTTCGTTTTTATGGCGCATTTATGAAAAAAATATGGAAAATATCTCACCTGAAAAAATACTCTCGTATTTTGAAATTTAATTAAAACAATATAATCCTAAATTTTTATGTTATTTAGTAAAAATATCTAAAATGTATGAGCATTAATGAAGAAATACTATGCACGGCGTAAGGTAAAATGTGCCAACTCTTTTTCAAAATTCTTTAATCCTACAGAATAGTTATTACTATTGTAATTGCTATTCTGTAAGACTCGTTGATCTAGTGGTTATAGTAGTGTGAGTGCTGATTGTGAGGTCCTGAGTTCGAATCCCGGGCCGGGTCAAAAAATCATTTAATTGAGTTTTTCATTAAGAAATTGTCAGTAGCTGCCCGGAGTCAGGAAGTTGGCGGTGTCTCACCCCCGTGCCTCAGAAAGCACGTAAAGCCGTTGGTCCTGCGCCCAATCTCTCTCCGGTCGTGTCGGTTTACCGTCCCATCGGATTATGAGAGTGAGGGAATAGAGAGTGCACTTGTGCTTGCGCATACACTTAGGCACTATAATCCTGTCCTGCGCGAAATTCGGTCTGGAGGACATTATTAATTGCTGTTGAAGTCACAAACGAGCTCTAACAGAAACAGAATTGCAACCAACTCAAAAGGATCTTCATGTCTAGTAGAAACATTAAAAAATCTATGACGATGGTTAACAATAAGCACACATAGCAGTATATTCAATAGCTTTTAAGATATAACAATAACTTTTACGGATTACCGTCGGAACTTACTTACTTTTACGGACTTATCGACGGAAACAACATATAGGAAATAAAAACATTATACTGTTCCAACGATTAAAAATGAGAGTTGACCAGTTGTAGCCGCATTGTCTAGGAATCACTTTCTCATTTCACCACACAGCATAGGCAATGGTATTGCGCGTCAATCCAATCGATGCGGTTGCACGGATCGCTTCCCTTATGACCGCAAGAAATCACACTATCTGTACTTCTCGTATGTTAAGTATTTTCTCTAAGAATAAGTACCGCCGGAAAAATATTTAATAGAATAAAATTGGAATCACACGTCATACTTAATATATTTAAACGTTTTATTCAGTTTTATCGTACTCATTAAACTTATAGCCTTTCTTATTTATAAAGAATAAGTTGAAAACTACCAGATTTATTTTACAAAACTTCACGGAATGCTTAAATTGTAATTTTAGACGTTAGACCCCCTTAAGAGGCAGCCTATGGGGAGTAGGAATGCCAGTTGTGTTCAAAGAAAAAACCGGACAAGTTTTATTTGTTTTCATTTCTTACAAAAAATGTACTTTAATATTAAAAAAAAAAACAAAAATAAAAAAGTGAACTTAAATGTATTTTTGTAACGTACTTTGTGTACTGGAAACTTACTAAACTACAGCCATTCTACTTTTTTATATATTTAGAACTTCGACGGTTTTAATAAAGTCTTATTGCCTGAGATGGCATCTTTAAATTCAGTGCAACTAACATATATATTAAAGAAAACGCACAATTCACTTTTACAGTATACAGTTTGTGTGGCGAGACGATTTCTTTCATCGGTCCATACATTTCCCTTGACGCTGAAGATTCGTTCCACAAAAGCATAAGATATGGGACTACTACATACATACTGTACGATTTTCAATAAATTTGGCGCCGCTTCGTTGTTAATAAATTTACCTACGAAACGCTTGTGCCGTTCAGTAGAATTGAATGAATGTAGGTAGAAGAGAATAATGAACGATTATTTTACTACCGGACAATTCTATTGTCCGGTTTACCAAGAATTTTGTGACCGGACAAGCAGCAAGAAAACTGGATTGTCCGGTCGAAAACCGGACATCTGGCATCCCTAATGGGGAGGCCTGTATTCAGCAGTGGATAAAGATCAAGGAATGAATGATACGTCAGACGTTAACAGTTTGAAGGGTTTTCTAGTCATGAATAAGTTATACAGGGTTATTTTATAAGAGTAGCTAAATTTTAAACTTAAGTTCAAATATATAAATAATGATATACCATTATTGTAGTTTTAGAAAATATGAGTAAATAAGGCTTCTATTTTTATTTGAAATTACCCAAATTGAATGTGTTTTATGAGCAACAACGATTTTTCCTTACAAATGTGTGCGTGTGCAATAAAATCAGTTAAAATAATGCATCACGCATTTTGAATTTAAAAGATGAAATTCGGCCAAGTACGAGTTGCACTCACGCATGAAGGGTTCCGTACCATCGTAAAAACATGTTTCTAGTAGGATAGCCTAGATTGTTTTTATTTTTACTATTTGTTGCTATAGCGGCAATAGAAATACAATGTGTATTTGTGTGAAAGTTTCAATTGTCTACCTAGTACGGATCGTGAAATGCAGCCCACTGATAGACAGACGGACAGCGGAGGCTTAGTAAAGGGGTCCTGTTAGTTACCCTTTCGGTACGGAACCTTAAAAAGGATAGAATATTTGATGTTTTTTTTAAATTAATATTTCATCACCTGCCTTTATTTTCCTTATTCTGAACCTTCTCTGCAAATTTGGCCGGTTATTGCAAAATGACCCTGTATAGTGCTTTATTGAATAGGTAAATAACTTTTAATGTAAATCAAGTCTTGTCTCTCACATAAGCTTTTTTACGCTTTATCATCATCATTACAGCCCTTCACAAGTTTACTACTGAAAAGTCTTCTATTGCCTTATATTACCACAAAGTACGGTGAGCCACGTACATCCATTGAATACCTATATGTGTTATCAGGTCATCAGTTCATCTAGTGCGGGGTCGCCCACTAACACTACTCTTGTAATATGAGACTGGCACTAGAGAATCTTCTTTCCTGTCGGTTGTCAGTATTTCGGTCGGTTGTCCGCCTTTAATTACTTCAGCTTTCTGATCCTCTATTTTACTTTCGTATTTCTTACCCGTAAAAACACCTAATTAGTTAGGGATACATTTAAGCACAGTAACCGTGGCCGGCGAAGCGCTTTAAAAACTATTGTAAATACTCAAAGATGAATTTGGTTTTCTTTCTACTTTATATTGTCGTTAGTCACCAGATTACCGAGCGAATATATTAGAGCTCCTTTCGGTATAAATTTCAACTTTTATTATTTGCCTAGTCTTTGTCGGCCTATCTCACGTTATGGTTAAACGTAGCCCATTAAATCAGCTAATGTTAAAAGCCAAATGACTCATCAGTTAGGCATATTATGATATAACAATAATGCCGATGATCACCGACGTGTCTGACAGTAAGATCGGACAACCAAATATTGTATGTTATCATATAGCTACTAATAAGTAAAATTATTAAATTCCTAGAAGTTTCATAAATTTCCCAGAAATAATATATTTGACGTTTATTAAAATAGTATTTTAATAACATAATATTCATACCATGGCTGTTAAAGAAGTAAAAAGAAGAAGGCTGGTCACAGTAAACGCCGCAGCTCATGACTTTAATGGGTAGAAGATATTTAAAGATAGTAGTTGTGCCATTTCTTAAGTGGAAGAATAAAGAGTTTGCATTTCAGATAAGTCGGTGAATTACAAAAAAACTTTTATATCTAGTCGTTAATGTAAATAGATAATTTCGAATTTGATTGCATCACTTATTTGTAATTTAGCATTAATTTAACAGCTACCGAGGTCTGAATAGTCTATTTATTCTAACAGGTTTAACAGCTTAAGAATGCTTTTCACGTTTGTAATACAGATAGCGACGCGCATTCTTGTTCGGAGAGCGTTCACTAAGATGCAACAGCTTTTCTCTAAGTGTGCTCTTGTTATATCAGGAAGCTAGTCAAGTGGATTTATCGTAATGAATCGTGGACTTAAATAGAGTACAAAAACATACTCGCTTACTGAGCGTCGATGCTTCAGAAGAGTAAGATTATGTTCTTCCTTATTTTTTAAACTTAGAGTAGTGCGCGTGAACGTTTTTATATACATTTGTAAATTTGTATATTATTGAATTTTTTATTGAAAAAAAAAAACGTTAAACCAATTTTATTCTACACGTTATTGCATAATGAACACCTGATTAAGTGTCTTTAAATACTGTTCATTTGATTATTATTACAAAATACTCGTACTTGTAAATTGGAAATTCATATCGGTATCTTACACTACTTACATGAATACATTTAAATAGCAATATTTATAAATAATCAGGTAAAAGCTATCCTTAATAAAATTTTAGCCTGATTGAAAATAAAATGATTTTTGAATAAGAAGAAAGTAAACGATATGTAAAATAAGAATAGAAATGAGTTTTTCGAGCAAGTACCTAGATGAATTTGTATATTTATCTTCCCAGTGGGAAGTTATTGTAAAGGGTCCGATTTTGCTAATTGGTAATTTCAAGGTCTTTCGTCGAAGTCGAGTCGAATAGTATGGTTTTTAAGAGGATGTCCATTTGTGCACATGTACGTATGTATGTTCGGATTCAATTTTCGCCTCGTGTAACTCGAGAACAAAGAGTGATATTGACATGGGACTAGTTTAATTTAACGCATAATTATGTAACTTAGACCTCATTAAATTTTGAGCAAAATCGGTCAAGAAGTTTTTTGTGCCGAATGAAAAATTGTACAAAATATTAAAACATATGATATTTTTTTATTCTTTCCACTGGGAAGTTAGTCGTGTGGACCTTTCGAGTCGCACCTAGACCGCTTTTTGGGATGTGTATTCCGCAGGGATGGGAGATATGATAAGGATATAGAACGACGAGTGAACGCAGGAAATAAAGTAAATGGGGCCCTATTATGAAAAGTCAAAATGTGTCAAAAAGGCACGCATGGCAATTCACAATGCGGCGTTAGTCCCTACTTTAACGTATGGTAGTGAAATTTGGGTGTGGCAGAAGAAGCACGAGAGTAGATGAGACTTAGAATAATTACCTATCAATCAATATTAGTTAATTTAAAAAAACATATTGTATCAGGTAAATCTTGGAACAAACTTTTATATCATATAAATTGTGTAATGTTACAAATTGATGAGTTTGATTTAGTTAAAAAAATATTCTCTTCTTTTTAGAGCGTTTTAGTAAAAGTTTGTTTTTAATAATGCTTTTTAATATTAGTATTTTAGTTTTATTTTTAAGTAATTGCTGTTTATATCTGTTTGTTTTAAGTCTGTTAATTTATTTGTCTATATGTCAATTTTAAGTCTGTTAATTTTATTTAATGCGTCATTGTTAGCTTTTGATTGCGATCTTAGATTGTGATAGTGGATACCATTTTGATATTTTTATCGCCAGCAATTAACCCTTGTCGATTCTTACAATATTTGATCCAGAACTGCCAAACTATCCCTAATCTATGCCGAGTTATAACTCTTTAAAATTGGTATGGCGACTATCTTGTTTTATGCCATTTTGAATTTTATCCCACGCCGCTAGATTCGCCCGGAGTAGGAAGATTTGCCCGGTGTAGGCCAATATTAGTTAAGACGTGAGTCCGCTAAGTCTTACCGTTTAGTTGGGTAGTAGTACATCGTCTCCTCGAAGAGCTGAACGCGGACGTCAATTTATTCTTCTCTTCATTCTTTCTTGTCATTGTATTCTTCTCTCTATCTTGTATTTAATATCCATATCATGAGGTTGAATTGAAATCCGTAAGTCATCACTGGCAACACGCACTGGTTATACACTTTAGTTTTCAGAGATTGAGGTATACCTGACGGGAAGATGTGTCGTAATTTCCCGAACACTGCTCAGCCGAGTTGAATCCGTCGATTGACCTCTCGGTCGAAGTTGGACTCACCTAGTCGGACTATTTGTCCCAGGTAAACGTACTCGTCAACAACTTCGAGCATAGTGCTCCCAACAACTACCGGTATAGGTGAGACATGGACATTAAACATGATCTTTGTTTTGTCCATGTTCATCTTAAGACCTATCCGTTGGGAGACACCATTGAGGTCATTGAGCATGGTACTAAGGACCTGCAGCGATTCTGCCATAAGGACTACATCGTCGGCAAATTGAAGGTGAGTGATGTACTCGCCATTGATGTTAATACCGTATCCTTTCCAGTCCAGTAGCTTGAAAACGTCTTCCAATGCAGCGGTGAAGAGTTACGGGGATATAACATCACCCTGTCTTACACCTCTCTGCAGTTGGATAGGTTTCGAACTCCGGTTCTGTACTCGGACAGCCATCGTAGCCCTACTGTACAAACACTTCAGCACTTCGATATACCGACAGTCAACTTGGCACCGCTGAAGGGACTGTAGCACCGCCCACATTTCGACGGAATCAAAGACTTTCTCATAGTCCAAATATGCCAGGCAAAGGGGCAGTTTGTACTCTTCGGTCTTCTGTACAATCTGCCGCAGGGTACCTATGTGGTCTATGGTACTGAAGCCTTTTCGGAAACCGGCTTGTTCGGGAGGCTGGAAGTCGTCGAGTCTGCGTGCGAGACGATTCGTAATGACTCTCGAAAACAGCACGTAGACACGGCTCAGAAGAGAAATCGGTCTCTAGTTCTTCAAGAGAGCGTTGTCGCCTTTCTTAAAGAACAAGACCTCCGCGCTTCTGCTCCACGCCTCCGGAGTAGTGCCACTATGGAGGACGGAATTGAAGAGCTTCTGAAGGACTTCAAGTACCGGTGTTCCACCCGCTTTCAGAAGCTCCGCTGTAATTCCATCCTCGCCCGGTGTCAGATAAGACTTGTTCTTGGATTGTTACTCACACTTGCGTGTGGCTCCAACGATGATGTGTATAGCTGCCCATAGAACCTCTCAATCTCATTCAGAATCTCAGGTGTCCCGGAAACGATGTTGCAACACTCAGTCTTCAGCTTTGACAGTTGGCTCTGTTTGGCAGACAGATCTCTGGCAAAGACTTTGGAGCCCTGGTTCCGCTCAATCGCTTCTTTAATACGAGCAGTATTAAAGTTGCGTAAGTCTCGCCGCATGCATTTGGAGATCTGTCTGTTCAGTTTCCTGTATGCTGTCAAATCTGTTGACGATTGCAGCCTCATCTCCCATCTAACATCCATGAGATTAAGAGTGTGATCGGAGAGTTTTTGTGTTCTTCTGCGGCGGGTCTTGCAGAACTTAGCTGCGACCGCATGGACAGTTTCCACGAGCTTGTCATTCATATCGTTCACTGCATTGCAATCCTCTAGGCACTGAAAGCGGTTTTGTAACTCGAGCTGAAAGGTTTCGGGATTCTGGATTAGAGCACGAGGGGGACGGAGCCTTGACTTCATTAGACGAGACCTCTCCAACTTAACGTTTAGGTTCAGTGTGCCTCTAACCATTCGGTGATCGCTGCCAGTTTTCACCCTTCCGATCACTGAGACATCACTGAACAGTTAGCGTCTGGTCGTCATAATGAAGTCAATCTCATTTTTTGTCGGCTCTGGGCTCGACCAGGTCCACTTCCTGTGGGGCCGCTTCTGGAAGAAAGAGTTCATCATAAAGAGTCCCTCTTTCTCCATGAAGTCGGCCAGCTGCTGGCCCCTTCGGTTCCGTTGCCCCACTCCAAATTTCCCTACCTTCAGCTCACCGCTTTCTCTTGTGCCTAGTTTTGCGTTGAAGTCTCCCATCAACACCGTGTAGTGGGTTTTGGAGGAATGCATGGCTCTGGAAATATCCTCATACATTTCCTCCACCTCCTCATCGGGATGTGCCGAGGTTGGTGCGTAAAACTGTATGACCTTCAGCGATCAGGTACGCGACCCTTGTCGACACACTCCTAATCTTTACAACGTTGTTGACGAGAGACTTGTGGACGATAAATCCGACACCTCCTTGAGATAGATGGTCGCCCTCCCGGTGGTAGAACAAGTTGCCGGACTCGAGGATTGCCATGTCCTCCCCATCTCTTCGGACCCCGGTTAATCCAATAATATGCCAGCGCAACTTGTCTACCTCTTCTTCCAGCTCCAGTATCTTCTCGTCAGTCCTCAGGGTGCGTGCGTTATATGTTGCCAGGTCGAGTCTTCGTTGGTGGCAACCGAACCTCCACCGGAGATTCTTAGCACCCCCTGCCCCGCCGTTACCATGGTCGCCAACGTAACCAAGAATAGCGGTTCCGCCGGGGACTGGGGCCGTTTTTTTGCGTCGTTATTCATGGGGGGATATTTGCGATAGTTGCCACGCTTGGCGAGCGGGTTGGCAACCACAGTTTTTTTATTATATCACAGTTGTTATCAGGAAGATGCTGCTGCTCATCTCCTGCCTGTCTCCCTCTGTCGCCTCTTACGACACCCACGGGAAGATATGGGGTAGTGGATATTCTCAACCGCCACTACACGGCTAACTTTTGTTTTGGTTACTTAAAGAACACGTACGTTTTATTTAAGTAACCAGTTCTATGAATTCTCACGATGAACTTAGCATGTCTTCTATAAGACAATGGAGCAAAAATTTATTTTCTGATTTTCTTCATTATTACTATTACAGTCACAAGTTTACTTCTGAATCGCCACCCTCTTAGATTGCCATTTGCCAATAAGCTTCGTCCTAAGCCACCAGCATTTGCCAATTCCCTACGTGTTTCACAAAATTGTCACTCAAACACGTCACGGGTTACGTAACACTGCGCTTGTCAGAACGAGGCTGTCATTCAAGGATCTGCCTTCTTCGTCATTTGTTAGTTCTTGGAGCTCTATGGTGAACCTGTTGCCACTTCAACTTGCTGATCTGTTGGGATGTGTCAGCTACTCTTGATCTTTTTCTTTTCGAATCTCCTCTCTGTAGCTTTCTCCATACATACATACATACATACGGTATACAGTAAGGGACCCCATTTCCATAAGTCATCATAGTCACCACATTTTGGCTACATGCGCTGGTTGTACATTTTGATGTTTGTTTTTAAATTCTGAGGTATATACCGGACGAGAATATTTGTTAAATTTGTTTTTAAATTAGATTTAAATTTACTTATTGAATTATCAATAATAATAATAAGATAAATTTTAAGTGTATTAATTTGGATATTTTGTATATGTAACGTAATATGGAACGGTTTTTGTTGAGAATGCAGATTGGAAGTACGGTTGACAGACGTGAGTCTCATTTTTTACTTTTGTAACCGTGTTAAAGTTTTTTGCGTGCAAAAAAGCGCTCATCTCGAACTGAACGAGAAAGTCAAGTCATACTTTGATAAGGGTATAAAGATTTGTTTATGATTAATTATATTTGATTTCAAAGATTTATAAATAAGGTAACAATAATCCTCGTATCAAAACGTATTCCTATTTATTAAGTTCGCGGTCTTACTCTTACTCGTGGTAGAAGCTAAGGCACTTGATGTAAATTCCATAGTACATGAGCAACAGTAGTTCACTCTTGGCCGGCACTGAATAAATTTAAATTGCAATTTTATGTTTGACTTACCACGTGTTCTGCAGTCAAGTGATATGCCGTGAGAAAACTAACATATTTGTAAAATAAAAATGAAACATTACGCTAGTAAGGTCTGGATTAGCAAGGCTTACCATTTTTTTTGTGAAACTGAAGTAACAAATGAAATTTCAGTCAACCTGACGGAAAGTAGCTATTGGTATTCATGGACACTAGCAGCCAACTTCAAACAAATAAAGTTACGGACGCGGTGTCACTTCTGAGGGCTACGACGGAATCCCTCATAGCTTTGCTATTATGACTACAAACTGCTTTAGAACTCTCGCAGAGACGAGAGAAGGCCTGAGACCAGCCGTGGGACTTATATACGATATAATTTAACCTTAGCTTTACTTATCAACAATAGTTTACATCTAAAGAGTGTGAAGTTTTAAGATTATGGTTCTTGTATTGTTAATAAAATAAAATTTTGTTAATAAAGAATATGCTTCAATTATTTTATTTTAAATCTGCTTTAATTCGCGGTAAAACCTTGTCGTAATGAGATGACACGATCCAGAAAGTGCCTGTGCAACCTTAATTAATACGATGCTTAACAGTACGGCAATCACGTTAAATATAGGTTATTTGAAAATTTATTGAATCTCTAGTTTATTACTTTAGTCGCCATACATGTAAATACAATTAACGTGTCAGTATATAATATTGAAATATCTAGCTTCTATTAACCTTCAGGAATATTTGCATGCTATTAAGGACTAAGTACCCATTTTAAAATTATTGTCTAACAGTCTGTCTGTCTGTCCACGCTAATCTCTGGACTGTTTTAATAGGCCAGTAAAAATAGAATTTTACTTTGCACTAAATTTTCGATCCATTTTTTTTATAAGGCTTAGGATAGGATTTGGAAATAAAAGATGCGAAACTTTATTTTCTACAATAATGGTTTCTATAACTTTTGCCATAAAGTGCATATTTTGTGAGATATCGGCTGAAAACGTTTTTTCAAGATGGCGGTTGAAGCGGCACCTGGATCTGTCAGCATTTTATAATTTTATGCTCAGTAAGTGATCCTAAACCCTATAAAAAATTGGATTAGAAATTTAGTGCAAAGTTGACCAAAAAAAACGTCTATTTTTACTTTACTATAACCATTTGTGATGAAATTTTATGTACAGATAAGTACAGTAATGTTATGATGGACTTAAGCTATGTTTTTTCCAAAAACTAAATTATTTAAAGTATTTTGTTACTTTATTAAGAGAAATAATGATTTTTGCTGCTGCATACAAATAGCGGATTATTAAACACGAATCGAAAGTAAGTAATTCTATTGAGTTAACTGAAGTCTCATTAGCAGACGATTATAAAAATATTCTATATCCTTACCCAATATACCAGTGCGAACCCAAATGAAATAACATTTGGTAAATTTAACTTACCAAATTGAAACGTATGTAATAATTAATTACTTTAATATTACTTGACTATACTTATATCATAAGTATAGTCAAGTAATATTATATGCAGGAAGTCGATGGATGCAGGTGGCTCAGGACCGTACTTTGTGGCATTACTTGGGGGAGGCCTATGTTCAGCAGTGGACTTGTGAAGGGCTGTAATGATGATGATGATGATACTTATATCATAACGTTTTATGTTACATTAGAATTTAAGTTTATATTTTTGTCTTATACACTGTGTATTAGATATTAACATTATTAAATGTTTTTATTTGAAATAAAAATAAAATAAATAATTTTTGGATATACCAAAAATAAATCATATTTGATTATCTTATGTTTAAATAAAGCCCTAATTAATAGATCCTATGCGGACGAAGCTGGGGCGGATCTCTAGTATATCAAGGGTATTTTTATTAGTCCATAAACAGTCAACAGCTGGACATTGACCTCGCCTACAGACAGTGGTAGATTTATCAATATTCTTATGGTCGACAGCCGGATTGGCGATCACAATACGAGACGAGACCAGGCGGCTCTTTTAGACGAGATGTAAGTCTGGGCTTTGATTCTTGGTTACATTGTGTGTGTGTCGCATTGACTTTATTCAGAAGTTACTATGAAGAAATTAGTTTAGTTTAGTTTAGTTTACGACGGGCTGTTTTCTGCAACTCCACGTCTAAGCGCGTATTTAGCGTGTGGGCAGGAATAATATGCTTATTCGAGCCATGATTTAGTTTTTTCTTTTTAGATTTTAGGGTCACTTTTTACTTTTTAATAAAGATTTAATTTTTGAATAAACCTTTGCTTTACCCAAGGTGAGACTATTAATCGAGTCATCGTCACCCACGCAAACATCAATAAGTACAAAATATTGAACAACATCATAACAGTTTCTAATTCTCTAACCACAATCAGTGAAATCAGTAGCTTCGAGACGTCGCATTGCTCAAATGAAAAACTGTATCAGCCTAGAAAACCACCTTGCGGGATGTCAAAGAAAGTGAAAACCAACGGCCATTGGCGTTATTATAGCCAATTTAATTTGATACGTTGTCATACTCAAATAACGAAACATTACGAGACTATTGTAGCTCTTGTTGGCTGGATTTCCTATGAACGTAACAACACTCTTTATCTATTATTGAGATAGAACATTAGTGAGAAGGAGCCGCGGGCGCATGAAGATTGCTGCTTGGTTGCTGTGGTTTTATTGTTTATATTTGAATATCTGATTCACAGATGTTATTGTACCATCATTAGAACGTATATGTTGTTATAATGGACAGGTTCGTTTTCAACTTGCATTCCAAAGTGAACCTATTATCATTTGTTATTGTAGGTACTTAAAAATCTGTTGTTTCCGTTAAGTGTTTCTTTATTGAGATTCCATTTTACAGGTTGTGACGGTAAAAACAGTTTTTATCCTTCGGGTCATTCCAATTTCCCGGTTTCTAGATAATATCAAGGTAAAATATCCTTAATCTAATAAATTGAACTTGAACCGGCATTTAAATAAGTAATAAATCATTTTTACATTGTCTAATTGGCACAAACTGCATTCAGTGTAAGAAGTAAAAAGCTTCTCTTCTCTCTGGTGCTAAATCTATTTGAAATTAAATAAAAGCTTTCAAATTGTCGTCACTAAAACCTTTACATTTTCTTATAAACTAGCTTTTTTTACAGCGGTTTTGCTCGCGTGGACTTCGCTTTAGTAAAATCATTGATATCCCATGCTATAAGTCGCAACCTTTATTTCTTAGTCAAAATTTGCAGCCTATATATTTTCATTATTGACGAGTACCTGAGACAAACTGTCCGATAAGGTAACTCCAATTTTAAGCACGAGTCAAGAGACGAATCTAACTCCGCTGGTTAGTTCTTGACCGTTATAACTAAGAGCCTTAAAACAAAAGTGAAAAACCGGTGCGTTAATGACGCTAATGACGACTGACGGAATAGAAGTAGTCGTTCACTGCTGGGTGTATGAGGAAACCGAAAGTCACTCAGCGGGAGAGCTGTGCTTGGAATGTCTCTGCGTGATAAAATCCATAAAGAGGCTATTTTCGTGGTGGAGCCAAGCTGCAGCTATATTATGGTTGTAGCACGAATTTGTCGGCTTGATCGGGGTAGGACCACACTCTCACAGAATCATCATTCATCACCATCATTATAGCCCTTCACACAAGTCCACTACAGAACATAGGCTTCCACCAAGAAATGCCACAAAGCACGGTGCTGAGCCGCCTACTAGAGAGACGGAGACCCTTATTACTGGAAACGAGGCATTCTGTGTTGGCCCTCAAGCAGGAGTGACAACGCATCTGATTATAATTCTTAAAAGAGTAAAGTAAAGTTACAGCTTATATACGTCCCACTGCTGGGCACAGGCCTCCCCTCATTTCTGAGAGGGTTTTAGGGCAAGGAAGTGTCCGCCGCGCTGCCCCAATGCGTGTTGGCGAACTTCACATGTCATTTTTTTCTTATTCCTTGGACATGCAGGTTTCCTCACGATATTTTCCTTTACCGCCGAGTACGTGGTAAATCACCACTTAAAATTGCAATTAACAATTTCATTGGTGGTGGAAATTTAGTATAACTATCAACATACTAAATTTCATGCAAATCCGTTCTGTAGTTTTTGCATGAATAGTGAGTATACTGACAGAGACAAAAATTCTAAAAATCACCAACTTGACTCCCTTATGTAGCCTCTTTGACTTGTTTTTTTTTCAGAATTTACATTCTTCTGCTATTACAGGCCTCTTCTCATTTCTGGTGGGTTTTTGGGACAGAAACTGCGCTTTCCCAATGAGTGTTGGCGGTCTTCAAATATCCGTGAAATATTTATAATTCAAAAATGCAATTTTATAACGGTGCCCTTCACCGTTAAGTACGTGGTAAATCTTAAAAAAGACTAGAGGGTGCGTTTTCACCTCGGAGGACTTAGATGGAAATTCTCATAGCCTGTAAATATACTTGTTCTATTAAAGTTCAGATTCTGCTATTTATTGGCAGAAAGTGGTAACATGGTGTTACCTACCCATGAAGACTCCTAGTTCTAGGTAGAGAGGAAGCCCTCATCATCATCATTACAGCCCTTCACGAGTTCACTCCTGAACACAGGCCTCCCCCAAGGAATTCCACAAAGCACGGTCCTGAGCCACCTGCATCCATCGACTTCCTGCATGTCTTGCCAGGTCGTCACTCCATCTAGTGGGGGGTTGCTCTACGCTACACCTACCGGTACGAGGCTGCCACTCGGGAACGTGAGTCTTTACAATTGCAAAAAAAAAATCAATTCAGACCTTGGCCTATCAGCGGACTATGAAATTGAAATGCGAGCTTTTACCTCCTGAGTTACGACGGCTCACTTTCATTACACGTTTAAGATACTATAATATTACACATTTATATTACGCAGTAGAACATGGTCACTAATGGAATATAATTGTAAATTTGCTTTGTTTATTGCATTGGTCTCAGCAGCCGGTAGCCTCAGCTGTACGCCACCAAAAACAGAAAAAGATTTTTTTATTATTTCTTATCGTTGTCGCGATGCCAAAAAAGATCGCGGGTGCGCATTACGGGCATAAATTTCGTGGCTAATTAGTGCAATCTTGCGGGCAGCGCCTCGCCGCGCCGGTCCATGCCAAACATTCGTGTCTTCCGCACAGCTTGTTATTTGGGAATTCGCTCTTATTTCACTGGATATTTTTTTGGGTTCCATTATTATAATTACTTTGATTTATATGTTGTTTATTAAATCAATTATTTAATGACGTTGTGGCGATAGAAGGAAAAAGGGAGTGTTCTGCCCGGGGAGCGGCCGACACTACGTGATAGTTCGGAGATGTTCTATATATACTGTTTATGATTCAAAATTTTGATAGCGCGATTTAGGCTTCGTTGTGTTTCGCTTGTGGCGGCAGAGGTGAGCAGTAAGGCTTAGAACTGTATAGCGCAGAGAGCAGCTTGAAGGAACAGGAAGTATTATTATTCCAGTGCTGCGATGAACCTTGTGAAGCTTGCAGGATATGAAGACATCTGCAGAAGATATCTGCTCGGGAGCGAATGGGTGGGTTATTCTATGACGATGATGAAGCTTGAAGTTACCGAAGGTTGTTGATTGCGTGTTCAGATCACGTCGGGATCACCACTGTGGCGATAGGAGGAAAAAGGGAGATCTCCCGCCGGGCAAGGTGTTCTGCCCGGGGAGCGGCAGACACTCCGCGTGATAGTTCGGAGATGTTCTATATATACTGTTATATCTATCATATATAGCGTGATTTAGGCTTCGGTGTGTTTCGCTTGCGGCGCGACGACAGCGCCGCCACGACGTAAATAAAACAAAATATTTACACCCTTATAACATTAGGGTACTAAAATAAGGCAACATATTTTTAAACATTTTCTAGTGTATTACGAGTATACATAAACAATTATCTTTGTGTTATCTATTACTAACTGTTAAAGTCGAACGATGTATTTATGTTATTTATTTTTATTATAAAGTAATATAGTTCATAACAGATAACAGAATAACTAATGAACATGTGTGTTATTCTTCCGATAGATTATATCCATTCTATATTGTTTTCTTATTTTAATTTGAGATCTTGTATTCATTTGTTTGATTTTGCACTTTAATGTTGTAATTTTACGGCATTTCCCCTCGCGGTAAAGTGCGGACTAACACTTCTCGAGAAGAATATAACTTTTTGCAGTAAATCATACGTGCGAACATAGATAGATAACATATAAAACCTTTAAAAACAATACATTCTTGTACAAATGACAGCTTAGCTAGGATTCGAACTCAGGCCCGACAACCAAGCCCACTAATATGATTACTATGTCACATAATACTACTGAATTTTAAACATTAGTAAACAAAAGCAATAACTCTTTAATTTTTAACATGTCATTGATAATATTATACGGAACCCTTAGGTTGTAAAAATAATGTCAACGTACGTTTTTTGCACATGCCACGAAGAAGACGCAGACGTGAACTTTTTTTTTCATGTCAGTCCAGTATGAAACACTGATTTGAGTGTACTCAAGTATATCAATTATTTAACTAACTGTATCGAGGAAGGAAGCACTTCGTTAATACCACAATTTAATTATTATAAAGCAAAAATAAATTGAAGCAGCAAACATATTATGTAGATAAAACGAGTCTGTAATTAAGAAACCAGATTAGTTGCTTATTTATTTTAGGCATATTCCACCTTAAACTATTACTTGTTTTAAACAATAACTTCAAATGTTCACTTATACTAAATACACGCTTATTTAATTCTTCGTCTAAACATAAATAAAATTATAGTTTGTGTGTGTAATTTTCAGCCTCCAAATAATTTTTGTTTGTATACTTCATTTATAACATAAAAAATTAAAAAAATCTTTGTCAATCCAAAAGGTTTTAAATTCCAAACCAGTTTGCATATGATATCCTTACTTGAATTTTGTCTGCTAGATACCATCCCGTGCGGTATGATAAAATGTCTCCTTTAAAGTGGAGTGTGGAGTTGGTACCTAAGTAGTTTTCAAACTACATATATTTTAAATTTAAAAATTGCAAATTTGTATATTAATCAATTAAATACCTACCCACTCAACGCACGATGTGTTGAAATAAAAAAATATTCAGTGTTTGATTATATTATAATATAATCTTCAATATCATTCACGGAATATAATTTTGAAATTCTACCACAGCATTTTCTGGTCCTTTTGCCTTTACTATGATAACAGTGAATTTAGTTTGTGCATATTGCCCGCTTGGATTAGAATTAGTGTGCTCTCAGTTAATATATTTGCACGTGGTAGAGCCATGCTGCAGCTATATTACTGGTATAGTTGCAGCACGAATGTGTCGGCTCCACTGGGGAAGGACAACGCTCTCATAGAATACCACCGTAAAATAGCAGCTTAACGCCATCGTGTTTCGTATGGTGGGTGTAGAGAACTGGAGACTCTTTTTACTGGAAACGAGGTATTCCATCTGAGTCCTCATGGGTGACAACTCACATGCATTTGGATTCGTAATCGAGGATAGATGTAGATGTCTATGGGCCACAGCAACTACTTACCATCGGGTGGACTGTGTGCTCCTTTAACACCCTTATCCTAAAAAAATAATAATAATATAAATTATTATATAAATTATATAATTATAAATTATAGATCTGGTACATGGTCTAAAGACGTGCATATAGCTTGAGCTTAGTGCAAAATTCATAGATTTTGTATAATAAGAGAAGAGTGTGGTTTGCAAGATGATGTTGTGACCAGGATTAAGAAAGGAATGCTTCGGTGGTTTGGTCATGTGGAAAGAATGAATGAGGAAAGAGTGACAAAAAAAATTTATGTTGCAGAAGTGAATGGCAGAGTCGGAAAGGGACATCCTAGGTGAAAATTTATCGACCACATTGGCGATTTATTGAAAACGGGCCAAATTAGGAGTACCCTTAACCGACGAGCTTGTATGCGTAGGTGTATGGATGTGAAGGAGGCGAGAGAGGTGTGTCAGGATCATGCCAAATGGAAGTCTGTAGTCTCTGCCTACCCCTCTGGGTGACAGGCGTGAGTGTTTATGTATATGTATGTCATAGATTTTGGTACCTCGTCGATTTCCTCTCTTTTACGTTTCAGCATCATCATTACATGTCATTATAAGTCCAATTACGAATAAATTTTCACATAATATGGGTTTGAGCCAAGTGCATCTATCGACGATTTAGTAGGGGTCGCCTAACACCGTGCTAGCCTAGGTTCTCGGTTCTTCGAGCTATGTGCCCATTTCGTTGCCACTTTGGCCAACTGGTTTTAGTAAAATAGGCGTAGCATAAGTTACGTTTAAAATATATTTTTTAATTTGTCTCAAAAATGATATTACATGGTTTATATGTTATATACATACAGTTTTTTTTAGTTGATAGAGTTGCGTTTCATTAAGCTATATAATTTTCTATGGTTTAAAAGCTTACGGTACGAAATTAAAGAAACCTGTTGCGTCCGCGCTGAATTTATAATATGACGGGTGACGAGTCGACCTGACAGAAAATCTAGATTGTACGCTAAGGGTTCTGTACGATTAATGAGTACATGCATTAATGTTGAATATTTTATGATTAAATATTACAAGCTACAGTTTTTTTTCTATTGTTAATTAAATATATTAAATTGACCAATCACAAATTTGTGACCAAATTACATAAAATATTTTGGAAAAATCTGTTATATTATGTTTAAATGTTATTATTCATTAACGTCGTGGAGCTAAAAATGTCTTAATTAAATTCTTAACTATATTAAAGACGGTGATTATGTTTATTTATCCATTTATTACCGTCCCATGTAGTGGCGGTGTAAGAATATCCGAGGAAAAGAAATCCAGGAGATTGGCAGCAGCGTCTTTTTGATAACAATAATTAAAAAAATTACGGTTTCCAACCTGCTTGAAAATCATAGCAAATATGAGACAACCTATGGGGGAAGCTTATATTCAACAGTGGACTTTTATTGGTTGTAATGGATGGGTCCATTTGCTATCGTCTATAAAATGTTCACCATTGACCTTAGGCTTCCCTGCGCTCCCCTGTCACCCAAGGGGCGTCGCCCCCGATACGGCTAAAAGGATCGCTCACCAGGTCCCATATAATCACGCAGCCGGCTGCGTGGTATGCTTTGAGCATTCACCACCTCCCTCCTCCAATTTCCATGGGGTAGCCCTTCTTTGCATCTTTTTTTATAGGATAGGGTGCAAACGAGCACACAGTCCACCTGATGGTAAGTGGTTGCTGCGGCCCATAGACATCTACGTATATCCCCAATTACAAATCAAAATGCAGATGCTTTGTCACCCGTGAGAGCGTGGTCCTTCCCCGGTCGAGCCGACCCATTCGTGCTACAACTATACTACTAATATAACTGCAGCGTGGCTCTACCACGTAAATCTGGGCGCAAAAAAAACCTAAAGCTTCTAATATAGAGTGCCTCATAGGGGAGGATAATTGCCGTAGTTACCTCACTAAGCTTAGCAATCACAGTTTTTTTTTAATATTTTGTGTTGTTATCAGAAATATATTGTTGTCCATTACATGTTTTGTTTCCCTTTGTCGCCTCTGACGATAGCCCCAGTGGCTAATAGTATAGTTTTTTTTATAGAATAAGGATGAAAACCGAGCGCACAGTCCACCAGATGGTAAGTGGTTCCTGTGATCCATACACATATACATCTATACTCGTTTGCGAATCAAAATGCGGATGCGTTGTCAGTGTGAGGACTAAGCTGGAATGCTTCTTTTCCCGTAAAAAATGATCGTATGGTGAGTGTAGAGAACCGGTTTTCTACACTCACCATACGCCATAAGAATTCTGTGAGAGCGTGGTCCTTCTCCGGTCGAGTGGGAAATAATTATGTATATATTTATGTTATTGCTTGTATTAGACTAAGAAAACTATACTAGATATTTTAACAAGTTTCTTTTCTTTCTAAATACATAGAACATTAAAGGATAGATTTGATCACCAATTTATTATTAATATGAACGTATGTGTTTATTCCTTTTCCATTTTTATATGTTTAAAAACACGTTAGTATTTTCTCCCGTATTGTGGAGGCCGATTACAAACATAAATTTTTCAAGGACAAACATTTGACTCGGAAAAATTATTTGGAAACTGTACAAATACTAGTTCCATGCGGGATTAGAACCCGCGGCCCTTAGCGCTGCAAGTCATTGAACTAACTTATGTTTGTAATTTAATATAATTACTGCTGTTAACTTTTCGTTATTTTAATTTAAAAGAAGCACTCTAAAAGACAATTTAATATTATAGCGTATTAAATACAACCATCTTTGTATTTTTTGATATCTTTGCAACGCATTGGAAATTTTTGAATTGGTTTCGATATAATTTGGAGGAAATCCATCCAAAAATACCGGTTAATAGCAGTATCGAGCCGCAGTTGCAGCGAGCGCTATATAATTTAGTAATACTGGACGACATTATGCACAATAGTGTCGACGCTTATCGTCACAGCTGCCGTGTAATTATTGATGGCCGGTACACTTATTATCGATGCTTGGCTAATTTATCGAGCGCTATCGTAAGTTTCTTGATTTGTGGTAACTGCATTAAAATGAGGTATAACCACATCCAACGCTCACAAAACTGAGGTGATAATCGAATTTGTTCGTATTTACGTCTATAATTACAACGGTTGTTAGCTATCGGGATATGATTCGTTATTTACTTCATGCAACATGCTTGTGGTTTATTTAAATACGTAGTTATAATATAAAGAGCTTATATCAAAATTATTCTATCGTAATTATTATAAATAATTATTAGATATGAGTGTCGAAAGATGGTTCTAAATAGATATCAATTATCAAATATTTGATTTAGAATACTCTTAAAGAAAATAAAACTTGAATTGCTGTTTGAGAGATAAGGTTATTTATTATTACTGCTTTTTCCATGTCTAGCAAAAATTGTATGCGATATTTTGTTGAAAAGCGTTTGATGTCCTTGATATAGAAGATTTACTTTAATGGCGCTGAGTACGAAGTAATATCACTCATTAAATTGTAATGGTAAAATGGTCGCCACGTGACTTGAAGCATCATTACCGTCTCTATATCTAGAGCTCGATATCGATAAGCAAGTTCGCCCGTTTATTAGCGTCCAACCGTACGACTCTATAATTAATTTATCAGGCCCTCATCAAAATATCTCCGCGAGGCATGAGGTCTTGACTAAAGCAGGGCATTTCAACCTTATACGGATTCATAGCATACATACATACATATACGAACTATGATGTGGTAGAGATGATATACTGGCCAATTGGATGTACTCGTATATTTTTTTTTATAGAAGAGGGGGCAAACGAGCATGCGGCTCACCTGATGTTAAGTGACTACCGCCGCCCATGATCAACCGCAACACCAGGAGAATTGCGGGTGCGTTGCCGGCCCTTTAGAAAGGAGTAAGCTCTTTTCTTGAAGGTCCCCAGGTCGTATCGGTCCGGAAAAATCGCCGGTGGTAAACTATTCCACAGAGAGGTTGTACGTGGAAGAAAACTCCTTATGAAACGTACAGTGGTGGACCGCCAAGCATCAAGATGGTGTGGATGTATCGGGAAGTTTGCCGTGTAGTGCGTTCACGAAATTTGGCGGCTGGGATTAATCCGAACAATTCGTCAGAGCACTCCCCGTGATAGATGCGATAAAATACGCAAAGAGATGCAACATCTCTTCGCAGCGCCAGTGAATCGAGCCGATCGGAAAGCACTCGGTCGTCGACGATTCGAGCCGCTCTGCACTGGACGCGGTCAAGTGGAAGGAGCTGGTACTGGGGAGCCCCAGCCCAGAGATGGGAACAGTATTCCATGTGCGGCCGAACCTGCGCCTTGTAAAGTTGCAGGCGGTGTGCCGGCATGAAATACTGTCCCGCTCTGCTGAGCACGCCAAGCTTTTTAGAGGCCAATTTGGCCTTACCTTCCAAGTGACCACGAAACTGCACGTCACTCGATATGTCGACGCCGAGGATTCCGATACTGGCTGAGGCAACAAGGGGAGTGCCTTGAAACTGAGGGGATACGACAAAGGGGTTCTTTTTAGCGGTTAACGCGCAAACTTGTGTCTTCTGGGGGTTAAACTGGACTAGATTTAGTCGTCCCCAATCCGAGACTCTGTTCAGCAAAGACTCGACTTCAGACACAAGTTTGTCCCGGCACTCGGAGACGTTTTCCCGAGAAATATTGGCTCGGCCGGTGTAAAGAGCATCACCAGTGCTGTCATCTGCATAGCAATGAATGTTACGGGTATGCAACATATCATTGATATGCAGAAGAAACAGCGTTGGCGATAGCACGCAGCCCTGTGGAACACCAGCATTAATAGGCTTGCAATCGGAGCTTGCACCGTCTACAACGACCTTGATGCTCCGATCTGCAAGAAAGCTGGTGATCCAATCGCACAATTTCTCGGGAAGCCCATAGGAAGGGAGCTTCGAAAGAAGCGCTTTGTGCCAAACCCGATCGAAGGCCTTCGCAACGTCCAAACTAACGGCCAATGCCTCCCCCTTGAACTCTACTGCCTCCGCCCATCTGTGCGTGAGGTAGACCAGAAGATCACCAGCTGACCGACCACGGCGAAAACCGTATTGGCGGTCACTAATCAGCTGGTGATCTTCAAGGTACCTCATGAGCTGGCAGTTTACAATGGACTCCATTGTTTTGGAGAACAAGGAGGTGATGGCGATTGGCCGGTAGTTGGACGGGTCTGAGCGGTCGCCTTTTTTAGGGATCGGGTGGACAAAAGCCGTCTTCCATGATTTTGGGACTACGCCGTATATTTTTGTTAATTGTAAATCACATAACTTATTTATCTTTGTGGGATTCTTTGGGGGAGGCCAATGTTCAGCAATGGACTTTTTTATAGGATAGCGTGACAAACGAGCACACAGTTCATCTGGTGGTAAGTGGTTGCTGTGGCACATAGACACCTACGTGTATCCTCCATTACGAATCAAAATGCAGATGCGTTGACACCCGTAAGGACTAAGATGGAATGCCTCCTTTCCAGTAAAAAGGGTCTCCGGTTTTTTACACACACCATACGAAATACAGCAGCATTAAGCACTATTTCACACTGGTATTCTGTGAGAGTGTGGTCCTTCTCCGGTCTAGCCGACCCATTCGTGCTACAACTATACTACTAATACAACTGCAACATGACTCTACCACATATAAATTACTAAATTAAGGACAGTAATAATGATGATGATGATTATTAAATTTTAAATGTAATGCAATCCCAATAACTTTTCGCTGATTAGTGGGGACTTCACCATTGCATTCCTAATTCTTTGGCTTTAGTATTTTCATTCCTAAGTCTACAACTGGTCTCGTAATATATATATATATATATATATATATATATATATATATATATATATATATATATATATATATATATATATATATATATATATATATATAAACATTATTTTTATGCAATAAAACAGCGCAATAAATGAAAATTTTATCACTATATTTCAATGTTTACAAGTTTGTGAAGTTTAGTAGTTTTCAATTCTGACGTGCAGTTTTACGACTAACAGGTGCTTTTATAGAAAAGGGACAACGAGCATCCGGCTCACCTGATTGTGTCAACCGCCTCCCATGAACAACTGCAACATCTGGGGAATTGCAGTTGCGTTGCTGGTCTCGTAAAAAGAAGTAAGTTCTTTTCTTGAAAGTTCCTATGTCGTATCGGTCCGGAAAAATTGCCGGTGGGAGGAAACCTTTATGTCTGAGAAATGAAAAGAAAAAATATTTCAAAGACATGTAAAGTTCGCCATTTCGCATTGGGGCAGACTACACGACGCACTCTTCCTTGCCCTAAAAACCACTCAGAAATGAGTGGTGATAGATGATATAAGTATATATTATAGACTGTAACTTTACCTTTCAATGATATAAAATATTACAGACTTAGAATGAGATTATAAGTTAATAAAACTAATAATTAAGGTTATTTATGTTAGTAGTAGTTAAATTAGCATTAATAAGACTTTGTGTTTGTTACATAGTATTCTTAAACATTGAGAAAAAGGTGACGTCGCAAGTCCGTTTTAATGATACCTGCAATGAAAAATAGTCTCTCAGATGCGACAGAACTCATAAGTACTAAAATATCTACTTCTGATACTAAAGTATCTACTTCTGCGCCATTTTTTTCAAGTTCGGGTTTAAGACTTTATTGCGCCAGAAAACAAGCGGATCTGCGTATCTCGAAATATTAAGACATTTGAAAGGTATTGATGTATCGGCAATAAATATATCGCCAATGCAGACTTGTTGGCAAAACCAAAATATCACCGATATACCGCTATCAGTATCGATAACGGATACATCCCTAATGATGTTGCTAAACATAGACATTTCCCAAATATCGTTATAAAGCCATGATTCAGAGCCCTCCATTCGTGGCGTCACAACAAGTTTTATCAGGTCGTCAATCCGTCCAGTAACATACGTACTTACCGATTGATTGTCAATTTTACGATTTACACGGCCAGCGGCCAGTCTATTGAGCACTTAATCTGAATATGTATTTTAACGCTAAAGTTCGGGAATCAGTTAGAGTGCAGATTAACCAGTTAATCTGCATATTACCTGGCTGAATCCGTTAAAATGCGAAAAAAAAATTACTCAGTTCTTACTTTAACTAGTTAATCTGCAGACTTCTTATGTAATCTGAAAAATAACAACTAAGCATTCGTTTAAGTGAATAAAATAGGTTTTTGCTTGAATGAAACATTCGAATTCATTGTCAAATTCAAGTCAAAATTGATTTTGACCAACGTTCTTAGTCAGAAGTGGTTTTCTCTGAATTAAAGTTCAGACTATCGGTAAAAACTCGCATTATCAGTAACAGTAGATTAAAGTGCGGCTATTATAATGATATAAAATAAGTAGTTTTAAAAAATAATAACCATCTTCCTTCTAATACTTTTTATTGTTATTTAATTACCCGGTTTACTTTACTGGCCCCCGTATTGCCCGGTTTACTTTACTGGAAAAACGAATAATAGCGTTAACTATATAATTGATGACATTGACCAACTTTTTGTATCAATAATTAATACATGCTCACCAGTATAAACACATGCAATTGTCAAACATCCAGGTAGGATGTTGACATTGCTGTATCTACATTCTACCGCAAAACATTCGTTATATCAATTGTAACTTCTTTAGCTTACACATTCTCATGCACCGCATTTCCTTAGATTGCGATTTTGACAGAATGTGATTACCATGCTCTAGTACACTACCTATCCAATTTTGCAAAATTATATTATTCAAGACCATCAAGCATATTAATCAAAGTGATGGTGTCGTGGCATATTTAAAGACGCACCTATTGGCTATATGCGAAGAACCAGACTCTCAGCAATCAGCTTTTGGGCTCATAATAAAGATAAACACCGACGTGGCAATAGTCTGTATGTATTGCTCACCGTTATTAGACAATATAAATAGTTTCCCCTTAGTCCTTAATAACATTTTTCTGTCACTACGTTCATTCAAATCTGTTGTCATAACAGCTGATTTAAATCTAGATATCAAACCCGATACACCCGACATGCGATTACACGAATATTTGAATTGTCTTGCTTACCACGGATATCTTCCTGCCCATACTCTTCCAACCAGGAGTAGCAATTGTTTAAATCAAACGATCCTAAAAACAAAGTCTCCCACTCTTACTTTTGTCTATAGCTCCACAGTGACTGATCACTACTCCACATTATTTTGCATACACACCCAACATATACGAACGGTCACTTCAATCATCACTAGGATCGACTATGAGGGGTTTGACAAATCAGTATTACATCTGGACTTCAACCCTTATTTCTCTATAAGACTTGCAAATATAGCTACCGATAAACTCATTCAATTAGTAAGTTTGGCCATTTCTGATAACTTGACGGTTAAAAAAGTTCCTTCAAAAAACCTTTTCTAGTAGCTATGTATCTGTGTCTCCGAGCAGGTGACCGATCCATCACTTGTATTAAGCGACATACTTAATTAACAGAATGCAAGGTCGACTGATGAAATAGGCCTAAAGCAACCACTAGGTGTTCTTAAAATCATAATATGTTACGCAAAGTTTAGTGACGTTGAAATCTTTTGTAGCGCGCTTTGATGCAGCTTTCTTTTAAAAGATTTGCAGTGTCGTAAACTGCCTACCTATTTATCTTGAAACTTTTTATTTTTTGTCAAATAAAGTTTTCCATGTATCGCAAAGAAAAACATTGCATATATATTCTACAGGTGGTAGGTAGGTAGGTTTCTAGCAAACGATGAAAATATGAAAACCGCTGTCCGTCATACGTGTCACGCACAAACTGAAACTGAAACAGAAACTTTTTTGTTCAATGTAGATCATAAACAATACTTATTGAAGGTCACTTTTTTCATTTATCACTGGTTCGCAAAAAAAACTCTGTCCTGGGAAGAACCAGCAAGAAACCCAGCGGGACTATATAGTTTTTTTTTTTTCAAATAATAGCTTACAATCATGTTTATAATTAACAACACAAGACAAATTAGAAATAGCTTGGTAGCGATCACCCTTCCCAGGGGTTATTATCATCCATAAATTCCTTAATATTATAATAAACCTTTTTATACAAACATAGTTTTAAAAAATTTTTGAACGTTGCGTATGACAAATTTTGTATATTTTCTGGGATTTTGTTGTAAAAGCGTATACATAGCCCCAAGAATGAATTACTGACTCGGTGGAGTCGAGTGAATGGTACTACTATCTTGTGTCTGTTCTTAGTATTTACAGAAACTTATGTATAATAACTTTACTCAAACTTATGTATCATATAATTCGGATAGTTATAATAGAATTATAGAATAAAATTAAAAAAATGTGTAAGTAACATACGGGAAGTGCCCAGATTAATTACATCTGCCAAATTTCACCAACGCACATCGCGACAAGACCCACATTACTAACCACATCATCTGGATGCTTATCGGTCCACTACTCTGCAAATCTCTAGGCGTTTTCTACCTCGTTCGACTTTTTTGTGGAATAGTTTACCACCGGCAATTTTTCCGGACCGATACGACTTAGGAACTTTCAAGAAAAGAACTTACTTCTTTTTACGAGACCAGCAACGCAACTGCAATTCCCCAGATGTTGCAGTTGTTCATGGGAGGCGGTTGACACAATCAGGTGAGCCGGATGCTCGTTGTCCCTCTTCTATAAAAGCACCTGTTAGTCGTAAAACTGCACGTCAGAATTGAAAACTACTAAACTTCACAAACTTGTAAACATTGTAATATAGTGATAAAATTTTCATTTATTGCGCTGTTTTATTGCATAAAAATAATGTTTATATATATATATATATATGTTTATATATATATATATATATATATATATATATATATATATATATATGTTTATATATATATATATATATATATATATATATATATATATATATATGTTTATATATATATATTTATATATATATATATATATATATATATGTTTATATATATATATATATATATATATATATATATATATATATATAAACATTATTTTTATGCAATAAAACAGCGCAATAAATGAAAATTTTATCACTATATTACAATGTTTACAAGTTTGTGAAGTTTAGTAGTTTTCAATTCTGACGTGCAGTTTTACGACTAACAGGTGCTTTTATAGAAGAGGGACAACGAGCATCCGGCTCACCTGATTGTGTCAACCGCCTCCCATGAACAACTGCAACATCTGGGGAATTGCAGTTGCGTTGCTGGTCTCGTAAAAAGAAGTAAGTTCTTTTCTTGAAAGTTCCTAAGTCGTATCGGTCCGGAAAAATTGCCGGTGGTAAACTATTCCACAAAAAAGTCGAACGAGGTAGAAAACGCCTAGAGATTTGCAGAGTAGTGGACCGATAAGCATCCAGATGATGTGGTTAGTAATGTGGGTCTTGTCGCGATGTGCGTTGGTGAAATTTGGCAGATGTAATTAATCTGGGCACTTCCCGTATGTTACTTACACATTTTTTTAATTTTATTCTATAATTCTATTATAACTATCCGAATTATATGATACATAAGTTTGAGTAAAGTTATTATACATAAGTTTCTGTAAATACTAAGAACAGACACAAGATAGTAGTACCATTCACTCGACTCCACCGAGTCAGTAATTCATTCTTGGGGCTATGTATACGCTTTTACAACAAAATCCCAGAAAATATACAAAATTTGTCATACGCAACGTTCAAAAATTTTTTAAAACTATGTTTGTATAAAAAGGTTTATTATAATATTAAGGAATTTATGGATGATAATAACCCCTGGGAAGGGTGATCGCTACCAAGCTATTTCTAATTTGTCTTGTGTTGTTAATTATAAACATGATTGTAAGCTATTATTTGAAAAAAAAAAACTATATAGTCCCGCTGGGTTTCTTGCTGGTTCTTCCCAGGACAGAGTTTTTTTTGCGAACCAGTGATAAATGAAAAAAGTGACCTTCAATAAGTATTGTTTATGATCTACATTGAACAAAAAAGTTTCTGTTTCTGTTTCAGTTTCAGTTTGTGCGTGACACGTATGACGGACAGCGGTTTTCATATTTTCATCGTTTGCTAGAAACCTACCTACCTACCACCTGTAGAATATATATGCAATGTTTTTCTTTGCGATACATGGAAAACTTTATTTGACAAAAAATAAAAAGTTTCAAGATAAATAGGTAGGCAGTTTACGACACTGCAAATCTTTTAAAAGAAAGCTGCATCAAAGCGCGCTACAAAAGATTTCAACGTCACTAAACTTTGCGTAACATATTATGATTTTAAGAACACCTAGTGGTTGCTTTAGGCCTATTTCATCAGTCGACCTTGCATTCTGTTAATTAAGTATGTCGCTTAATACAAGTGATGGATCGGTCACCTGCTCGGAGACACAGATACATAGCTACTAGAAAAGGTTTTTTGAAGGAACTTTTTTAACCGTCAAGTTATCAGAAATGGCCAAACTTACTAATTGAATGAGTTTATCGGTAGCTATATTTGCAAGTCTTATAGAGAAATAAGGGTTGAAGTCCAGATGTAATACTGATTTGTCAAACCCCTCATAGTCGATCCTAGTGATGATTGAAGTGACCGTTCGTATATGTTGGGTGTGTATGCAAAATAATGTGGAGTAGTGATCAGTCACTGTGGAGCTATAGACAAAAGTAAGAGTGGGAGACTTTGTTTTTAGGATCGTTTGATTTAAACAATTGCTACTCCTGGTTGGAAGAGTATGGGCAGGAAGATATCCGTGGTAAGCAAGACAATTCAAATATTCGTGTAATCGCATGTCGGGTGTATCGGGTTTGATATCTAGATTTAAATCAGTTGTTATGACAACAGATTTGAATGAACGTAGTGACAGAAAAATGTTATTAAGGACTAAGGGGAAACTATTTATATTGTCTAATAACGGTGAGCAATACATACAGACTATTGCCACGTCGGTGTTTATCTTTATTATGAGCCCAAAAGCTGATTGCTGAGAGTCTGGTTCTTCGCATATAGCCAATAGGTGCGTCTTTAAATATGCCACGACACCATCACTTTGATTAATATGCTTGATGGTCTTGAATAATATAATTTTGCAAAATTGGATAGGTAGTGTACCAGAGCATGGTAATCACATTCTGTCAAATTCGCAATCTAAGGAAATGCGGTGCATGAGAATGTGTAAGCTAAAGAAGTTACAATTGATATAACGAATGTTTTGCGGTAGAATGTAGATACAGCAATGTCAACATCCTACCTGGATGTTTGACAATTGCATGTGTTTATTCTGGTGAGCATGTATTAATTATTGATACAAAAAGTTGGTCAATGTCATCAATTATATAGTTAACGCTATTATTCGTTTTTCCAGTAAAGTAAACCGGGCAATACGGGGGCCAGTAAAGTAAACCGGGTAATTAAATAACAATAAAAAGTATTAGAAGGAAGATGGTTATTATTTTTTAAAACTACTTATTTTATATCATTATAATAGCCGCACTTTAATCTACTGTTACTGATAATGCGAGTTTTTACCGATAGTCTGAACTTTAATTCAGAGAAAACCACTTCTGACTAAGAACGTTGGTCAAAATCAATTTTGACTTGAATTTGACAATGAATTCGAATGTTTCATTCAAGCAAAAACCTATTTTATTCACTTAAACGAATGCTTAGTTGTTATTTTTCAGATTACATAAGAAGTCTGCAGATTAACTAGTTAAAGTAAGAACTGAGTAATTTTTTTTTCGCATTTTAACGGATTCAGCCAGGTAATATGCAGATTAACTGGTTAATCTGCACTCTAACTGATTCCCGAACTTTAGCGTTAAAATACATATTCAGATTAAGTGCTCAATAGACTGGCCGCTGGCCGTGTAAATCGTAAAATTGACAATCAATCGGTAAGTACGTATGTTACTGGACGGATTGACGACCTGATAAAACTTGTTGTGACGCCACGAATGGAGGGCTCTGAATCATGGCTTTATAACGATATTTGGGAAATGTCTATGTTTAGCAACATCATTAGGGATGTATCCGTTATCGATACTGATAGCGGTATATCGGTGATATTTTGGTTTTGCCAACAAGTCTGCATTGGCGATATATTTATTGCCGATACATCAATACCTTTCAAATGTCTTAATATTTCGAGATACGCAGATCCGCTTGTTTTCTGGCGCAATAAAGTCTTAAACACGAACTTGAAAAAAATGGCGCAGAAGTAGATACTTTAGTATCAGAAGTAGATATTTTAGTACTTATGAGTTCTGTCGCATCTGAGAGACTATTTTTCATTGCAGGTATCATTAAAACGGACTTGCGACGTCACCTTTTTCTCAATGTTTAAGAATACTATGTAACAAACACAAAGTCTTATTAATGCTAATTTAACTACTACTAACATAAATAACCTTAATTATTAGTTTTATTAACTTATAATCTCATTCTAAGTCTGTAATATTTTATATCATTGAAAGGTAAAGTTACAGTCTATAATATATACTTATATCATCTATCACCACTCATTTCTGAGTGGTTTTTAGGGCAAGGAAGAGTGCGTCGTGTAGTCTGCCCCAATGCGAAATGGCGAACTTTACATGTCTTTGAAATATTTTTTCTTTTCATTTCTCAGACATAAAGGTTTCCTCACGATTTTTTGCTTCACCGATGGGAAAATCGTAAATGAGCACTTAAAATTGCAATTAACAATATCATTGGTGTCGGCGGGAATCGAACTCGCGGACTGCGAAATTTATAGCGTGAGCCTTATTTACATTTAGTCCCTGAGGAGTAATATTTGATATTAATTAAAAAACAAATATTTAATACATCTTGTGTTTTATGTAACGGAAACCTCCATGTAATAATTTAAATTTACTAAGTGTAAAACAGCGTATCGATACATCCCTACTTGTTACATTATGTTGAAGTTGTTGTTATATATATATATATATATATATATATATATATATATATATATATATATATATATATATATATATATATATATATATATATATATATATATATATATATATATATATATATACCTACCCTACTTACAACCGATGTGCCCCAAACCGTTTTTATTAGAAAGGCAATAATAATGAGAAGATGGCTTAGACTAATTAAACAATGCATTAGGCACTGTATAATAAGTTAACAAATTTCGTTTTTATACTATATACACGCCGGGCATCCGCTAGTATAGTATATATTTGAAAGTTATATAAATTAATGATATTTGTAAAAAAAGCTGCAACAAATATTTCCAGGTATTTTTTATATCCATGGCCGTGTAACCGCAAGTGTGCTCCCAAAATCATGCAACTGACCACAGGCTTATCCATTTCGTTGGATACATTTTATGTGTTGATATTTGTTTTTGTATATATAAGATATAAGTATCAACATTATAAAGAATATATAAATGTCAACGACTTTAAATTGATAGATAAATATTAATACAAAAGTTTCGGCCAAGAGGCATAAATACGTATAAAAGCAGAGGCCTTCAAGGCAGAAAAGAAGCATTACCTAATAGTGCAGCTAAAATCAATTAGCCAAATATTTTTATTTGTACAGAATTACTTTGATGTATATATTTACAAGTGCCATCTTCATCTCACAAGTCCACTGCTAAGTACAGGCCTCTCCCAAGTAATGCAGCAAGTACGGTCCTGTTAATTGTCTTCTGCACGCACCTAGGTACGTGTAGGTATCGGGCCCCGGGGTGTACCCCATTACCCGGATATCATCATACCCCATTACTATGGGGCAGTCATTATTTAGCCTATCTTGGCATGGTTGTTGCTACATTAATAATGTAGCCGGATAAGAATAATTTTCCCGTAGTTCACCGACTACGGGAAAAGGAGGTAATCTATAGAGGTAGTCTAAGTTGGCCTTTCAGCGGCATTGAGGGTTGTTACTCAACTCTCTAATCACATATAGAGAGGAGTTCTCTTGGAAGAGGTCGCCCGTCCGGTGGCCGGGTATGCAACGGCGCAAAGCCATTGAGGTGTTCGTGTGGCCCGTTATCGGCACGGTCAAACATGCCGCGCGCTAACCGGGCCACAAAGTCGTGGATACTCTCGACCTTCAAGTCGGCCGCTATCACGTCATTCCGGACGTAGCGACCTGCTCCGACGATCGTTCTTAGTGTCAGATTCTGCTGGGCCTGTAGTCGCCGCCTCAGAGGGTCGCTCAGAAGTGCGTACCAGGCCGGTGCAGCGTAAGTAATGATGGTCCGGATATACATCTTGTATATCCGGAGCTTGGTTCGTATTGGCAGCTTGGATGCCAGGACCGGCAAGAGCGTCGCCCGCGCACATCGGGCCCGGCGGACGACGAAGTCGACGTGCGCGGTCATGCGCAGCGTCCTGTCGATCCTGCACCCAAGGTAGGTTACAGCCTTCTGGTACGCAATCTCCTGGCCGTTGAGGGTCAGCGGAGGTGGAAAATTCCTGAGACGGCGAGTGAGCAGAGCGGTCGTCTTACCAACGTTGACGACCATCCTCCACTCATCCAGCCATGGTGGCAGCAGGTCCAGCAGACGCTGCATCTTGGCAGTGGCTATGTGGGCTCTTCTGGACGAAGTGAAATAGGCGCTATCGTCCGCAAATAGCGCCAGCTCAACGTCGTCCTCCCACTCTTGAAGCCTGCCTGCCAGTGTAGGTATATCGTTGGTGTAAGCCGCGTACAGGACTGGAGACCAACAGCTGCCCTGTGGGACGCCGGCTTTAATGGATCTTGTTGCGGATTCGGCGTCCTCTACGCAGACGTAGAACTTCCTGTCTTCCAGGAAAGACGCTATTAACCGCAATATAGCAGGAGGGACACTGGTCTGTTGTTCCAGCTTATATAATAATCCTACGTGCCACACCCGGTCGAACGCCTTCTCGATATCGAGAAAGACGCCCAACGATATGCGGCCACGATTGTACTCTGCCGCAAGCAGGTGCAGCACTCTAGTCAGTTGTGTAACTGTGGAGTGACCCCTCCTGAATCCGTGCTGCTCCGCCCGAAGTTGGATGCACGGACGGAGACGTCTTAGCAGCAATCTTTCGAACAGTTTAGCTATATGTGGTAATAGCGTGATCGGCCTGTAGTTGGCAGCTCTACGCCTGTCCTTCCCGGGTTTCGGCAAGACGATGATTTTGCCTTTTTTCCAGTCCTCCGGGAAGTGGGATGTCCGCAATATCCCATTGTAGAGTCAACCAAGCTCTACTATGACTCTATTGGGCAGCTGTCGGAGTGCAGCGTTGGTAATCCCGTCGTGCCCCGGCGCCTTCCTCGGTTGCAGGCAGGTTATTGTCCTCCGCAATTCTGCGGGGGAGATGAACCAGTCTCCTGCAAGAAGTGGCGCGGGCGACGACAGGAACTCCTGTACGCGACTTTCCTTCCGGGCATGAAGCTCCATGAACTCCGCACTTGCTGTGTTCGGCATAAATTGCTCCTCGAAGTGCTCGACTAGGATATCCGCTCTGCCCTTGGCATCGTAACATCGTTTGCCCGTATTATCAGTCAGCGGGCAAACGGGAGGTTTGGATTTGGTCAACTGCCGGTTTAGTCTGTAAAGCGATACATCTTTCTCTTCCGCCTTCTGGATGCGCCGATCCCAGGCGTCTCCTCTGAAGGCTTGGACTAAAACCGACAGTTCCTCCGTTAGGGTGTTCAACTGTGTTTTAATCCTGGGACAGCGAGTACGCGCCCAGAGCTTTCTCAGCGCTCTTTTGCGCTTGATCTGCACGCATATCTCACGCGGCAGATCGTCTCGCCTTGCTGTAATCGGGACGACAGTAGAAGCCGCGTGGAGGGCTTCCTTGATGTTATTGGTGATTCTAGTCGCAGCGGCCTCTACGTCGTCCGCTGAGCTTATAGGTTGGTGTGCTGGAGGTCTCTGCTGAAGGTGTTGACAGTAGAGCCTCCAGTCGACACGGGTTTTAAAAGCTCTAGGCGGCGTAGTCACTGCCTTTAGGCCAAGGGTTATCAGTAACGGGAGGTGCTGTGAAGGGAAGTCGTACAGCACTTCTACCACTATCGGATAGTTGACGTTCCTAGTGAGCACGATGTCTAATACATCCGGGTGCCTCCTTGGGTCTGTAGGAACGTGTGTTGGTTCCTCGGGACCTAGAACGTCGTACTGGTTCTTTTCAGCATCTTCATATAGCTCACGACCCGGTGGGGTGATCACTCTGGACCCCCACGCCGGGTGTTTGGCGTTCAGGTCCATCCCCGTCCGGATGTCTGAGGAGCAGAATGGAGTCCCTGGCGGGCGGTATGCTGCATATATCCTTAGTTCCTCGCCCGCCGCCTCCATTCTTATGCCGATTGAGCGCATTGTCTGGTAGGATGGTAGTTCCAGCTCCTGGTGGACGATGTCCCTCCTCACTAGAACCGCCGTCCCTCTGTAGGCGGCCCCTCGAGAAGTGACCTCGTCCCTTCTATAAATATGGAAATTTGGCAGCTTTATGCGCGTCTTTGGATTCAATATTGTTTCGCCCAGCAGTATGATATGTACGTCCTGTTGCTGGGCGACAGTGCGGAGTTCCTGCAGCTTCTGCTGTATTCCGTCCGGGTTCCAGTACATTAGGCGCAGGTTATTCTCCTCCATAGTGTCGGGCCAGGAGGTTTGCCAGCGCCTTCATAATTGCTGCTATTGGATCAGTCCCGGCTCTGATGTCGGCCAGGACTTGAGTGCCGACCTCGATGGCAATACCAACTAGTCGTTGGATTGCATCGGCTGTTTCGAGGCCGGCCGTCGGTGGTCTCCTATCTGAAGGCGTTGGTGCTGGTCTCGGGCGTTGGACTTCTTGTTTATGGGTAGAGCGTGCTCTGTGTGTGGGTCGGGCTCTCTCTTAGGGTGGAGCTCTCTCCTGCACTCTACCCACGCCCTTTTTGGTAGTCTCCTTTATAACCTGCGCCTGAGGGGCTATTGGTCCAGGTGTCGGGGTAGAGGTAACAGCCCGAGGAGGCTGCGACTTCTTCCTGCTTCTCTCCCGCCTCCTCTTTTTTGAGGGCTGCCGTTCTGTGGCAGGGTTGGCGGGAGGTTGCAGAGTCGCCCCGGTGGTTGCCCTTTCCTGTTCGGGTTCCACCGTTTCCTTGTGTGGTACGGGTGGGGGGGGAGCTGGTTGTCTGCCCTTCCCCGTGATGGTAGCCCACCCGTCATTTTGGATGGTAATGGCTTTAGGGCGACTCTGGGGGATCCTTTTCGGGTCCTCCGGGAGTAGCCCCGGTAAGGTTATCCCCTGTCTTCGTGCAGTCCTCCTTAGGACTGGGCAGCGGCGGTCGTTTGCCGTGTGGTTCTTGCCACAGTTGGCACATTTGGGTTCCTCTTCCCTACCCCTAGGGCAAAGGCTTGCTATGTGCTCCCCGGCACAGCGTACGGTCCTGAGTCACCTGCTCCCATCGACTTCCTGCATGTCTTACCGGATCGGAGACCGTTCTATGCTCTACTTGCCGACTCAAGGCTGCCTTTACATATAGAACAAGTTGCTACAAACTTATTTTAATTGGAGAGAACTGAACTTTATTATAACATTATCTAGTTCCTTAAGGGGAAATATAACCTCAATTGGCTTAGCAAGATCCTCCTTTATGCCGAAAGTATTGCAGCATATCGATAGAAAATAAAACCGGCCAAGAGCGTGTCGGGCCACGCTCAGTGTAGGGTTCCGTAGTTTCCCGTCCTTCACTATAAGTGTTCCCACTTATGAGTTTAAAGGTGGGTATCCATTATGTTGGCGCTCCAGCAGCGCTCCGCGCTCCTGTATCTGCTCCCGGTAGTGGTTACGTGCGCGAACATGGAGCGTGCAACATTGCACGCTCCGCGGCAGGCGCTCCGACTTTCCATCCAAGTTCAAAATGATTTTCCTAGAAAGTCCTTATAAAGTTCTACTTTTCAGATTTTTTTCATATTTTCTAAACTTATGGTTCAAAAGTTAGAGGGGGGGCACATTGTTTTTTACTTTTGGAGCGATTATTTCCGAAATTATTGACATTATCAAAAAATGATCTCAGTAAACCCCTATTTATTTTTAAATACCTTTCCAACAATATATCACACGTTAGGGTTAAAATTAAAAAATATCACTTCCCACTTTACATATAGGGGGGGCTACCCTAATAAAACATTTTTTCCAATTTTTATTTCACCACTTTGTCGGCGTGATTGATACACATATTGGTACCTAATTTCAGCGAAATCGAGAAGCGAGGACGGACAGACGTACAGACAGACATGGCGAAACTATAAGGGTTCCTAGTTGACTACGTAACCCTAAAAAATCCAAAGTTACCTCCAAACTGAACAATAAACCGCTGTTGATCATAAAATACTTTAAATAAGATCATGAAACTTTGCGTACTAACTGAACTATTTTTTTATAGAAGAGAGGGCAAACGAGCATGCGGCTCACCTGATGTTAAGTTGACTACCGCCGCCCATGATCAACCGCAACACCAGGGGAATTGCAGGTGCGATGCTGGCCCTTTAAAAAGGAGTACGCTTTTTTCTTGAAGGTCCCCAGGTCGTATCGGTCCGGAAAAATCGCTGGTGGTAAACTATTCCACAGAGAGGTTGTACGCGGAAGAAAACTCCTCTTGAAACGTTCAGTGGTGGACCGCCAAGCATCCGGATGGTGTGGTTGGTATCGGGACGTTTGCCGCTTAGTGCGTTCACGAAATTTGGCAGCTATGATTAATCCGAACAATTCCTCAGAGCACTCTCCATGGTATACGCGAAAGAAAATGCAAAGAGATGCAACATCTCTTCGCAGTGCCAGTGGATCGAGCCGATCGGAAAGCACTCGGTCGTCGAAGATTCGAACCACTCTGCGCTGGATGCGGTCAAGTGGAAAGAACTGGTACTGGGGAGCCCCAGCCCAGAGATGGGAACAGTATTCCATGTGCGGCCGAACCTGCCTTGTAAAGTTGCAGGCGGTGTGCCGGCATGAAATACTGTCCCGCTCTGCTGAGCACGCCAAGCTTTTAAGAGGCCAATTTGGCCTTCTCTTCCAAGTGACCACGAAACTGCACGTCCTCGATATGTCGACGCCGAGGATTCCGATACTGGCTGAGGCAACAAGGGGAGTGCCTTGAAACTGAGGAGATATGACAAAGGGGTACTTTTTAGCGGTTAACGCGCAAACTTGTGTCTTGTGGGGGTTAAACTGGACTAGATTTAGTCTCCCCGAGACTCTGTTCAGCAAAGATTCGACTTCAGACACAAGTTTGTGTGCCGGGACACGGAGAAGTTTTCCCGAGAAATATTGGCTCCGCCGGTGTAAAGAGCATCACCAGTGCTGTCATCTGCATAGCAATGAATGTTACGGAGGAATGTTATGTAACTAACTACAAAGCAGTGCTTATGTTATTTAATTTTTTTTAAATACCATTATTTTCACTATAAAAAGAAATTACCTAAACTATCGGCGTCTTGAAGCTTGATTCCTGTCACCCCGTTAGTGTCGCTTCGGCTTTTGAAGGGAGGAGTTGTGTCGCTTACGATCAGAATACACATTACGCAACAGGACGATGTAAAATTAATATGGGAAATAACCGTAATAAAAATAAGAAGCGACTGGGTTAGCGTCAAGAAACAGGCATAAATATGATAAACCTAATGAAACAAGTATCTAACGACCTATCTACTTATAGTATTAGTGAATACAAACATGTCGGTACTCAGCTTACGACGCGCGGGGAAGTGGGGGCGAAATTAGAATTTGAGCTGACTTACTATATCCCCTTAATTTCAAAAGTTTTATCTAATATTACACAAAGCTTATTGTGTCGAAATAAACTACTTTTAGATTGTTACACAATTTTTACGACGCGACGGTGTAAAAATTGTTTCATGCAAAAAGTTAGTAACAGCGTAGACCACAAAAGTTCTAATTCTGCGCAAGCAATCGTCAGTTTTTCAATAAGCAATAAATAATGTAACGCAACGCAACGGAGGGCAGCGCACGCGCCGCTAACAAGGCGCCCGCGTCGTGTCATCGTTGTGCAACCGGCCCCACCCAAGCTGCCACTTCTAGGTATGCCGCAAGTTACAGCTTTTTGTCTGAAAATTTATCACTTTCGACTTACTTTGTGGTAATAAGATACATGCATTCACAATTCTGGTCTGGATCTTGTATCATTGTCTACTGTCTAGTTATTATATTTATAATTTCAGAGCGATAAATTTCAGAAATTTAAAAAAAATCTATAGAAAGAAGATTAAACATACATTGTTATTCCTAAGAACTAAAATTGAATGAAAACCGCGAAGCAGTAGTGGATGAAATGCTTCTTGGCGTCAATAGGTAACTTTCCCCTATGGACTTCTATGCACCAAAAGAAGTCGTATTATCTTCTAATTAACATAAATACATCTAATTCTCAATTAGACAAATATTTAAGTAATGAAAAGAAAGCTATTGGTGTTAAAGTTATTCATGTGGTTATTATAGTGTCAATTATATTTATATCAATGACTATTTTATTTTTCATTTTGTTTATTTAAAAAACGTTACCACACTAGGATTTTCTCCTGTATCGTGGGGGCAGTTTACAAGCATAAATTTCACAAGGACAAACATCAATTAATTGTAGGCCATACAAATATTTGTTCCGTGCGGGATTCGAACCCGCGGCCCTTAGCACTGTAACTCATTGCTAAGCCAATGCGCCACAGAGCCGTCCAACTTTGATTGCTTTAATGTATTGTGGTGTATAATATACATTTATATGATTTTGCACAAATACCAACTCATTTAATACTTATAATGATGGATGTCCTTCCTACCTGGCCAAATGATGACGCTCAAGGTCGCTTAGCGAGGTATGGAGGAGGCTACGCTCGGGATTTCTCTGCGTGATAAACTTAGAAACGAGGATATCCGCAGTAGAACCGGAGTGACCGACATAGCCCCACGGATTAGTAAGCTGAAGTGGCAATGGGCCGGCCATATAGTTGGAAGAACCGACTACCGATGGGGAAAATAAGTTCTCGAGTGGTGGTCTCGTACGGTAGGTGTAGTGTAGGGCGACCCCCCACTAGTTGGAGTGACGACCTGCTAAGATATGCAGGAAGTCGATGGATACAGGTGGCTCAGAACCGTGCTTTGTGGCATACCTTGGAGGAGGCCTATGTTCAGCAGTGGAGTTGTGAAAGATTGTAATAATGATGATGAATGATGGATTAAAACTAAGTTTTATTTTGCTCCTTTCTCATTATTAAACAAAAAGTCTACTGCTGGTTTACATAATGATTTCTTATATTTACGCGAACATTACACATTGATTAAAACTACTTTTACGGATTTTTTATGGTTTATATATTTTTTCTAATACCCGACGTTTCGGGTGCTTTCTAGCACCCATGGTCACGGGGGACTGAGGTGACTGAGGTCCCGATGTCAAAGTTAACACGAAGTACCTTCAGATTTTTAATTATTGTCTTTGGTCCGATCTACGCAGTATGAACTGACTGTGTTTACAAACAATCTATTGCTGGTTTCACCTATAATAGAAAGAATTTGCCGTAACTTTTACGCTCGGCAGGCAGATTGTCGACTGAGTACTGGAAATTTCAATCGAATAAACGAGCACAAAATTCACATGAATAAGTATTAAAGTGTAAATGCTTTGTCACCCCCGAAGACTAAGATGAAACGCGTAGTTTCCAATAAAAAGCTTCTCTACACTTACCATACGAAATAGCAGCTTTAAGCTGATATTTTTCGCTGCATTTGATGTTATTTATTAATTGTTTACTGCTATTTGTCAAAGACAAGAAGGCTCTTAAGGCTGTTCCCGTATTCAACTATGTAGAATTGAGCGATAGAAAAGGTAAATTTTTTAGTTAAATTAAAAAAGGTTAAATTAAAAATATAGGATATATGCAATATACCTATTATGTCAATCATGGTAAAGGCCAAACATAAGGCGTGATATCTAAATTCAAATTCAAAGTTATTTTTTTAATGAATACAGGTAATATAGAATAATTAAGACAGAATATTCATTGCATTTAACCCTTAGGTATACAAATATTATGGGTAGAAATAATTGAACCTACTATGATACTAAAATTAAATGATTTCATTATATTATTTTATAAAAATAACAATCAATAATTTTAAATATATATTGTCGCCAGCATCTTGTTACTTGAATCGATATTGTAAGTTGTGATTCCGTTAAAGTCGCATTCAGAATGATAGCCATATTTACACCGCGCTGGACCTAGATCTACGTTAGATATTTGCGTAGAAATTTATCGACACAAAGTTTTATTGCTTCTGTTACAAAAAGTATAGATTATTGTAAATTGTGTCATCATCATCATCATCATTACAACCCTTCACAAGTCCACTGCTGAACATAGGCCTTCCCCAAAGAATGCCACAGGCATGGCATGGTCTTGAGCCATCTGCATCCATTGACTTTCTGTAATTAAGTCTTACCAGGTCATCACTACATTTAGTGGGTAGCCACCCTACACTTTGCCTACCGGTACGAACCTACCACTTGAGAACGTTTTCACCTCATCGGTTGCTGGTTTTTCTAGCTATAGGATCAGCCTATTGCCACTTCAATTTACTAAGCCGTTGGGCTATGTCGGTTACCCTGGTTCTACTGCGAATATCTTCGTTTCTGAGTTTATCACGCAGGTAAACCCCGAGCACAGCCATCTTCATAGCTCGCTGAGCGACCTTGAGCTTCATCACACGGCCAGCAGTGAAGGTCCCTGATGATTGTTATTCAGTAAATTTTGTAAATTGGATTAAATAAAAAATAATTAAAGTTGGTTCTAGTTTATCAAATCAATAAAGAGAATTATTTTACTTAACTTTAAACTGATATCGAGAGTGGTTTTTAAAATTTCCAAAAGTCGCTTAGTGATGTATTATGAACAGTTGCGTAGAACGATCAGTTAGTTCAAATAAATTGAATGGTTTGCCAATATGGCGGTCTAGATGTTTCTGGGCGGTTTCGTTTGTTGCAAATTAATGGCAATAAAGTATTATCGTATCGTAAACGGCGGTCGCGAGGCTGCGCAACGTAGCCCGCCTCCGGCGCCCTTCAAGTCCAACATGGCTTACTATTTGAATACCATTTGAATTAGATCTCACTCGTGTTTATGTTTTAAAGATCATTTCACGTTTTTAAGGCAATATTAATAATAATAATAATTTATTTCAACAATAACTTCAAATAAACGTAAAGTCTCAAAAGGTATACCTGTATCTCAGGAGCTAGTGTCTGCCCATATAATAAATGTACAAACTAGTTAGATGTTAGCAAAAACAAAAATTCTATTTAATGAAATTATCTTTTTTTACATTATAAATATTATTACGTTTGTAAGACAATTATCAATTTTACTATCAGGTTCTCCGCCCACTCCTTCTTTTATCTTGAATTTTATTAGCTCGTTGAAGCTTACTGCTGGACGTGGTCCGTGGACGTTTTACATCTGGCGAAATCGAAGTGGTATACCACTATCTACACAAGCCAAAATATTCTCCTGGCATTTCTCCTAGTCGCATTCTTCTTCGGGTATCCTACCCGCGTGACAAAATGGAGTATTGTATTTACCTTACCGATGCCACCACCCAGTACTCAGCTATTTTTTAAACGCCTCTCAAATCTGATCTACTCCAAAGAAGAAATTGAGGTCAAACTGATTCTTGATGAATCGTCATCCCAAGCAAAGTAATATTGAAATTTTACTACGGATATTGTTATCCGATGTTCGAGTTTCAGTTTTAGGAAATTTTCTTAACTCCTTTGTAATGATTTGACTATTTCTACAATTTTTTAATGGAAATAAGAATGTCAAACGAGTACATGGTTCGTTGAATTAATTCTGTGAATCATAGACACGTACATTTATTTCAATCAAAATGTAGATGCAAAGTCCCAGAGGACTAATACGGAATGCTTAGTTACTGGTGGAATGGGTCTCGATTCGTATTAATGTCCTCCAGACCGAATTTCGGCCACGACGGCCTGTCTCAACGGAGACCAGCCATCGGCGTAGGACAGGATTATAGTGCCCAAGTGTATGCGCAAGCACAGGTGCACTCTCTATTCCCTCACTCTCATAATCCGATGGGACGGTAAACCGACATGACCGGAGAGAGGTCAGGCGCAGGACCAACGGCTTTACGTGCTTTCCGAGGCACGGGCGTGAGACACCGCCAACTTCCTTACTACAGGCAACTACTGAGAGTTTCTTTGACGGAAAAACTCAATAATTAATTTTTTGGCCCGACTAGGGATTTGAACCCAGGACCTCATGATCAGCAGTCGCACTACTACAACCACTAGACCAACGAGGCAGTCGATTCACATTACCCACCACAAGAAACGGCAGCATCATGCTGTTATTTTACGCAAGTGACTGTGTTGTAGTGGTATAAGAATATCCACTACCCTATGTCATGGCGTTGTAAGAGGCGACAGGGGGGAACAAATCAGGAGGAGGGCAGGAGCGTCTTCCTAATGACGACTAAAAATAAAAATACTGCGGTTGCAAACCCGGATGCCGAGCGTGGCAACTGTGGCGAAATCCCCTCTTTGAGGCAATCTATGGATGAAGGCTTTTTTCAGCAATGGAATTTAATATTCAGTAAACTTAACAGTAATGGTAATGGTTTACGCTAGTATTCTGGGAAAGTATGGCCCTTCCCGGTCCAGACGACCCGGTCGTGTTTCAGCGATCATACTCTGAAATCTAACATGAACTCAATCACTACTTGGTTTACGAGGTTACAACTCTGAAGTCTTTAGAGAGTTTCTTTTTATGTAGGTTTTTAATGCTAGGTGAACGTCAGGCTATCACATTTATTATACAATTTAAAACCTGCTTTCCGTAGTTCCTAGTCATAGACCAGGTCTTATCCAGGTATATATATATATATATATATATATATATATATATATATATATATATATATATATATATATATATGTTACTATATATTACTTTCTTTTGAAGGCAGCGTACTTTATACTCAAAGTTGTTTATAAGTTTAGTTAATCGTTAAGGAATATTAAAGAAAAATTCTGAAAAATGTTGTATTATTTATTTCATTTTGACAAGGTAATCGGTGACCTTTTAAATAACTAATAGGTATCAAAAGTACAAAACGACAAAGGCAATAATAATCTCTATTTCTTATACATTCTAGTGATAAGTTAAATAGCATCTCTTATATAAGTGTCAATAGTTTATTTGGTACGAGTACACAAAACAGAAGTAACAAAACACATTTGTTGTGCGACAAGTAAAGATTAATACAAATGCTTGCAAATTACTAAAATTGAAATTTTTTACGTAACAAAATTATAGCAGACACTAATGAATATACTTTTGGTTATTATACTTAATTTTTTTAAAGCACAGAAGATATTTAATTTTCGGCCATCTTTTGTACAATATAAGAAAAAAGAAATAAGGAAAAGTTGTTCTTGTAATTCGATTGTACTTGGTTTTGGTACAAATAAACATTAGTATCTCAATCATTGCCGTATGCAAAAATTTGTTATGCTCTGACGACGTATTGGCAACTTAATGCATTCCGAAATCAAGTCAGAGCGTATTAATTTAGATTAAACTATAATATTATGAACTTATTGAATATATAACAAGGTATCACTGTATAATTATTTAAACTAATATATCTCTATATCCACGAACTAGGAAAAATATGACAATATTATCGTATAAAATATATTAATACTTTAATTCTATACTCTAAAGTTTATAAAACAGTGCACAATTTGGATTGTATAAGTACCGCCAATTTAGCGCTTTTAGCGCCTGATCTAAAGATAGTCCCAGAAATGTGAAAAAATTGGATTGATAAAAATGCTTATGAAGCATTTTACTTTCACTAATGTTCGTCAATCTTCTTTAGAAAGTATTTTAATTTAAGAAAAAATAGAAATTGTTTGCATGACATTCTCACAAAGGTAAAGAGCTGTTTGTAAGAAAATAATTTAAAGTTGACATAACATGTAAAATTAGCAATATCCAAATAAGTGTTTATAGAAAAAAATAGGAATATTTTTATAGGAGAGGGTGCAAACGGGAATGCGGCATACCTGATCGTAAGTTACTAAGTTCGTCCTACTGCTGAGTGCAGGGTTTCTCAGGGGTATGAGGGTTATGGAGTCATTTGTGGTTTAAATACGGATTGTCTATATCTACTACAAATGATTAAAAATATTAAGCGTCTTGGAAAGAGTTTAATTATTTTGATTGTTTCGTTATGAAAGTATTTCAAAATATTTGGACAATTATTTGTATAAGTATATCTGGGACCGCTTTTATTTCTATCTAGAAGTTTATTGAATAAGACGTTTAAAAATAATTTTATTTTACATTTGTGCCAAAAATACAAAGTATTTGAATTTTTCAAGTTAAAGGTGCCTTAGTTCCTTTAAAATATGAGACGTTTTCTTTATGGCTTTAATTATTATTTTCAAATGTTTTACTTATATACTCGTAACAACACTAGAGATCTATCTATTCTTAAAGGAACGTTTAAAGTAGTTCTTTGAAAGATTTTAAACATAAGGTTTTGTTAACGATTCTAATTGCAGCCAAGTAATAAATAAAATCACAGATAATATGAAACTTAATTTAGCGCTTCAATTTTGCAAATGTTTAATTTTAATTTTGTAATATATTTGTAATATTCTATAAACATCTAATTTAAAATCTCAAAACATGAAATAATATAATATTTGATTTGCGTAATATTTAGAAACTTAACAATCGCAAAATACACAGAAAATTTTAGCTATCTTGTCTGCGTAATGAAACTAAGCAATAAAACTAAATAATTTACGCAACACACAATATTCTCCACAGTAATCCAATCATTTCTAACATTTCATTAAAATATTCATATTTATAATATTTTTAAAAAGCAACAAATTAAATATATTTATTGGTAACCGGCGTTTCCTTTCAGACTACAATACTACTTAACTTTAGAGAAGCGAAATTTACATAAAATAATACAAGAAATCTACTTACATTCAAACAATACTAATTAATAAATTTTAACACTAAAATAGCGAACACTTTGAACATTTAGTCTATTTAGACATGTTTATCGTTTATGCACAAGGAATATATTCGTATATCTATTTTATTTCTATCGGTAGTGAAAATTCGGTACGGGAACTAACTTATTTTGAACATTTTATATTTACAAACACATTATCACTTTGTTAATATAACCATTGCTACTAACCGACATGGTTGCAAGTGGCTACAGTTCTCTCTTATCTGCGCCAGCAATGGGAGGTAAGATCTAGAGGATTCGGTAACAATAAGAAATATATATAGCATCTATATAATACGTAGTTTTACTATCTTACACGTTGGAAAAAGAAAAATAAGGAATGTAATTTAGTAATGTGTTTAATAGTTGTATATTGGCGCGTATTTATTGTTCGAATATATTAAAAGGTATCGTACACAAGAATCATTTGGATGCTTCGACCAGATAATTGTAACGGAGAATTTTATTCCTTACATCAACTATCAGGTGTGGTCGACGCCGCTTGCGGCTGCAGCTGCGGCGCGACGGACTGGAGCCACACGTCCCATGAACGATCTGATCTCTTCGAAATACGTCTCTTCTGGTGATCTTCGACGGCTTTCATCCCCATTTTCTGCTTCATGTTTCTTCAGATGCCTATCCAGGTTGGTCTGTTGTCCGAAACAACGATCACAATGACGACATCGGAATGGACGCTCCTTATTATGAATGTTCCTCACGTGTCTCTGGAGGTTTGAAGAAATGGAGAACGACCGTTCACAGTATTTACAGCGGTAAGGCTGTTCACCTGTATGGGTCCTTAAATGTCGGGTCAGGTTTGCACTGCGAGGGAAGGCCTTGCCACAATATGAGCATGTGTACCGATCTCGGGCTCTATTTGCTCCTGGGTTCGGAGGGACAGGTGGCGGTCGTGGTGCGCCTGGTGCGAGCAGGGTTGCTGCTGCCGCTGGAAGGAAAGGGTAGCGGCCAAAAGAGGCCGGTAAAGCTAACGGTAATCGTCGACAGAATTGGAGCAAGGCTGGGTGTGCTGGATGAGCCGGATGAGTAGGGTGTGGTGGTGGAGACGGCACAATCAAGTTGCAGTTCTCGTCTTCTAATCGTTGCGGGCGTTTGTGCGTTACTCTTAGATCGAGGGGCTCATCGGCACGCGGAGAGCCGATCGGGCTGGGGTGGTGATCGTGGGGCGAAGAGGGCGGAGAGGCGAGGCGGCGGGGCGCCGCGTGTTTTTCGCGCATGGCGGCCGCCGCGCACGCGCTCATCGGGCTCGTGCGCCACCGACCTGTAACAATAATATTGTTTATAAGAATATAATAGAGTAGAATAATTTTTATTAAATGTAGATTACAATAATTCTTCATCATCATCATTATAGCCTTCACAAGTCCACTGCTGAGCATAGGCCTCCCCCAAGGTATGCCACAAAGCACGGTCCTGAGCCACCTGCATCCATCGACTTCCTACATGTCTTACCAGGCCGTCACTCCATCTAGTGGGGGGTCACCCTACACTTCGCCTACCGATATGAGGCTGCCACTCGAGAACCTTTTTTCCCCAACGGTTGTCGATTCCTCGAGCTATATGGCCGGCCCATTACCACTTCAGCTTACTAATCCGTTGGGCTATCGGTCACTCTGGTTCTACTGCGGATATCCTCATTTCTAACTTTATCACGTAGAGAAACTTCGAGCATAGACCTCTCCATAGCTCGCATTCTTCAATAATTCTTATTGAAATTTATTTATGTTGTTTTTATTTATTTATTTAATTCAAAAACTCTTGTGGCTTATAGAAAACCCAACACGTATACAAGGTTAAATTTTATTGTTATCACTGTTTCGGATAAATCTTTTCTCCTAGGAAAAACCAGCAGGAAACCCAGCGGGCCTATTGGTTGAAAAGAATAATTCCCAGGGATTATCATCAGTTACGTAGTCTTTAATATTATAATAAATAACCTTACAAGTAGTCTTTAGTAAAATAATAAATAATATTAAACAATTTAATTTTACAAATTTTAAACATTTTAATAGATGCGTGCTAAACATTTTTTGGGACCTTGTTATAAAGGTGTATATAACCAAGTTCATGAAGGACCGACTTTACCGACTTTTTTAGAGAAATATTATAACTACCTTGTGCTTGTGTCTTGTATTTATAAAACGCATATCTTAATAAAATAATTCTTGTTTTTGTGTACATACATAAAAATTTTGTAAATGAACAGAGATATCGAAGTTAATGTAATTATTTCTATAAAATCAATATAATAAAAGTATATATTAACTAAGTAAGTAATATTACGCAGTAGTAATAGCCACGATATAATTTTATGTGCTGATGATCAGCACGTAAAGTTATATCGTGGATATTCCTTACGAGGTAAGGTATGTCATTAATATAAACTGACCTTCCAGGTCAGTGTCTATGGGTGTGCCTTGAGGAACAACTACTCCTATTGATAACAAGTTTGAGTTCTATTACTAGAATATGATTTAATAAGTTTAAGTTTTTACGCCATAATGATATATAAGTAGGTAACTGATAAAAAACGTATGGTTGAAAACCTTGGAAAGGTCACAATATAATCCCAAAGCATCTTCTGAGTTTTTCCATACACAGAAAGTACGTTTAATAAGTTCAAAATCGATGTCAGTTGTCGAGTCTTGTAAAACCAAACAGATGTTTATAGAGCAAAAGAAATAATAACGAATGATCTGGTATTTTTCAAAAACTTTGCTAACCGTTGGTAGGTCTAAAATTAGTGGAGTCTAATTTATTACCAGTTTTAATTAAAAGTAATGTTGTAAAAAGAACACTAGATTCCATAATATTATGAAAACAATACTAAGGTAGAGTGCGATTGCATTTATTATAGGCGCAATATAATATATAATATAAATATAATAATAATGCTCTGCGGTATTTCTAATATGTATTAATAGTTGCAGAATATTTTACAATATATTCTGATAATATTTTACGAAATGCTAATTATTTTGTACAGAAATTTACATTTTGTTTTATAAATGAGTCGGCAACAGTAGGAGAAGAATTCAGTAGTAGTCAAGATTGAATGTCGGTAAAATTTGGCTCACAAGCCATGGCAACATCTTGATCTGATTTGGTTAACTTTTTTTTGTGACTACAGATAAGTTTACCCAAAAAAGATCACTTAACCTATGATTATGCTTTTACGTGTTATACGCTGCAGTATGATGGTTGTAGTAAAATTGTGTCAATTGGGAGAGACCAGGCTTCCAAATAATATCAAGGTTTAGTAGCAGCTGTGTTTTTTATGATAAATGGCAACGAGTAAAAAATCCTTTTACAGGTATCGAGGCATTCCACTTTAGTAATCAGAGGTGACAACGCACAACGCATCTGCTATGGAGTGTAGAAGTAAGGAGTACAGACTGTGTATTAAAAAGTGTCCATAGCAAACCGTTAAATAAGGGTGGCGCCACTATAGCTACGGGCTAAATTTTAAAGAACGTGTCGAAAAATATAATGGGATAGATGATTTTTTCGAGGTTATTATTTACTAAGTAGATTTTAGAGCTACCGACCAGTTTAGCAGCAAACTTCAAACCGTCGAAAACTGCTAAGTTCATTTCATCCCAGTAGCTACTCCAGCGCTGTTGTGGAGAGTTTTTGAACTGTTATTTACTGCTTACAGATGGCCACTTTTTCAACTATTCTACTACGGGAGTTGGTACTCCTTACTTCTACACTCCATAGCATCTGCATTTAAATTCTTGACCTAGGATGGAAGGAAAGAAAGATGTGGGTATATATATATATATATATATATATATATATATATATATATATATATATATATATATATATATATATATATATATATATAAGCTACAGTTTTCATTTAGACCACTCGAACTTTTCTTGTAATAAGTATTATTTCTGATATTATTCTTCGGTGGTATGATATCAATCTTGTGAATAAAATGATATTATGTACTGGTATTTAAAACAAAATACAACAAAATATATAAAACTAGTTTTCACGAATTTTATTGCGTATATTAACTAATTACTCCTGACGTTTTGAGCACTTTACAGCACCCATGGTCGTGGGGGGCGGGGGGCTGAGGTGTTCGATGTTCCAATGTCATATTTAACCACGGCTACCTCCAGATCAAAATTATTAATTTTTACTGCGTAGATACCGGAACAAAATATACGCGATAAAATTCATAAAATCTAGTTTAATTTAAATGGGTAGTGTTCGCGTAAATATAAGAAATCATTATACAATAAAATGAGATTGATACCCAAGATCCATTGGCATATTAAAATATATAACGAAATTACGAAATGACGCGAACAGAGCTGCAGGGTGACCATCTGATCGATGTCAGCTCCTACGCTCGCCTTCAGTACACGCCCACATACTTACGACATCAGAATCTAGATCACTAGATACCGAAACCACGACTTTTTTCAATTAATAATTGACATAACTTTATCGGCTACTTTATTATATATAAATACATATTACCTACGAACAAGTTTCCTTACAGACGCTGAGCATTATCTGTATTGACAGTTTTAATCTCAACTAGACCGTTCTCGCACTTTATTTAAAATCGATTTTACCACGAAAGTTTCAAAACATTAAGCGGTTTAAAGTTTCAAAGCGGTAAGTGATATCACAGAATATGACTTTTCACTTTTTGATAAAGCCACAAGACTCCAATTAGGGTAAGTAAATATTTATTTTTTCTATAATAATTATCCGTATTATAATATATATATATATATATATATATATATATATATATAAATTATTATTCCTACTAATAATGGGGTGAAGGATACACTTAGACTACCACAACACGATTAATTTGTAATTTACGTTTACAATTTACTATCCACTATCCGATATCATCCCGCGGGCGTCGTGAGATGCGACAAAGGGGCGAAAGCGTCTTCCTAAAAACGACTAAAAATAAAAAATAAAACTAGGGTTGCTAACCCGCTCTCCAAGCGTGGCAACTTCGGAAAATACCCCCTGTAAGGAAATCTATGGGGGACGGCTATGTCCAGCTGTGGAATTTAATAGGCTGTAACCGTTAACGGTTTAAAATTTGTGTTTCTTGTCAATTTGTTATAACAACACGTAATATAATTAACACACTTTGAGAATATAGTTTGTTCAGAATCGTTTACTGAATCGATTCCTATCATTTTTAATACAGGTAATTTTTTATCCCAAAAATAATTAAAACTATGTAAATTACGGTCACACTAAATCTGTACAGTCAAAACAAACCGAAATGGACCGTAACTTAAGGCAATAAGACTTTTAAGAGTGCAGTTTTATTTGTATTATTACTAATTCTGTCGTTCAATAAAAATAAAGAAAAATGAACTTTTTTTTAAAGCACTTTAAAGTCTTTGCGTTCGTAAATTTGTACTGTGACTACAACATTCTTGCGGAATTAGTATAACTAATTTGATAAATAGTGTAGAAAAAATATTTAACTAAAAATTCAGTGTATGTATTATGATTATAACATAATATACTAATTGGGGTGTCTGAGGGTGTGCGCTAATTACGTTACATATTGTATATTTATTTACACGTCCAGACAGATTTCGAATAAAATCGGAAGTGTTAAAATAACATTGGCTAAGCCATCGGTAGCCTAGTAGTAAATAATACAAACACTAAACCATAAGTTTCTTTCGTAAACTTAAAAATAAAACTCGAATTTGGTCCTCTTGCCTTTCACCAACGATAACTCTGTCTTATATTACATCATTCTTGATGGCGTTATTACAAAAATAATAAGAAGTAGTCGCGGTACCGCAAATTGGACAACTCCATTTCGTATGATTGATCGGTGCGTGTATCACCCACGTATTACCACGCACATTTGGCATGCGGTCCATTCAAGATTTGGTCTACTGATAGCATAGAGTATTAATTTGAATTGTTTTACGATTTGATTATAGCGTAATAATTTTGACGGATCTGTATTACTACGCCTCATATAATTAAATTACACTGCAGTAGAAAACTTTTCGTATACGAAAACTTATGATTACGTTATGTAAAGATGGTCTGACCATTTAGAACTATTTTTTTTACACAGGCGAGCTAATAGTCCATGTAATAGTAAGTGGCTTTTGCAGCCAATGGGAACCTACCACGATCTAAAACAAAAAAGGTTACACGTGTGCTTTCAGGACTAAGTGCCAAGATGTAAGGATTCACAACCTGTAATTATATTGGTAATGTTACTTAGCGGCTGTTATAGGTAAAAATGGTATCAAGCCAGTTGTTAGCTTAATCATTAAAGGAGCCGGACCACCTTTTTATATGATATGGTGACAACCGAGCACACAGTCCACCTGATAGTAAGTGGTTGCTGTGGCCCATAGACATCTACATCTGTCCTCGATTACGAATCAAGATACAGTTGCGTCACCCGTGAGGACTAAGATGGAATGCCTCGTCTCCAGTAAAAAGGGTCTCCGGTTCTCTACACTCACCGTACGAAACTCAGTAGCATTAAGCTTCTATTTGACGCTGGTATTCTGTGAGAGCGTGGTCCTTCCCCGGTCGAGCCAACCCATTCGTGCTACAACTATACTACTAGTATAACTGAAGCATGGCTCTACCACGTAAAAAACCTACTGAAGTTCATTATTATAGATTATTATGGATTGAAGCATCTAATTGAATAGTATGTATTTCTGAGAGATAAAATTGATACTTCCAGTTCCTTTCCTTTAATGGGGAAGGGAACATTACCTGGGGATTAATAAATTAAAAGAGTGTTCAACATTACCATGAGAGTGCTGGTACAAATTTGTGTGCTCACGCCTACAAATTGACACTCGCTTAATTTGCGCCAAAAGCATTCACATAAATCCTTTGAACAAGAGCCGAACATCGACATCCTAAGAACCTTATTTGGTGAGCTCGTGAGCCATAAGCCATTTGTTTATGATTTGTAACTAAAACCACAGACGTTGGTATCCGGCATTGTTAGAAATTCGTGCTCGTTAATAATACATTACTTTAAGTTAATTTGTAATTTGCAAGAATGAAATAGATGAATGTACGGCACGTATGCTTAAATTACAAATTAAAATAGAATTCCAGATCTGTGGAACAGTTTTTTCAATTTTCGCTTAATAAAAATTTTAAACTTTTTGATAGATTTGAGGTCTTGCATATTTTCTTGATCTTTGTTATAACAGCGTATACATTGCCCGATGAAGGAATTACTGAATGTTTGGAGTCGAGTAGCTAGTATAACTAGCTTGTGCTTTTTCTAATACTAACAGAATCTACATCACTTTTAATAAAACTACTAAAACTTTGCTTTTGTGTCGATTCATTAAATTTACTTAAATGATGAGAGGCTAATATTTATTCCTTTATTTTTTATATCAGGGATTCCTTCGAACCTAAGTTATAAATTGCCTTTATAGCACTCTTCTGCAAAACAAAGATAGTAAGTTAGATAGATATGGAAATAACCGCAACAAATAAATAACTATATCTATAACTGTTTCGACATATGTAAGGCCTCTTGTTTTTTTACAGCATATGATGCAGAACTAGATTTGCTAGATATGTGGATAAATATGCGGCCCTTTTGAAGCTACGCGTCAACAGTGATTCCGTGAAAAACAGTGGATTCAATAAGACTCAGCTAAAACCATTCAAAAGCTCACTGGTATTCACATTTTATGTTACTGTTATGCACGCGAACGCATTGTTTAAGCAATCCTGCTGTACTTCGAAGCCTTGATGCATCAACGAGCAGAAAGACTCTACTACATACTTTCTCTCTTTCTTTTCTTTTTATTTTTCTTTTTAAAACGTTACCCCTATACTAAGATTTTTTCTTGTATCGTGGGGGCAGTTTACAAACATAAATTGCACAAGGACGAACATCCGGACCCGGAACAACTACTTGTAGGCCATACAAATACCTGTTCCGTGCGGGATTCGAACCCGCGACCCCCAGCGCAGCCACTCATTGCTAAGCCACTGTGCCACGGAGTCGTCCACTTACATAGATATTTACCCCATAGCCGGTGCTTCAGTGACTGAGTAAGATCGTACACGAAAATTTGTTTGATGTGACTCTAACGTTATCCGTGTGGTGGCGGTGTAATAATATAAACTACCCCATATCGTGCCGAGGGTTTCGTAAGATGTGACAGAGGGAAAATGGAATGGGAGATGGGCAGAAGCTAATATCAACTTGGAGCCGTGGTAGCTCAGTGGTTAACGCTCGCTGTAAATATAACAGAACGCGAGTAACCCGGGTTCGATCCCCGCCGGCACCAATGAAATTGTTAATTGCAATTTTGAGTGCTGATTTACCACGTGCTCGGCGGTGAAGGAAAACATCGTGAGGAAACCTGCATGTCTGAGGAATAAGAAAAGAAAATATTTCGAAGACATGTGAAGTTCGTCAACACGCATTTGGGCAGCGCGGCGGACACTTCCTTGCCCTAAACCCTCTCAGAAATGAGGGGAGGCCTGAGCCCAGCAGTGGGACGTATATAGGCTGTAACTTTACTTTTACTTTAATATCAACTCAATGTACTAGAAAACTGCGATTGCCAACCCGCTTGTCAAGCGTGGCAACTATGGGAAAATCCCCCATGAGGCATTCTATGAGGGAAACCTATGTTCAGCAGTGGACTTTTATAGGCTACGCTAGATAGATGGATGGACTGCAATGTGCACGAGATAAGAAATAAGATAAGGCAATATTTTATCAAAATTGCATTAGTTTAATCAAATCTGATTCGATTCAGGTCTTTGAGTATTTTATTTACTCCGATATTAATTATTTTGTTTGCTGAGTTTTTTTTTTATAGGATAGGGTGACAAACGAGCACACAGTCCACCTGATGGTAAGTGGTTGCTGTGGCCCGTAGACATTAGATCTATCCTCGATTACGAATCAAAATGCAAATGCATTGTCACCCGTGAGGACTAAGATGAAATGCCTCGTCTCTAGTAAAAAGGGTCTCCGGTTTTCTACACTCACCATACAAAACACAGCAGCATTAAGCTGCTATTATACGCTGGTATTCTGTGAGAGCGTGGTCCTTCCCCCGTCGAGCCGATCCAATCGTGCTACAACTATAGTAGTAACATAACTGCAGCATGGCTCTACCACGTACCAAACGACTGTTAAGATAGAAAACGAGATAATTGAGAAACTCTACGTTTCTCTTTTCAAATTTAGGGTATGATTAACAGAGAATTTCAGATACGTGAATATAGCTGAAAGAACCCATATATATGATCACACGTAAGAAGGTATTATGTTCATCGAGAGGTAAATATTGCATATTTGTGGGCCCATCGTAACACGAGTCACGATCCGCTAATTACTCGTAATTAACGGTGTTCGGAAGCGACGTGACGTATACCGTGGTAGGCGGGGCGACCACTGTTATGTATGTTAATGGAAATAGCGTGGCCAATGAGCGGCATCACGCCACGCCGCCTTGTGATATATTAGCATTTGAATCGCTTATTCGTTCGTACCTCTACCACGAGAGCCACTCCAAACGTATCTGTTGACTTTTGTAAACTTTTATGCATTTCGAATAGACACGTCGACTCGTTCCGCTAGTAGTTATATAAAGTAAGCATTAATAAATTACCGTAATTCACCTAAAGCGTATGCCTCGAGTCGATTTATGAGTATCTAATATAGCAAATATTCGATAAAATGTACTGGCGGTAAATTGATTTAGTCAATGTAGGCAACAAGTATACATTATCGATGTGAAAAGGAATGGTGTGAAAATGTGATATTGTAATTTTATCTATATGGAGACAGTTTGAATATATCTTCAATTTTATTACAATCTGGTGTATATAAAACCTTGAAAATAATTTATTTCACTTATAGGAGAATGATAATATTATAAATAAAACATTAACACGTAGGTTTACTGTTATGTGTTATAGAGATTGCTGATTCTCGTATGACGAGTAATATAGGTAGATAAACTTAATATACTTATATACATACTACAGAAGAGTGTCAAGGCATTTTATAAGCTAGTACGATTTGTTATACGGTACTGCATCACCACTTACGATCAAGTAAGGTCATAGTAAAGCACTAGCATATAAATTATGCAACTAAAAATGCTTGTTTGCTAAACTAATTTCGTACTACATACACACAGCCCACCAATAGTACTCGTCCTGCTTGGTTACTAGTGCAGAACCTATGGGTGGTGCTTTTAGGTACATTAATTTGGATGTTAATATATTATACAATACCTCTGGTTCCTTTAATTTGTAATTGTATACATATTTGTTAATGTATGTACATACTTACATATGCACTTTTCATATAAAACAGAGCTTAGATAGGAAATTTAGAAATTGCCTGAACAACGATGAAATAAAAGAAACTAAAATAAAGTAACAATAAAGCCTATCCCGTTGCGGGGAGGATTTGCCTAATCGTCACGCTTGATCGGCAAATTGCCAATCTTAGTTCAAGACGTCACACGTCGCCGGTTCACATTATACGGCTATACTGCCATTATATTTTCTATAGTCAACTCTTATGACATCTATGCGACGTACTAGGAGGATGGATTCACTTACGTCGGCCACTAAATAGCATATATTCTTTTTTCCTGTGAATATCCACGGCTGGTAATGGGCATGGGTGTCCATGAACTCAGTAGTCACCATAAGATGGACTGTAAGTTGGTTTGTCACTTGTTTTATAGAAAAAGCATAAGTAAGTAAATTAAAAAACTAAACAAGAAAATCTGCTTTCAATATTAATACTATAAAATCAATTTGCACCAGTATTCACTGTGCGGCAACAGTTATTAAGCCGCAATGTCGCAAAAGCGTAACTTAAATCAAATCATATAACCTCATATGTCATGTGTGCAGATACCCGGCATTCCGTTTCATATTCTCTCATAAGATCGCGGCCGGAGCAGATTCACACGCGCCACCCAGTTTTTTTTTAGACGACAATTTATCGACAACCACAATCTTTGATTTATTTCACAACACTATTTTAGGAAGCATGTCGCGCCGATCGCCTTATGTCGAGATATGAAATTACTTTCCGATGCATGAACAACGCTGGAGAAATATAATATGGACCTGCGCTTTAGATAAATTAATGATGTTATTGGATGTTTCATGCTGACTTAACGATCGATTGCAGCAAAAAAGAACCTCGATTAACGTTCTAAGTGATCCCACGATCAATGCTCAGTTATCGTAACTTGTAGTTAGAAATATTAGTAAGAAAACTCATTGATTATTTCACCTGTTAATATTGTTTAAAAAACAGCTTTAGAATATTTTGTTGCTTTACAAATTAATTATTACAAATTAAAATATTTTACTTGGCATTATCATAGATCGTTTTGACGTATATGTTTTCGTAAAGTATTTGTTCTTGTGTAACCTTTGAAGTCGATAAGATATGAATTTAGTTGTAGTTAACACCATTCGACCATTTAGAGAGTAGTGACAAAATTTATAAACACACACACACACACACATATATATATATATATATATATATATATAATCGACGGATTCAACTCGGCTGGGCAGCGTTCGGGAAATTACGTATATGTTTTCGTAAAGTATTTGTTCTTGTGTAACCTTTGAAGTCGATAAGATATGAATTTAGTTGTAGTTAACACCATTCGACCATTTAGATAGTAGTGACAAAATTTATAAACACATATATATATAAGAATATATAAATAAGAATTCCTTTACGGATATTGCGTTTAAGTAAAGTAAAGTATATACATCCCACTGGTCACAGGCCACCTCTCAGTTATGAGAGGGTAATATAGCATTTCATTTAACTTATTTTTGACTACCGACGTTTAGAATGCTTTGCTTGAATTTCGGTTACGGGGGAACTGGACACAAGATTATCACATACGTTCATTGGAGAAACTTAATATTCACTAAATAAAATCTTCCAATTTATTGAATACATTTTTATTCCTACGAAATATCAAATTAAATTAAAGTAGTAAACTTGACATCTCGTTTACATATGTTTCTATTTCTGTGAGTCTGTAGCTTGCGTGCGTAGTTGAGAAAACATCTATCAGGGAGACGAGTAGTGGCGAGTATACGTAACATACGAGTAGCTAGAAACTGTGCCACACACACACACACACACACACACACACACACACACACACACACACACACACACACACACATATATGTACGTGACAGTAATACTTAGCGTAATGATAAGTATAGCCTTTACCGACTTAATCATTAAAATACTTTTCACATCCTTATGTGTGCTCGTACTATAAATGTTGGAATAAATATTTAAGACATTCCACATGGAAGAGACTATTTTATAATTGGGTTGGTAAAAATATTAAGTCGAGATCAATTACCATAATTCCAGTTTTAAATGCATTCGTCAGTCATTAATTCAATTTTTTTTCATGTCATTAGGTTAGAAGATCTCAAGACCAAGCGCGCACGATATATAACATCTTAAATAGATGCAGAAACCATACCTAATGGGGGGATATAGTTGGGGTCACCCCATGACAATGGGTGTTGTAAAGCGCCCGAAACGTCCGGAATAAAAAAAAACTTATAATTAATTGCGATGAAATCAGTAAAATTATTTTTAATCCATGTGTAATATTCGCGTAAATATGAGAAATCATTATTTTTTATTGTACGTCAATACAATGATAGAATAACAAATAAAGTTGATTTAATGGGTGGGTGGTATTTTAGCTCTGAAAATAATTATTTACAGACAGCCTTTTTACCGACTTCAAAAAGGACGAGGTATTCAATTAGACTGTATGTTTTTTTAATGTGTTGATGATTCTTTTTCATTTGAAAGCTGGTGCTATTTGTGTGGTCTTATATAAATTTAATCAAGATCTGAAAAGTATTTTTGAGTTATCTTTAATAATGCGTATTTAATTGACTTTGAATACATTGGTTACGTTCTCATTTTATTAATAATATTGAATTCAGTTCCAAAAAAAATTAAATTTTGCCACTTGTTTACTGAGAAAACTGTTGTATAAGCTTACATGAAAGATAAATTATTTGTATAGTTTTCTATCATTATATATTATATAAAATTAATAAGAAATGATATGAATATAAACGAGACATGTAAACAATTACGAATAGAATCTAATAAAATAAATCTGATTAATATGCGCACGAACACACGATAAACTTAAATCTTTGTGTGCGATTGGGGAACGCCGTGTTTGTTCTCTTCGTAAGAAGATGAGAAGGACAACATTTCATCTCCTACAATTTTTTCTTATTACGATACATTGTTTACAATTATCTAAGTAGGAAGATTCATTTAATTGGAAGTCCCCAGAAATGGTCGATCCATTTCCAGCTTTTGTAATAATATGCTTTGCGCAACGAGATCGAAGGCTTTCGATGAATCAAAAAATAGTTCTGTGTTTAAGTAATTGTTGTTAAAAATAAACTAAAAAGCTTAAATGTAGCTAATGTTGTAGATTTTTATTACTGAAAGTCATATTAGTCAGTTTTTATTAAATTTAATTTCTTGTAAAAATTGTCCTTTGTACAGCATTTTTCTTACAGTTTTCACAATATTTGTATTAAAGTAATTAGACGATAATTGATAATTGGCCTTCACCTTTTTGAATAATGGCTTCACAATCGACAATTTTAATGTTTCATCTGGTACAGATGAAAATGACAAATTAATTAAATATGTCAAAATAGATACTACTTCATTAACGGACTTGTTACTATTATCCTATTAATATCGTCATAGCCTTCTTAGTGTTATTAAGAAATAGGATTTCTTTTTAACCTTTTTATCCGTCTTGGTCTTAACAAACATTGAGTTGGACTATGATTTCTCATTACATTGTTTATTGATTATTGACAAATTATTAGGAGCATACATTATTTATTTTCAAATCCGTAACCACATGGTTGAAGTTTGAATTTGAGTTAGCATTTTATTTACAGACCCCGTAGCAATCTTATACGTATCTAATAATTGTTATGAAAGAGCAGGGTCTCATATCCTAACACAGATATTGATATACTACAAAGGAGACCAAGTTAAAGTATTTGAATTTAAGATATTGAAAAAAGGTTTTTAAATTTTGGAATTTGAATGAATAAAAGGATATATATAAACATATCTTGAGTATAAATAGTTATTCCGTATATTTATTAAGATTTTAGTATTATTGATATGTATGCTTTTATGGACCAATCCAAACAAAATCCTAAGTATTTAAGTGTGAACATTTAAGATATGTTTTGATAGATACCAACCAATAGCTGGCAGACTTGCGACGCATGCGCGTTGCCGACGACAAACTTGTAAATAAAAAGTAATTGCATGTGGGAACCGGGGCGAAGCGTCGTGGGAACCGCCGGAAATCGGTGCTTTTTTAAAAGTAGATCATTTCGCAAGGCGTTAAATATACATTGCCTTTTAATCGAACTGTTATTGCTACATTTTTGGTATTATGTCGTATTTTGTAAAACGTTGACACATATACGTATGAAAAGGTGCAAGTATTTTAAGTGGTAAAAAAATTTAATTAAAAATACTTGTATATAATCAAAATGATAAAAACAGAGTAAATCACCTACAGGATCACGTCGGAACAAGTAAACTCTCCTTAAGTTAAATTTGGAACTCTGGGGTACATAATCGTTGCCGTGATCATAGTGTTGATAGGTACTATATGATATTATTGGTTTGAAATAAAATATTTGATATTTAATATACGAGACGAGTCCTTTTTCGACTCCAGCTGATGATCTTTTTTATATTTTTTTATTTTTTTTGCTTTTGTTAATCTGTAATGTTTAGTTATGTAATGCACGATGTTACCTAGCTAAGTTTACGGTTGGTGCGACAGTGTCCTGTTAGGTGTAGGTAACTCACCGTATGCAATTATTTATATAGTGCCACTAATTGCAAAAACCCATAAATGGTTTCCTATTGCTTAATTATTTTCTACCTACTCTGTTTTTTGCTAACCGAGGGATTTCCGATTAAATAAATAAATAAATAGGACCGTGCTTTTTGGATGAGTGGAGGTTTTTCGATCAGTCAAATTAATACAGTTTCAATGTATGGACGAAACGTGCGATTATATTATGCTGTAGACATAGATTAACCAAACTTATTAAATGAATTCTTGTAGACAAGCAAACCGATTTGAATTTTTCAACAGACGTAAATTATTTATCTAATAGAACCAAATCGGATCAAGTGATCTGTACCTAAGCGGAATTCACAGTACTGGAGTTAGCACAAACTCGTTGTCGCGATCTTAGGGCTGATACCTGATTAGATAAAAATATCGATGGGCCTTATATGACCTTCAACTACAGCTCTTTACTTCGGACTTATAGATATTTAATTTGAATATTTATGAATTGTAATAGTAATATGTGTTTTATAAGTAAGTGTTTTTGGTAAGAAAACACCATCTCTCAATTTTTTTAAAAGCATGACCCTTGAATATCAAAAAGCTTTTAGTTCACATAAACCAACGGCTGTACTAACAAAACTATTACTCGTTACCAATTTTGGACATTTAAGTTATTTTAAGGCGGGACGGATTGTATTTTATCATGAAACTGTCTCATTATACTGTCCATATAATAAAGGTTAACGATTAAAATCGTTAACAACAAAACAGATATAATAATGCGTTTCCATTATGCATTCAGCATATAATCTCCACGAAATTGTGTACCCGACCGCGCGTAGATAACAGAACTCGCCGTATTATAATTTATAGTTTACCATTAGGGCGAACTCCGCAACTTTGCTTCATTTCATTTGCATTGGTGATTTGGATTTGCGGTGACATGGTCAATATTAAAATGATGTATGGGAAATAAGAATGGGGCTCTGATTGCGAAGGATGGCGCGGACCGATGCGGGCGACAGTTGCGTGCGTAGGGTGACGTTCCAGGTTGCTAGGAGTTATGTTTTCCTAGTAAAATACAGTTGAAATTGGTTGCTCTTAAAATACTTAGTTGAGTTTCAGCTCCTATATTTTTTACAAGTTTATTGTGGTATATATTTTTATATCAAATATAATAGTCAAAAATAGGATATAAAGGAGGATATATTAGGTTTTAGACGGATAAAACGTATATGTCTTAACAAAAATCTTTCAACACTCACAGAATATCAGCGTAAAATAACAGTTTAATGCTGCCTGTGTGTGTTTATTATGGTAAGTGTAGAGAGCCGGATACCCTTTTTACTGGAAACGAGGCATTCCATTTTAGTTCTCGGGGGAGACAATGCTTCTGCATTTTGATTCTAAATTGAGAATATGCCTATTAGCCTATGAGCCACAGCAACCACTTATCTTCAGTTGGACTGTGTGCTTGTTTGCTGCCCTTATACTATAAAAAACATTTTAATAGATTTGTTCGAGAAGTAGCTTATTCAAATAATAATTTTGAAATACTGAAGGTCTAATTTGCGTAAGACAAATCTTATAATAGATAATCGACCAAGTTTTGCAACACTATTAATAGTGTTGTAAAACAGATGAAATAATAATATGTAGTTATTTATTAACAGTAATCGTGTGGAAGATGCGTAAAAGAACCCACTTCCCCACAATATCCCCCACAAAAGCAAACTATGGAAAAGGCCTGTGTTCAGAAGTGTATTTTGAAGACCGTGACTTGATTAAACGAATGTATAATTTATTAATGGCGGTTTGTACAGTTGTACAATGAATATAAAAAATAATTGACTACGAAAGGCACATGCATGTTATAATAAGCATTAAGCAGCTTAGTAACAAGCTGGTTTTATTTTACCTACAGACAGGTTGTTTGTAAAGCGATACTACGCGCTGCAACGGCATACCAATGCCATAATAATCTTGACTAGTGAAATCCCGACACGACGTTCGCCAACGCATTCGCTTTACGTAGGTGGTCATGCCTTTATCAAAACCACAATACCACTCGCGGACGCCCTCTTGGATTTTATTTGACGTTCCCTTAATAAATAATGGATATGTCGCGTTAGTAACAAAGTTAGTTTCGTAAAGGATATTGTCCGTTGTAAATATTTTACTTAAACTATAAAAGTAAGGAAGTTGAAGATTTTCTGAAGGTGCCGCGTATCAAGGTATTACGTTGTTATTGTGGTAGCCAATAAGATGTTTAAAAAATTCTATAAAAATTAAGTAGAATATATAATAACACCTATAGCATTGTAAGGTAATCAAAAAAACGAGTAAACAATTCCGATTACCATTTGATACTTCAAATCATATATTTTAAAGTTAAAGTTACAGCCTATATACGTCCCACTGTTGATCACAGGCCACCCATCATTTATAAGGGGATTTTAGGACTAAGAAATGTCCACCTCACTACCCCAATGCGTGTTGGTGAACTTTACATGAATTCAACAAATTTATTTTCTTTTTTTTCAAACCTGGGGCACTGGCCTCCTCTCATTTATAAGAGAGTTTTAGGGCAAAGAGACTGTTGCACCGCACTGCCCAAATGCGTGTTGGCGAACTCCACATGACTACGAAATTCTTATTTCCCATGCAGGTTTTCTCGCAACATTTATTTTATTTTCATATATACATATATATGAAATTAATAAAAAAAAACTAAAATTGCTTCATAGGCACGTTGATAATCTCAGCAAATAAAGCTAATCAATTATGCAGTTTGATAATTTCACACTAATAAATAAATATTCGTCTTAAGGTACAAATATCGTTTTTGATACATTACATTTTATAACATTTATCAGCGTTAAAAAAATTACGAAATTTCATAATATATCAGCTCAAAGTTATAAATTAAAAATGTTCGAAACGAAACCATTCGACAATAAAAGTACAAAGTTATAGCTTTACTTATCGTTTTAAAAAGGGGAAACGCAATATAATTAATCGTTGAAGAAATTATATCTTACTTAATATCTGGAAAGAAATTACTCGTAAACGCTCGCAATGAACATTCTTATGTAAAATAATGTCTAGTTTAACAAATGCAATGCATAAATAATTTAGTTAACACCGAACGAAACTTGTATTTTAAACGTTGATTATTAACACGATAAGCGTAATATTATTTTTATAGAATATAAAAGCTTTATATAGAAAATTTGATTTTCATGTAATAACTAGAACTTCAAACAGTTTACAATATTTAGTATTTGATATGTATTGTTTTTTCCATGTAAACACTTTGAACAAAATCTTTATAAGCCAAGAGTGCGCCAAGTTACATGCATATTTTGATCAACAAAAGAAAAAGACTTTCAATGTAATTTCTACATAATGGATATATGAATCTTTTTTATATTTTTATATTAGCTTCCATAGGTGGTGTTTGACATAGTTTTTAGAATTCTTAGAAGCCTTGCGCGTTAGACTTAGTTCGTCAAAGTGTTTGTTTATGTAAAAATCCCCAATAAAAGAACATACATTTAATTTGTTTTGAATTGTAAGAAGAATTCTTATTTTACCCTTATCAATAATAGAGGCATAGGCAGTTACGCAGTCAAGATCCCAAAGCCTTAGGGTATTAACTGTTTTAGCCGGAGGGCAAAAAGCCAGACACTGTGAGTGTCACAGATTATTACACGCATGTCCAACACGTACATCATGTTGCGTAATAAAATAGCACAGATAATTGTAATTAAATATTAGTGACTGGTGAAAGTGAAACATGTTTGTCACATTAGATTGCACACCATATTTTGTTAAGGTCGCTGTTTATGTCTTTTATCTGTTTGAAGAAGTTATTTGAATTTATACGTGAGAAAAATCTATCAGTTGAAATGGTAATTGTGCATTCTCACGATTTTTTACGATCTATGGATATTTATAAGAATAGATATTGTCATGACCTTACACTTGTTCCATTTATACCATGAACATTATGTTAATAAAGCAGTTAACATTGTTATAGAGGATTCAGTATTGCTGACCCCGTAACTTACGTCTAAGTATGTAAAATATATCACACGAGCATATTGATTTGTGCATGATTGTTAGTTGTGAGTTTATTCTATAATTTATTAATCATATGTGTAATACTAATAGTTAATGAATGTATGTGTGAAGTAGCAAATTAAAATTATATGATGTTGAAGTTGATTAATGATGAAGTTTTTTTATCGAATAAGTCTGTAGTACAAGTTGGAATTGATTTAATCGATTAATTTCCCACATTTTAATGAAAAAGGAATACCCAGGGTATTATACCCTACATAAGTGGCACAGACCTCTTCTGATTTCTGAGATTAGATGAGGAAATGAGGTTATTTTAGTAGGAAATAGACCGACGCGGTGACCTTAATGCGTGCTGTAGTGGGTTTTAAATATCTTACTTTTTTATTTCTCAGATATGCTGGTTTACTTATGATGTTATTTTCACCGATGATCCGGTTGTAAGTACTGATACTTAAAATTGCAAGTAGTTTCATCCCGTCGGATATCGGACGTAAGTTCCTCGCACTGTGAAATTTAAGTGTCTTTGACAGACAGACGACAGATGAATCGATTTTAAGTAGATCGATTTATCTTTTTATTTACTATACAGCTTCATTATACAAACATAAGGAAATTGTGTTGTACGTTTTACTGCTGACAAATGTAACTATTCGAGAAAATATAGATTACTTACTCTTTTATTAGTATTGGCTTTGGCTGTTTAATGGCAATTTACGTAGACGGCAATAAAATAAGTAATTAATGGTAATAATCATTGTTACTGTAAGAAAAATAAATACATCCTGATGAGGATTGGCGAGTGAAAGTATTGCATATAATTTGCTTATAAAGCAGGCGTTGAATAATTTAAAATGTTTGTACATCGATTGGATCAAAATTAGGATCGATGAACAACATATTTAAAAACAAATTATAATTTTGGTTTCAGATCAACTTACTTTTAAAATTAACTTATTAGCTCATTTTTCTCATTTTCAACCGACTTCAGAAAATGAGGAGATTCTCAATTTGACTGTATTTTTATAGGAGAACTGATTTTGATGATTCTTTTTTTATTTGAAAGCTGGTACTTTTGTTGTTGTCCATATTAAAATTGATTAAGATCTGACCATCAATTTTTGAGTTTTCATTTTATTTTTATTGAAGTCGGTTGTACAAAAAATTTAATTTTACCACTTATTAAAGCAGATATATTTTGAATGAAATATTGAATGTTAAATAAATTGAATGGAAAATATTGCATTGTTTTTTGTTTAATTCTTCGAGATATTAAAAAGAAAATTACGTTTTTTGACAACACTGTTATAAATACAGTTTATAATCTAGGAAGGGAGAAGTTTATTACCAACTTTAAACTTTTGTTACTTCTTAATCTTGAACTAAATTAGTTGTGTTGTGAGTAGTTAACTGAGGAATAATACCGGTATCGCCATCATCAATCCGTAAACGCTCCCGGATGTTTCGTTTTACCTCGCTCTCGGAACAACATTGAGTAATGGAAGTCTATCTTGATTGGGACCATTTTTTTTACTTATATCTGCCACCAATAAATAGTGCATCGATCACTGTGTTCCGGTCGGAATAGTAGAATAGAGCAGATATTATATTTTTTATTTAATAAAGATTACGAGTAATTCCTATTGAAAGTAGAAAAATTGAAAATAAATCTTCAAATTGACAGTAGAATAAAAATAAAAATACATAGAGTAACTGAATTTTGTTTAGACCACAGGATAGAAAATTTTGTATAGATTCTATAGTATCAAACTTTTTCATAGAAAAGAAGTATCTAAATATGAATTTTAATTTTTTGAAGTGCTGTGGGTGGGTGCGGTCAAATTTGACCTCTTGGAATTTGACGGAATATCGCGGCGGTTATTTTTGGTCGCTAGGGAAAGACTTGAAGTGGTATGAAAAGCCATTATAATAAAAGCTTGTAAGATATTCCTCCTCCTTAGATATAATAATGTGCAAGTCTTATTTGCTTGCAGGTGAAGGGCTATTGGTCTATTTGTTTGAAACTTATTTTTTTTAAACAATGTATACTTAGGATAGTCAAAAAAAGGAATAGGTGGTTTCAAAGTTAGTGCCAATAGGTAGATTCATACTAGCAATCAGTTGGCGGATTCTAATCCACGACTTTCATTTCTATAGCAAATGATTACAACAATTTGAACGTTTTGCTTACTTTGTAGAATTTTCATTTATTGGTAAGCTCACGTTATAGAGCAATCAAAGTTAGTTTCCTTGTCTAATAACAAATGGGTTACTTAGAATAATTTGTAAGACGTATTTATATATGCTATTTTACTGTCGCTCTGTATCAATTGACATTCCAATGTAAATTGTATGATTATAAATGACTACAAGAATATTTATATGTACCACAACGTATGTAACGTCATCTTTATTGTGAATAGTACCACAATAAAGCTGGCTTTATTACCTTGTGTACTACATTTAATATTTGCATATATGATCTACATAGGATATAATATAGGACAGAATACAAGCATGAAGTTGCAGCATAACTCAATTGTACGTTTAACGTATTATACTGGTCGAGGTTGAGCCGACCCATTTGTGCTGCAAACATAGTCGTTGAAGAAAAAACCAACATAATGCTTTAATTAAAAATCAACGATGGAAATTTTACAGCAAAAGATCAAATTGCTTTCCTTCACTCGCAAAGCTCAATCCACATCTTCTTAAGAAGGATCGGGTTACCAGACGAGCGAATCTACTATTATTTATAAATTCAGCCGATTCAAAGTGTAGCTCAGTTACGTTTTCAATCGGTTTTAAAAAAAAACTTTTTCTTTCACTATCTGTCTAACTCACACTTCGTCAACTGGATCCCTAAGTTTCACTCAAATTAGAATCTTAAGTTACAGGCTAGAGGAAAATCTTGAGTAACACAAAAATCATTTAAGATTCATTTAGGGTAAGGAAAATTAATTTACAACTGGGCTTCTTAAAAAAATATCCATAATTTCACAAAAAGTCTTGCAAGTGTTATACCATTTTGGATTCCTTATTAAATGCACCTACTTTAAAAGTTACTTGCCAAACTCGTGTGCTACGTTTTTTTCAATACAGTCATTTAATGTTGCTTAAAAGTAATTTAATTTTGAGCAACAGTTTTAAGAAGCATTATTAAGGATTACATGATAAAAAGTAAATTAAGAAAGTTAAAATTTGTAGAAACTGGAGTTAAAAGACCGTCACAGGGTATGAATCAAAATCTAGATGCGTTGTCACCCCTGAGGAAAAAGATACTACATTTTACGAGGCGCTATTTTAAGCGGTAATCTGTAAGAGTGTGGTCCTTTACCGGTCAAACCGAACCATTCACGCTGTAGCAATAACATAAATGCAGTGACAGTGCCTCGTTATAAGTAACGAATTTATAATATCACATTATCCAAACACGAGAGTAGTACTCTACTGTGAAAATAATAATAAAGTCTTGTTTACTTGGCTTGGTGATCTTAAGAACCAATGAAACGTGTATGTAAATGACTCAATACTGAGCTTATCAGTGGCCATTCTGACCGTCATAATTGTATACCATTAGTGCATCCACGCCTATAACGAGACCAATATGTATGCACTCGATGTTACACTTGCATATTTAATATGTACCTATGTCTTGATTTATGTAGTTGAAATGTTGTTACAACTTATGCACCGTCACACAAACAAGTTCTATTTACTGATGCAGTACGTGAATCTACCAATTTGTATTTCTTGTTGATCACTTGGAAACTCAACGTGACTAGCCAAAATGGTTGATAAATTTTCGGTACAAATTTATGAGTACGTAATATTTAAAATAATATAATATTGAAAACAGCTAATCCTCATTGTACAAGCTTACTTGGTTGCTTTAAACTAGTTGCAGGTGTTCCTGCAACTATGTAGTTTCAAGCAATGCGACAAGCATTGTGACTATTCTTTGTTTAGAAATGTTAGTGCTGTTAGCTTCATTCGACAATAATCTTACCCATTAAACCGGAGGATAGATAATTGTCCCATATAGGCAACTATTTGATTTATTGTTGAAATATTTTTTTGGTAAGTGAGTTTTGAATAGGTGTAAATATATGATTTAGGTACACGATAAAAAGCACATTATTAGCTTTTATAGAATAATCAGGCTATTTTTTTTTGTTAATTTTTATTCCGTTTACATTGATGACTTATAAAGAGTAGGCTAACAAATATAAAAAATAAAAGGCTAAAAAAATAGTCATTAAAGAAATTATTTTTTGTTTAAATTAATAAGCCAGTGTTTTGATTACAATCCCACTTATATTGTCCTGTCTTATTGCATCAATAACATTTCCCTCTTACATTAAAGATATCCAGATTGTAATCGGATTGAAAGACAAATTAGTCAGGCACATTATTCCACTCCGTTGCTAAATGAATTACAATAGACGAATGAAGCTGTTTGGCTATTAAGAACAGGGCATCATTGTGCACATAATAAAAATTAAAGAATGCGGACGTGCATAAATATGCAGCTAAGCTCCACAAACATAACAATCCACCTGTTAATCGACCGCATTACCTGTAATCGACCTTCCACGGCAATGATAACACAGAACTAGACTAACACTAGCGGGCTGTCATTATAGCCTATCGAAGCGCCATTCTCAATGAGGGCGCAACGTAATAGCTCCAGCGCAGGTTATAATAGCGTGCTTACGGGACATAATGCGGGTCAAGATCTTGCTATTTTAAAGGATTAAAGTATACACGCTCATTTCCGATCTATATCTAAAACATTCAAATGCACATTGAAATTTATGAGATTATTTTAAACAAATCTTGAAATAAAACTTCATGAGGCATGCCTTGATTTTTTTCAAATTCAAATTTTTTTGAGGGTAGCGACTGACTATAGTATTTTTATGTAAAACATAATATACTCTATATTATATGTAACACATAATACATATAAAAAATCAGAAGTAATACATCATGGCCTAATTTATTTAAATTGTCCTCCAGAGCGAATTCCGTCCACCGCGGCTTGCCTCAACGGAGTCTAGCCATCGGCGCAGGACAGGACTATAGTGCCCAAGTGTATGCGCAAGCACAGGTGCACTCTCTGTTCCCTTCACTCTCATAATCAGATGGGACGGTAAACCGACACGATCGGAGAGAGATCAGGCGCAGGACCAATAGCTTTACGTGCTTTCCGAGGCACGGGGGTGAGACACCGCCAACTTCCTGACTCCGGGCAACTACTGAAAATTTCTTGACGGAAAAACTCAATAATTAATTTTTTGGCCCGACCCGGGAATCGAACCCAGGACCTCATGACTATTACTAATAATTATTTGATTAATATTTTTTTTATGAAACTGAATTGGTAAACGGTCTTAATACGTAGAGGGTGAATGCAGGTTTATTTAGGATGCTGTGGTCAACATACACCTACATTTTGGTTCATTTTTCACCAATTAGAGTATAAGACATTAGGATATAGTACAACGAAACCAAGTTGAACATTGTTAAATCGCACATGAAATAAGATTTACATTCGCCTACGTTTTTGCGATCGTATTGGTGGACCTTGGCATTAAGGCAAAACGTCTTGTAGATGCCCGAGGATGATACGGCTGAGAGTTAAGTGTTAATGTATCTCTAGTTGACAGTCGATAACATTGAGATATGTCTTGTTTATACTTTTAAACATAAAGCACGTGAGCAAAAGTTTCAAGGTGTTGTAAATGGTACATACATGTCACAAGTAATTAAATTATATATAACGCGCATTAAAGAGATTGAAAAAGTTGATTTATTGCAGGTATGTAATTTATTAAAATTGTGAAATATACGGTCAAATTCAATATCATTGAATGATAGTAATATGCAAGATGACGGGACCCCTCTCACTAGGAATCCGCTTTTTTGTTTTTATAGAATAAGGGTGGCAAACAAGCGCACAGACTACCTGATGGCAAGTGGATGCTGTGGTGTGTGTGGTGACATAGACGTCTACATTCATCCTCGATTAAGAATCAAAACGCAGATGCGTTGTCACCCCTGAGGACTAAGATCCATAAGATATAAGAGCTTTGACTCCAGTAAAAAATAGTCTCTGGATCTCTACACTCACCATACGAAATACAGCAGTATTAAGCTGCTATTTTACGCTGATATTCTGTGATAGCGGGGTCCTTTCCCGGTCGAGCCGAATCATTCGTGTTACAACCATAACATAGCCGCAGCGCAGCTCTACCACGTACAAAAACCGTTTAATTTTATATAACGCGCATAAATAAGATTGAAAAAGTTGATTTATTGCAGGTAAGATATCTATTACAATTATGAAATGTAAAGTTAAATTCAACATCAAATGTTAGTGATGGTAATATACTAGATGGCACGACCCTCTTACTAGGAATTCAGCTGGGTAGGTAACTTTTATTTATTTATGCCACCAACAGCAGTGCTAGCACTGTTATGTTACAGTCTGAAAGGTATAGAGTTACATTTTAGTCGTCAGAGGTGATAATGCATCTGTAGATTTCATTGTTTAAAGCTGCAGATGTCCAAGTATTGCATTAGCCAGTAACAATGTGGACTTTAAGTTATTATATCGCTTAAGTTCAAAAGAAAAAAAGAAAAAAGAGGATGGATTCATGTTTAAAATATTTGCAAGTACTTATGCCTAACATAATTTACGAAGGATCTCTAAAATTATATTGAGACGGCCCACGTGTTCGATTTCATCTTTTTATTCCTTATTAAAGCATCATGCTTGTTTATTATTTTTCATGACTTTCATGCCTTTGCTTCGAAATAAAAAGGTTAAAAACTTCTTTTATTATTCCTGGAAATTGTGTTTTCTGATTTATATCAATAAGTTGATTTTTCAATAACAAGCGTCTGCACCTAAATTTCTTAACAACTTCTACTAAACTTGTACACTAACTCTGATAGAGCAAAATTTAAGTCTTGTTATATTAAGAAATGAGGGCTATACGATTTTAACTATAAGTGACTGTACCTCCGATTTAAAACGATAAACTTACTAAAAAGAATTGCGATCACACGGCAACGTACATGCCTACCGGTTGCGAGTCCCGGGTTTAAACTCAGCCGGAGCAAACCTTTGCGAAAAAACATAATTCTTCGGTTTTTCTTATCGTATCTGTTACATTGTATCCTGAAGGTTGAAAGTAAGACAGTACACTGCGTGCTGTAGGTTAAGAAAAAATAATATACAATATCTGTGCTTGCGTATACATTTATGGTCTTGACTATTCTTACAGTATAAAGTAAGTAAAGTTACAGCCTACATACATCCCACTGCTGGGCACAGGCCTCCTCTCATTTCTGAGAGGGTTTTAGGGCAAGTAAGTGTCTGTCGCGCTGCTCCAATGCGTGTTGGCGAACTTCACATATCTTCGAAGTATTTTATTTTAATTTCTCAGACATGCAGGTTTCCTCACGATGTTTTCCATCACCGCCGAGCACGTGGTAAATCAGCACTTAAAATTGAAATTAACAATTTTATTGGTGTCGCTGGGGATTGAACCCAGGTTGCTCGCATAATGTGAAATTACAATATACCATCGTAAAATAGCAGCATATAATAACGAGCCTTCATAAAAAATCATTCAAAAATCTGAAAAAAAAACTAAAGTCCGCTGAACTCCAACCAAAGCCTAAAGAGCTTAGTGTTGCTTTATATTATTTCCATTAAAATATCTGATACCCGGTAAAAAGATGATTTGTGAACTGTAATTTGACTTCTGTCTGTGGAAAATAAATGCGAAGTGCAAACAAAGCTAAGGGGCCAATTTTCCAAATGCTGGCGTAATTAAATTAAGAAGATCAATGCATATTCTGAAACAGCCGTTGAAACCATGTATGGGCTTCATTAAGGGGAGAATACAAAAACATTCAGGGGCTTGCCTTGTAGCGGACGTTTAAATAGGATTTTTTTTAATTAATAACTGATCGTCGGTACCGAGCCATTGTTGATCACATGTCGGTCTGTAGCGAGCAACGTGATGGATGAACGCTCTTTCGAAATCCACTTCCAAATAATCAGGTTAACATTATTTTGGTTTTGCTGTGTAATTTTTGTTCGGACATAAAGGTAATTGGTTAAATAACGATGCAATAAATCGCTTTTGTGCTCGTAATATTGGAATACTATTTTTGTGTTACTTTTGTGAGGTGTTAAGCGTCTGCTGTTAGTAAATTATTTTATTGATGATGATTCTGTCTATGCTTAGTACTTGTAACTTTTATTACATATGGAATAACTTTTACTCATATTTCATCCTTTTGTTTATCAAAAAAAAATTATCAAATATCTGACTGATATACAGAATCAAAGGCGTTTTGCCGAACTTTCTCTCTAGAGTAAAGGAAACACTCCTGGATAGCCTCAAGTGACACCATTACGCCTTACACGGTTTAGCCTCGCACCTGCTTTACATACTGATCTTGCCCGTCCGGAGAGTGTGCACTTATTCCGAGTGATGTTCCTACACATCACTAAACTGTCGATATAATAAATACCATCCTAATACAACCTACTGCCGGTCACAGAATTTCCGTTACTTTTGAAATAGTTTTGGATATATTTAACAAAATCCTTCAGAATATTCTTTAACTTTTAGCATTATAAAGTACAAGTACGTAAGACTTCATAATAATGTCCCACTAAGTTTTCTCATTTCCGAAAGGGGTTTAGAGTAGAGAAAAGTTCAACGCTATTCTTCAATATTTGTGTAATTTCTCCGAAATACTTGTTGCGTCACAATATTTCCCTTCATACGTGTGTTAAATCAGCATTTAAAAATTTCCAAACAACTTCATTGGTGCCAGCGAGGATTGAACATGGGTAACTTACGTACTACAATATCTAAGCCCAGCTTATCCCTACAGCTACCATAGCTCTAAAACTTAATTATTACTTCTTTAATTGATTTATAACTATAATGTTATTTCTTATTAAAGTTTATTATTAATTAACTTATTAATATTTACTGTTATAAAATTTATTGACAAGACATAACTACCGTATCTAATTAAAATTTTGTATAGTAAATTAAAAGTAGATCATTAATATGTAAATTCAATGAATTAAGTAGTACTTTAAATATGATCACGTAATTGAAATCAAAATGTTATCAAACATTGTCATGCCCATGACTGCACATTTTATTTCGATATCTATAAATATCGAATATAATAGATACACATAAATACAATTGAAGCGTCTGTCTATGATTTTGCAATAACTAGCTTTTATTTAGCTCAGGGGATTATTTGCGTGATATTAAGCTCTAAATATCCATTTTTAAGAAATTTGAATTAAAAACTTCTGTATTGATAATTTCTTTAAGCACGCAGCAAATTTTATAAAATTGATATGTATATATAAACTTTTATCTATTATATCGATAAAAATCCTTCTTTTTCATGTTAAACAGCGCAATAAATGAAAATGTTATTACTATTTTAATACGTTGGTTAAATTAATTTCTAATACAAATATGTATAAAATAAAAATATTTCTTAAGAACCTAAAAATAATGTTCAAAAGTTTTTGAAGCTAAGAACTTTTCACTTCTGACGTGCAGACAGTTTTTTTTTCTATGTGTTTGTCTGTCTGTCCACGCTTATCTTCAGAGTGGCTGTACCGATGGTGAATACACTTTAGGAACGGATAGTGAGAAATATCAGGAGGGATTTAGAATATATTTCATCCAAATACATGGAGATAGTTTTTAAACGAAAGATTGATAAAATAAAATGGTACTTGATAATCTGAAAAAAGCCACATGAATAGTGGCGCAGCCTGTTCACAAGTCTATAATATAATATCTTGTTACAATAATCGTGTTTTCAACAATCAAAACTATCTTTACTGTTTTCTTATAGAATAAGGGTGACAAACGAGCACATAGTCCACCTGATAGCAAGTGGATGCTGTGGCCCATAGACAGAGATGAGATCTTTAATTAAGAATCAAAATGCAGATATGTTGCCAGCCCTGAGGACTGAGATGGAATGCCCCGTTTCCAGTAAAAAGGGACTCCGGTTCACTATACTCACCATACGAAACACAGCAGCATTAAGCTGCTATTTTACGCTGGTATTAGTGAGAGCGTGGTCCTACCCCGGTCGTGCTGCAACCACAATATAGCTGCAACGTGGCTCTACCACGTGTAAAACCGTGTGTAATAACTGTGGTGTTATGTGAAGAAATTAATAGGGAAGTAATTTTTACTGACTTAGTACCAATGATTTCAGCATATTTCAAAAGTAAGTTATAATACTTTAAGCCTCGTTAGTTTTCAGAGTTATTGATCTTCTTAAACTGTCATTGTAACTTTGAGGCTTCATAAATTTATGTCAACAAACATTATTTGAATGATAGTCGCCAAACGATTTGTCGACATAATTCGATTTCACAAACGAGTATCGTTAATTACGATTGGCGAAGATCGATGCAACATTGCAGACTGGTTATTGCGGTGAAACTGACCAGAGGCTGTCAACCATTTGGGGCGTTTATAAATGATTTTTTCTATTGATATATTTCTTTATATTTGATATGAATCTTTTGATATTGTGCAAGAGTCTTTAATTGTAATAACAAGGTTGAGAAAATCATCATAAATTTAATATCATTATGAAGCTTGAAGTATGACCTGAACTTAATATCTGCTATCTCTTGGAGGAAATTTTGCAATAGTTGCCCTGCTTGGCAAACGTGGTGGTAACCTCATTTTTTCCATATTTTGGGTTGTTACGAGGGAGATGCCTCCTGTTTCAGTTTCCTTTTGACATCTCTTACGACACCTATGGGCTGGGGCTCCCCAGTACCAGCTCCTTCCACTTCACCGCATCCAGCGCAGAGCGGCTCGAATCGTTGACGACCGAGTGCTTTCCGATCGGCTCGATTCACTGGCGCTGCGAAGAGATGTTGCATCTCTTTGCGTATTTTATCGCATCTATCACGGGGAGTGCTCTGAGGAATTGTTCGGATTAATCCCAGCCGCCTAATTTCGTGAACGCACTACACGGCAAACGTCCCGATACCATCCACACCATCTGGATGCTTGGCGGTCCACCACTGTACGTTTCACAAGGAGTTTTCTTCCACGTACAACCTCTCTGTGGAATAGTTTACCACCGGCGATTTTTCCGGACCGATACGACCTGGGGACCTTCAAGAAAAGAGCTTACTCCTTTCTAAAGGGCCGGCAACGCACCCGCAATTCTCCTGGTGTTGCGGTCGATCATGGGCGGCGGTAGTCACTTAACATCAGGTGGGACGCATGCTCGTTTGCCCCCTTTTCCATAAAAAAAAAAAGTATGACCTGAACTTAATATCTGCTATCTCTTGGAGGAAATTTTGCAATAGTTGCCCTGCTTGGCAAACGTGTTGATAACCTCATTTTTTTAATATTTTGGGTTGTTACGAGGGAGATGCCTCCTGTTTCAGTTTCCCTTTGCCACCTCTTGCGACACCTATGGAATGATATGGAGTAGTGGATTGTCTTACGACGCCACTACATTGGGGTTTCATCACAATGCATTCAACCATGTTGTTTAAGTAATGTTAAATTTGTGCGATTTTCCTTATTACGTCCTAAATGCTGTAATATAGAAAACTTTATAATGCGTAAATTAAAAATACCACTGCCACATCCTTATCTATTTAGAATATTATATGGAATTTTTATTAATGATAGTGATTAATGACTAAAGGTTGAGTACACCGAGATGATTTCTCTGGCGGTATGTCGCTCGGCGTGCGGAATTTAGATACCGCTCGGACACTCGTTCTTGTTAGAGACGTCTACGCGTGTCTCTGACATGTGCGCGTTTTCACTCACCAACGACGTACGTTCTTTATGTAATACATGTACAAGTATTATCTTTGTAACAATCTTTAAATATGCGAGATATACATCTCACTTAATTATAGAAAGTTGTGACTTGTGTGAAACCTTAATAATTTTTATGCACAATTTTTGTGGATATTATTCACACTTAAGACAGGTTTAATTGCGTAAATAATTGAAAGAGATTTACTTTACCGGTTTCGATAATAAAATTATAATCTCTAAAAATGATCAAAAGAAACCTTTAAACAGTCCAGTTGTTGACTTAAATATACTGGAGCCAGCTTTCAAGTTGCGACGTTCAGACAGATATCACCCAGGCTTATTCAGATTCGCATAATACAGAGATGTCAAGCAATCACATGCAAACTTTCTCATATTTTGGAGTGATAATTAGAATGCAGAATTTAAATTACACTAAGGCGTGTCCAAACGTGAAAACCCTTCTTACGATCTTTTCTCTTCGTACTCCAGTATATTCATCCTCCTTCTTCAATAAACCAATTTCTGTTACAGCTGTGAATTATATATTTGCTGTTACCCTGCCTTTTTACATATTTGCTTTTTTCCTTCAAAAATCCATTCAAGGCGTACAACTTTGAACTCTAATATTTCCCATCAAATTTTATGAATTCAAATTTGTCGAATAGAATACCTACGGTCTATTTTAATCGAAAAACTAGATAATTTTTTTATAGGATAGGGTGACCAAACACACACACGAGAACACAGTTCACCTGATGATAAGTCGTTGCTGTGGCCCATGGATATCTACATCTATCCTCGATTACGAATCAAAATGCAGATGCGTTGTCACCCGTGAGAACTAAGATGAAATGCCTCGTTTCCAGTAAAAATGATCTCTGGTTCTCTACACTCACCATACGAAACACAGCAGCAAAAAGCTACTATTTGACGCTGGTATTCTGTGAGCCGTTGTAGCTCAGATGGTTAGCGCTCGCTGTAAATTTCACAGTACGCGAGCAACCCGGGTGCGATCCCCGTCGGCACCAATGAAATTATTAATTGCAATTTTAAGTGCTGATTTACCACCTACTCGGCGGTGAAAGAAAACGTGAGGAAACCTGCATGTCATAGAAATAAGAAAAAATATTTCGAATACATGTGAAGTGCGCCAACACGCATTGGGGCAGCGCGGCGGACACTTCCTTGCCCTAAAACCCTCTCAGTAATGAGTGGAGGCCTGCACCCAACAGTGGGACGTATATAGGCTGTAACTCTTTTCTGCGAGAGCGTGGTGCTTCCCCGGTCCGGCCGACCCATTCGTGCTACAGCTATACTACTAATATAACTGCAACATGGCTCTACCACGTATAAAAATCATACCTGGCACTGCTCGTGAAGGTTCGTGAAGGTTCATTATAATCTTTTCAGCCGTTCCGAAGCGTTTCCAGACAGACAAACATACAAAAATTTGAAAAATGGTTCTTAATGTCTTAATGGCATGCTAATCATCCCCTCACCTCAATATAAGAAAGTTATTTCAACATTACATACAGAGTTTTCAATTTTATTTATGCGTATATTTCACTATTTTTTTTTATAAGAGAGGGGGCAAACGAGCATACGGCTCACCTAGTATTTATTTAGTGATTACCACCGCCTATGAACAACTGCAACACCAGGGGAATCGCAGATGCGTTGCCGGCTTTTTAAAAAGGAATCGGAAAGGTATCGGTACGGAAAAATCTCTGGTGGTAGTCAATTCCACAAGGAAGTTGTTTAAATTGCACAGTGGTGGACCGCCAGTCATCCAGATGGTATGAATGTTATCGCGAGTTTTGGTCGCGATGTGATTACCATCAGGTGAGTCGTATGATCGATTGTCCCCTCTCCTATATATATGAAAACATATAGATTAAATGAATTTGTTTAAAATAAATTACCTCTTTATATAACGTCTTTTGGAAACCATAAGATTTTTCTGGCATTATGGGAAATCCGCCTCTACGAAACCCACGAGACGAAAAAATCATCATCACCAGCATCAGCCCATAGCTGGACATAGGACTTTTCCAAGGCGCATTACTTAATCCGTACTTTGGCATTACGCATACAGTTGCTGCCAGCCGTCTTGCGCAAATCGATGTATTCTCTTACGCCACACAGTAGCTCCGATAGATAATCATTTCGTTCTCGCTAGACGGAAAATACTCGAACTGAAGACGGACAGCATCGTTAAAGATGCGAGACGTCCGGAATATATCGTCAATCCTCGGCGTTAAAGATAAACTTTCTCTACAGTGGCGATGACCATGTCCAGCTGTAGGTATTTTACATATCGATAAAGAAGATATAATGAGCATCATGATAACGTAATAACTGCGGCGACGACGGATCTAGTCACATTTATTGTCCCAAATTTGAAATGTATTAATGAATTTCTACGTGGTAGAGCCACTAGCCAATTCGTGCTACAACTATATTATAATTGTAGCACGAATGGGACGGTTTGATCGGGGTAGAACCAAACTCTCACAGAATACCAACCTAAAATAGCAGCTCCATGCTGATGTGCGTCGTATGATGAGCATAGAGAACCGGAGACCCTTTTAATGGAACCAAGGCATTTTATCTTAGTCTTCTTGGGTGAATAGGTATTTGAATTTTGATTCTTAACCGAGGATATATGTAGATGTTTTGAGCCATGAAATCCACTTACCATCAGATGGACTGTGTGCTCGTTTGTCACCCTATTATATATAAAAAAAGAATACATTTTAAATTGCCGTATGAAATGGCAAACGGTGACTATTAAAACTGAATTGGAAATTGGGATAATATTTTATATGATGTTATGAAGTTTTTATGTTTTAGTTATCACCTAACAGAGGGAGAGGCTCAGAAATGGGCTCTAAAGTTTAAGTGTGTAAAGACGTTAGTTTAAATATCATTATCAAAACTGACATGGTTTTGATAACAGGGAAGATTGCCGTAATTGCTACTCGTTGTGAGAAAATTGGAGATTCCATCACGTCTCTCAACTTCAACGAGACTTGTTTGTTGGTCATCATCAGTCAGCAGACAAAATGTAGCTTTTATCTTGAGAGTCGGTACAATATCTAAAGGTTGGACAAATGAATTGTGTTGGATTGATGATGCATACCAGAAATGATGATGTAGGAAAAGAATACTCTGGGTATTTCCCTGACTGTACTCCAGCCAAGGAAAATGCCCCACCATACAGTACGTCTTAACGACATTTACACACAAACACATGTAAATATTTTAAGGTCGTTTACTTTTTCGAATGCGTTTTATGTATAATACATTTCACTGAAAACGGTCGTGAGAAACTACTTAAGTTCAAAAGTAATCAAAACGCAACTTTGTAATTGACATTGACTTTAGAAAGTCAGCCAAATTAATTATTTTAAAAAACTGCGGTCCGCATATAAGTACTTTAATATTTTTGAAATTTTTTATGTCGTTCACTAAGGTTACACAAAATACTTTGAACTTGAAACCTGTCGACCTTAACTTAAGTAAACTTGATATCAGAAAATATATTATCAAGCTCGTTTTCAAAGTGGAATATGTTATAATATATTTTTATTTGCATGTGGCACGCGGTGTACTGCATAATGAATATATTATTCCCTTATAACTATGAAATATTCGTTTGCCTTTGACCGCACTCTTCTATTGTTTTATCGAAAGGCACAAAGCTTATGAAACAGATCAATTAAGTAGTTGACCACCCATTGTCTGCAAATCACTTGTCTCGTTACAGCGGCGAACAACAGTAAGAAAAACAGGCTTCTGTCAAATTTATATGTACCATTAAGCACTTGGACGCAGCATGTGAATGTTCATCGAGCGGCATTTTAACGAAACTTTAATTTGAACCAAAATGTAATGATTGTTACCGAAATTTACCGGCAAATGAGATCCATCCAGCAACCGCCTCATTAAGAAGCGTTTTCAGCTCTAATTTAATTGGTCTATAAATTTCATTACACTTTCTTTGCTCTTTTATAGTGCGACATATTATCGATTGAATGAGCGAAGGTGATTTACAGGCCAATTACTTGTTTCTGCATAATGTGGTGCAATTAAAACGGGCTGAGATGCGGAGGTGAAATTTGTGCAGTGTAAGAATTGCTAGTGAATTGGCTCAATACACGCATCCAGTTACAAAGGACTGCGGAAATGGTCGAGTCGACATGTTTGATCGATCAACATGCAAACATTATGGCAATATTATCATATTTTGATTTAATACTTGTACTGCGGTCACATTAAAAATTAAATATGTTTTTTTTTATAGGATAGGGCGACAAACTAGTACACAGTCCACCTGATGGTAAGTGGTTGCTGTGGCCTATAGACATCTACATTTATCCTCGATTACGAGTCAAAATGCAAATGTGTTGTCACCCCATAGGACTAAGATGGAATGCATCGTTTCCAGTAAAGAGGGTCTCTGATAGAATACAAGGCATAAAATATTATGTTAATAAAATTGTTAATTACAGCTTGCATCAAAAATTGCATTTTGACGCAAATACGTGTTTTCCTGCAACATATATTGTTGTAACAGACAATAATTTTGAAGCAAACAAGTTTAATCAACCACATTCTTATACGACCTGTTTATACTGATGTTTGTTATTGACGTCAGATTTAAGCTTATTTCTATGCTTTCAGGGAATTCCCGTTTTATTGTAAGAATCATAATAAAACCTACAATTTTAATTTTACATTGATGTTAAAATGTAATAATAAAATATTTAATGAGATAAAAATGATGATTGCTCACAAAAACAAGCAAAACCCTGTTGATCCGTGGTAACTTCTGGAATTTATGTCAGATGCGCAGTAGTGTTTGTGATATAGATTGATTTGTTACTTCGCTATAGTTGCTACCGTCGCGTGGAAGTTTTTCATGAACTGTATTTGACTAAATCTGTTACAATAGTTTATAGATTATACAAATACTTGTTCCGTGTGGGAACCGTATACGTACCCTAAAGCACGCATACATTCGTTTAACCGCTGTGCTATCGAGTTGTTGGCGATAACTTCAACTCAGGGCTATGTTTTGTGATAACCTTTTGATGATTTCTATGATCACTTATGTGATGCTAATGATCATAGTTATTGTTAAGGTATCCACTTGAAGCTGCAGTAGAATATGTCACGGATATTTTATAATTGATATTCTGAAATTATAACTTAAAAAGCTGTTTTATTTATAACCTTATATAAAACAATTTTTATAAATTATATTTTATACGCAAACAAACAATAAATAAGTCATGCAAATAAAAATTGTATTCGAATAATTGGAAATTAAACGGTTATTTCAAACGATCTATGATTGGACACCATAAGCAGTTGTAAATATGTAGTAACAACAGGCGAATTCTTTATTTGATGTGGGTAATAAACGTTAATTGCAGAAGCGATGCCCGGGAGGCTGGCACACCGGATACCCATCAGGTTTCTATTTAAATGTGCAATAAATCAATCATACTAATTCGCTTGTTTAACAAAATGCTCTGGTTTTATGTACCTAAGCTTAATAAAAATTCAAAAAAATAAATTGTTTCACTTTCTAAATGAAAATTCATTTTATTCTACTGACGAGTTTTTGTCGAGCTTTCAGAATTGAAGTCCGGTTGACTGTATTACATGACATATAATAAAATTGTGCATATAATAATATTTAGGAATAATCTAAGCCAACATTAATAATCTAATCCAATGTCTTATTAATTTATTAATCTATATATAATCTCTATTCTAATTTCTATTTATTTATTTCTATCTATTATTAGATTAAATTATTAGATTAAAATATTCATCTTAAATATTATTAGTATTAAAATGAATAAATTAATAAGATATTAGATTGGATTATTAATATTGGATTAGATTATAAATAAATATTATTATATATACAATTTTATTATATATGAATAATATTTGACATTTGTATGCCCATGAAGCTGATCAGTGATCACAGACTGAACTTTATTTGTAGTACCCGGTTGACCGAGCTTTGCTCGGTGTTTTTCGCTAGATTTTTTTTAATTCGTGTGTTTTGGAAATTATATTTAGATACAAATTACATACTGATGAAATATAAATAATATTTTTTGATCTTAGCGACATAACAGAAAAACGGAACTGGTTATTTGAATAAAAAATCATGAGTGCAATTATTTTAATTTAAATATTCGTGTTTTTAAAAAATACTAAAAAAAGGGCTCGAAAACGTAGATTTTCTCAAAAAAAAGGAACCTGAAAAAAAAATTAAAAAAGTCGGTCGGTCGGTCTGGGCTCGAACCGGGGTTTTACGATTCTGTGACCACCCATTATACCAATTAAGCTATTTATAATCATTAACAATCTGTCAAAATTTACTTTCTTATTCTAACGACATTGTAGCAGTTTTTCATTGCCTAAAAACACGGACAAAAAGACATTTTCTAAAAATAAATCCTAGCTAGATCGATTTATTATCCCCGAAACTCCCTGGACACTAAATTTTATGAAAATCGTTGGAGCCGTTTCCGAGGTCCCGATTATATATATATATATATATATATATATATATATATATATATATATACAAGAATTGCTCGTTTAATAGTATAGGATTTAATTAAGACCTTTTTGTAACCCGTGAATTACAAATAAACTATTTGATTTGATTTGATTAAAACTATCTGTTATTAAAGTTTTACATAAAAATTTATGAGGGGAAACAGCCGTTATGATTTGCCCTATTATAATTATTATTAAATATTAGCCTGTAATAACCGTCACCGTTACTGCCTATCAAAAGATCATTGCTAAAGACAGGGCTTTCCCATATAATAGAATAGAATGGAATAATTTTATTCAATATAGATTAAAAGAATACTTATTGAAAACCATCTTTGCTTTAACCACTGGTTTGGAAAAAAACCTCTGTCCTGGGAAGAAACAACAAGAAACCCAACGGGACGGGACTTTTTTTAAAGAATAACTTACAATATAATATATTGTACAACTTTAAGACTTTTAAAACAGCATGTTAGTGATCACCTCATTCCCAGGGGTTATTATCAAGTTATATTTATAAATTGCCTTAACGCGTGCCATGCTCTGTCGAATTTAGCTTTTATGCTATTTTTTCACTTTGGAAGAGTGTTTAGCAGTGGATAATAAAACTACGTATGGTTTTAATGTAAGTTTTTTTTTTAAATATTTTAACTGTAGAATTATCATCATAATTTAAGATTTTCGAATTTAGAAAACAACTGCCTGATCAAAATGCCACATTCGAGTTGAATAATAAGAATGAAAATTAAATGGAAAAATATCGTTTTGCAATAAACATAATAATGGAAGCAAATGTACATACATTTATGTGAAAGAAACTTAACAATCATGATAAGAAAGTAAGGGCTGGTATAATTAAATACGTCTGCATGTCACCAGCTAATTTTATCAATCGAATTTCAACAGCCGCTATATTCATGAATTTTTATGCGGCGAACGAATGAATATATGTTTATCAATAAAATATTTAAAGGATCTCGGCGCTTACACTGAACTCTTATTGATTTTTTATGATATGGTTTCGCTTCGTGCTTCATTATGATATCTAAAGCACTGCTACTGTCAGCGGTTAAGTGTTCCTAAAAATAAAAATAACAAGAAAGTATGTATGACTTTTTTCAATAAGTATTAATTAGTTACAACGTTGGGTCAAACAGGTAATCAGAGCTATTGTGTGAAATGACAAATAAAACACTGCTTAAGATTTATACCATTTAAACAGAATTGTGACGTGGACATTGATATGAATCTGGCTCATTTTTGTCGTTAAATTGCCACGTTCTTAAAGTGTTTGCATTGCAGGAGTCGCCAACAGTTTAATCGCATCGTAAAGTTTCGAGAGTAAACCCGTTGAAGGAAAGTGAGTTTAAAAAAGTGAATCACGTTTAAAGTGGGCGGTTTATAGGGGGGCAGGAGAATTATTTTGGAACTTTAGTGTCGTGTTGCAATGTTCTGTTTACGAGCGTTGCGTTACGTAATACTACAGCCTGTCCACTCTCTGACTGATTACATCGCTTTTGCATGAAACTTTTACAGTTCAGCAATAATGAAATATGAAATAATTGCATCACAGCTGCACCATAACCACAACGCAAGTGAAATCTGATAATTAGTGGTGAAGTGTAACATCGTAAAAGTAAATTGATACACTTCGTATTGGAACAGCTTTCGAATGTTTTACGCGAAAATACTTAATGTTTATTTGTTAAATAACAGTAAATATCCAAAAGTGCTCTTCATATTGCATTTAATGACCATATATACATTTAAGGTAGTAACTTGTAAGCTCTGAATTTTTGACTTTGAATTTAGGGTGTATTTTTTAAAACTATTTGGTCCTTGCTAAAATCTGCATTTTAGTTTTTAATCGCGATAACAATTTCGTATTTAAATAAAACACAGAATAATTGAAATATCAAGCTGAAACTTATTCCAGCTATATTACACATGTTACAATTATGTATTGAATTCGACGTCGCTCATATGTTCTTTGGATTCCGTCCGCAATTTTCAATCACACTTTCACACATACCAGCTGTAATGTTGGCAATTTAGCGTTCGCGGTTGTTCCTAAGCTCCTCTGACTTTGTTGGTTTGTTGGTGTAACCATTAGACTTAAGTTAACCTCACAAAAAATTCAACGGCGTCAAATCACATGCGCAAGGTGGCCCTCCGACTGCGCCATTTCTAGAAATTGAACGATTACCAAATTTTCCTTTCATTCAATCAATTGCTTGCAACCAGCTGCGTAGCTTGTGGCCATCTTGTTGGAACCACTTATCGCTGAAGTTAAGTCCATCCAATTCTGGTCAAAAATAGTCTTCCAACATGGCGCGATAGCGAACTCCATTGACCATTACACGGTGATGGTTTTCATCGACGGAAAAAGTTCCCTGTCACACCTACGGCATGAAATGCACATCACACGCTCGCTTTATATGGGTGCAATAAAGTCTCATGAAATTGTTGCTGTTCAAAAACGCATATTCTGCTTATTGGTAAAGCCATTCAGCCAAAAACGAGCTTCATCGCTAAAGATAATTATTTGATGAAATTCAGGATAAGGTTTTTTGATTTCAAATTAAGAATTATTCTTACCCTATTAATTAAGCCGTAAAGTCCATAGCTGTATATGGATCTTTTCGTAAGCACTAAGAGCTAAATCGACATAAATATATGGTATAGAAGAAAATAATGTTAAAATTGCTTATTGTGTGAATTAACACTCACACATAAAGCTTACACATTGAGCTTGTGATTTTTTCTTAATCGTCTCAAAACGGTAACAAAATAATAAAAAGTTAAAGCTTACTCCAAATTATACAAGTGGTAAAATTTAAAATTTTGTACAACCGACTTCAATTTAAATCAAACGAGATTATCATCAATGTAGTCAAACTCAAAAACTAAGATGAAAAGCACTAGTTTTCAAATAAAAAAAGATCATCATAATCAGTTCACCTATAAAAAAATTCTGTTGCATAAGTTATGAGTTATTTGTTTTAATGCATTGCGTCCAAACTTTAGTCATTTTTTCAGTCTACTAATATTAAATCTAATAAAATAGCTGTGAAATATTATGTGCTCATAAAATGCGAACACGTTTCTTTGTTCTAGCTGACTTTGCAACTGACTAACTAAGCTAGCACGGATAATAAAACCTGAGAATAAAGATAGCCCGTAGGCATTTGTTTAAACGCTTCCTACGGCCAGCGGTGTTCTGTATAAGTAATGTGTAACGAGAGACTGCGACGACGGAAAATTCTTTGATGGCTCGTTCAGACTGCGGCTCTCATTGGTGAATAGTACTAGACAATATTCAGTAAAAATAATATGAAAAACAGGAAGTATTTTAATGAAAATTGCACATCGTATGCAGTTTGGTCCAACTTGAGAGATGGATAGTTTTTTTGCCCATGAGTGACCACGAGTTTTTTTTTCTAATTTAAGGACTTTTAATAGGAAATGAAAATGGGTCGCCGAAAAGGGCAGAACAACGTAATATTATATATATATATATATATATATATATATATATATATATATATATATATATATATATATATATATATATATATATATATAAATATATATATATATATATAGTTATTTGACATGTATGATGGTTATCCATTACCGTTACAGCCTATTAAAGTCTACTGCTGAACATAGCCCCCCCCCCCCCCCCCAGAGATTGCCTCATGGGGTATTTGCCATAGTTGCCACGCTTGGCCAGCGGGTTGGCAACCGCAGTTTTTTTTTAGTCGTTAAGACAAAGACGCTGCTGCCCATCTCCTGATCTGCTTCCCTCTGTGGCCTCTTACGACACCCACGGGATGGTTACCACCACTACATGGCCCTATGAAGTTTATATTATAATATAACAGATGTTTATATTATAATCCTTTTATTTTAAATCGTGGATACTTTTGTATTTTTTGGCCAAGAACTGAATGAGAATGTTAGAAAAAATTCTTAGATTTAAATAAATTTATGGTCTTTTCAATTATTAATGTTTTTTTTAATATACCTTACGCCAATAGTAAATCTGTATATAGTTTAGTAACTAGAGCATGTCACTGGCATTGTCTAAACGAACAATATCGATGTATCGGGAAGCTGGCGGTGAAAGTATGCAAGCAGGGCACAAGGGACAGCGCTCACTACGACACTGCCCTCTGTCCACTACACTTACTATCGATAGCTTGATAGCCCAACTAGACCACTTCCTTGTTGTTCGGCTCGCCATTGTTTTGAGAAATGATACTACATTTCTATAGCAGATTCTGATCTTCTTTATTGGTTAAATAACTCAACAAATATAGTGTTACAAATATATTTACAATTTTAAGATGTTTTAAAACTGAGTCGTTTTCATATTTTATGATTGTCTTTTTTGTTACTATGTAACATACATATATACTAATAGTAATAATTAAAAACATTAAGTCTTAAGTGCTAATATATTTATGTGTTGGCGGTGTAAGAATATCGAGTCCTCCATATTGTACCGTGGGTGTCGGAAGGAGCGACAGAGGCAAGCAAACTTTTTTTTATATGATAGGGTGACAAACGAGCACACAGTCCACCTGATGGTAAGTGGTTGCTGTGGCCCATAGACATCTACATATATATTCGATTACGAATCAAAATGCATATGCGTTGTCACCCGTGAGTACTAAAATGGAATGCCTCGTTTCCAGTAAAAAAGTTTTCCGGTTCTCTACACTCACCATACGAAATACAGCAGCATTAAGCTACTATTTTACGCTGGTATTCTGTGAGAGCGTGGTCCTTCCCCGGTCGAGCCGACCCATTCGTACTACAACTGTACTACTAATATAACTGCAGCATAACTTTACCGCGTAAACTATAAGATGGGCAGCAACATTTTCCTAACAACAACTATAAAATACTATACTGCGGTTGCCAACCCTATACGTAATACAAAATAATATACGTAGCAACTATATCAAGTGTTCATGAAGAAATCTGTGGGGAGGAGAATGAAAAAATTGTTTTATAATTAAGTAATGTTAGATGCACAGGATCGCGCCTAATGTAAGTCCGTATCCTGTGAATGTCCCACTAGGCGACAAGCGTGAGCGTTTATCGTATTAATAAATACACGTTTCATGTTTTGTTTTATTACATTTTAATATTGTAGCGAAAAACGAGTGAACTCTTGATGTGATGTAGCGTACGCACCATACAGCTACCTGTAATCGACTGCAAACAAACAAAACCACAGAAGCGTTGCCATCCCTGAGGACCGAGATGAAATTTTACAATCTGTAATTATACTAGTTCCTTATCATTGAAACTAAAATACAGAAATGACAGAAATGGGTGATCTGCTTCTTGGCGATAGAAATAGTTGAGAAGGTGGTATCAACTGTTTGAGTTGACCCTCAGGTAGAAAATAAGCCCTACCACCTATATTTAAATAGTTCAATGTTGTAAGTAGCATAGTCACGTCAAAAGTGCAACCCGCGTGTCGCACACTTTTGTAAGTGACGTTAATTTTGTTAATAACCCCATAAAATTGAGTTTGATGAATTTCAAAAGAAATAGTTAAATAAACAGTATTTGCCTCGGTTTTACCGTAAATATTAATAATCTTAGTTGGATCGCCACTGGAACTAATGTAATTGTTAACTACATTATCAAGTGCTGATTTGCCACGTAATTGATGGTGAATACATCGAATGATATGAGCCTGCAGAGCCTGAAGAGGAAGCCTGCGTATCTGAAGAATAAAAAAGGAGTAACATGGCGGACTTACTTCTATAACCTTCTCAAAGTATGAAGAGGATTATACCCAGCAGTTAGACGTATGTAGACTGTAATTTTACTCTAAGTAAAATCGTAATAACAAGTTTTTCGAGTTTTCGCTGTATCAATGCCTGATAAATTATCGATATAGTTTATGAGACGATATATGAAAGAAGCAAATCGTTTAAAAACACATTGTTTATAGTTCATGAATAGAAATGAGATCGTTATTTGAATGTTGCGTCGGCAATTTAATTTATAACTGGAAATCGACGCTCATTTGTTTAACATTTTAAACCTTAATGATGATCACTTCTTGTGTGTTTTGTGATTAATGTTGATTATGTGTAAATGTCTGATATTTAAAAAGCAGACATTGAGAGTTGTGGTTTTGTTTTTATGGTGATAGAGACGCTTCGAGTTCTATATTATGCCCAATATGTGCTCGTGTTTATATCAATTTTTGTTAGTCTAAACAGAAATATACATAAAGAGCTTCCTATATTTCTTGATATAATATGACTGTAAAAGAAGTTGTACGTGACTTTTATAGTTATTATAACTAATGAAATTAACATATAAAAGTAACTTTACTTTTTTTGAATAAAATGTATCACTTAGTACTTTAATATTTTGTTTTTATTTTTAGTTACATTGATAGGCGTTTTTTAAGGAAGATCAACAAAAAGTCAAATTATGTTTTGCCCAATGGTTGACTGGGAGAGAATGCCTTATTGCATATGGTACTTTGTGCATGAAAATGTAAATAAATAAATAAAAAGCAAACCAAAACAAGTAAAACTCCAAAACTATGAATCAAACAATTACAACTACCACTTTGTTAAATACTAAAAGAAAGTTCAGAGCAATTATATTGTAAAATATGCAGTTACAGTTATCAAGGAGACGTAGAGTCCACATTTTCCGTTCGAAAGGAGCATTAGTTGTAATTCGATATGCTTCGTTGCCGGACCCGTTGCGATGTTTACAGCGAACAGGCACACGCGAATTAACGAGCTGGCGTGCTAATGAAGTGGACTTAAACGCGATCCTGCCGTACATAGAATGATGCTAACATTGTGTGTACTTAAAGTCACTATTGTAATCTGTTAATCGTGAATGCGATTGTCAACGGTGTTACAATGTAATTCTTGCGCCCCAGCCGACCTGTAAAATTCTTCTTTTTCTTCTTCAGCTCATGATAATGCCGAGAAAGTTCTTATCTTCATTGAAATCCCTCTCAGAATTAAGAAGTTATCTGTGCACAGCAGTTGTAAGTAATTATATTAATTACTTCTCTAGTAACCTAATAGCTAGCTCAATTTCTCTTCGAATCAGGACAAAATAGTATGTGCCACATTGCTCAGCAGCGGCGGCTGAAGAGTCGTGCGTGGGAGTCACCAAGTTATCAGTACTAGTCGATGATTATGATGTCTTTCTGTTTTTTGCAGTGAAAAAAGGAGAAGAGTAAGACTTTCCATCACTGGAATGAAAAGCGTCAAATAATCAAACATAAGTATTTCAAAATGTAGGCTGTTAAATACTTTAATTAAAGCTTGTGCATGTTTGTTTTAATACGATGTTTGCATGTTTCAGAGTGATTTTGGGGCGTCCATAAAAAAAGTAAATGTATGGTTTTACCGAAGATCATATAGAACCTTATTTAAGCATTTAACTCTTTAATAAGCAAGTTCACCTCATTTACATATCAGTTTCACACATATGAACTCTGTGCATACATTAATTAAAAATCCCCTTCATACGCCGTGTTGTCTCGCTTAAGATTAATAAGAAAATCTTTAAAGCACCGAAATAAAGTCGGCTACTTATTATTTCTCAATTTCTCACGTCGAGATAAAGTGCGAATGCTTTTCACTCTCAGCGCCGTAAGGTGTGTTGATCGGGATGATAAATGTATTTCTGCCGGATGCACAAGGGTCGGTATTAAGAGGTTTTATGCACAAAGAATTTGATTTATTACTTCATCGGGAACAGACTCTTCTTTGATTATATTTTTGGATCATCGGAGGCACACCCACTCACGATCGGCCTCAAGCCAGTCAATGAAGTCATCGTATTCAATATGCACATAAATCATATATTCGACACGGGAAAAATTCTGTCTATTTAAAATATTGCAAGACGCATAAAATAATTCAGCAGTGCAATATCTTTCAATGAATGCTAACTTTCATGTTAGGGTTGCCAAAAGTTAAAAACATTTTATTGACAAATTAAATTTTTTACGTTTTACATTTTAAAATAATGTAAATTAAATAAAAGAATCTACTTTAAGGATGTGACGACAAAATTTGTGTAAAATGTATGTAAATTTTTTTGTTAGTTAGTTTGCATAATATTTATTGATCGAAATTTCGGACGAAATACTTTTACGTCTTCTACATGTATAATCGTAACAAACTATTATTTGATAAATGACAATTGTGGTCATTAACGTCTATGACTTAATATAATAACAAGGTAGGTGAATAATTATAATTTAAATGCTTCATTACTTCTTTTAATATTATACAGTTTATTCATTAATTTCTATCAAAGTCTAATGCTGAATATAGGCCTACCTTATAGGGAAAATATTTGCCATAGTTACCATGATTGTTAAGCGGGTTGGCAGCCGCATTTTTTATTATTTTAACTTTTAAAAGGAAGATGTTGCTACCCATAACATGTTTTACTTTCCCTCCGACGCTTTTTGCGACACCCACGGGATGATATAGCATAGTGGATTTTCCTACGCCGAAATTTTATAGTCTTGATGATTGATTACGCTATTTTTTTCAAGGATTTGCATTAAATATATACCAGAAATATAAACAAGAAATATATACTTATATTTGTTTCTAAAACATGAATTACATGCGATGAATACGTATGTATCATTGTTTTTCTTTGGGATTAGATTTTTAGAATTAAAAGGTTGTTAATAGTTATTAATTTAAAATAATTTATAATGTCCAACTCTTATAGTAACATACGTGGTAGATCCATGCTGCAGTTGTATTAGTAGTATAGTTGTAGCACAAATGAGACGACCCCTCGACCGGGGAAGGACCACGCTCTCACAGAATACCAGTGTAAAATAGAAGTTTAATGTTGCTGTGTTTCGTATGGTGGGTGTAGAGAACCGGGGACCCTTTTTACTGGAAACGAGGCAATCCATCCTAGTCCTCAGGGGTGACAACGCGTCTACATTTTGATTTGTAATCGAGGATAGATGTGGGTGTCTATGGGCTGCAGCAGGCACTTACCATAATGTGGACAGTGTGCCCGTTTGTTACAGTATCCTACAAAAAAACAAAAAGAAAACAAATTCCTTAAGGATTATATATCCTTAAGGATTATATATCCTTAAGGATTATATAGTACTTTACTATAATTATTAAATATACTAAAATAGTATTTCATTAAGCAAACAAATATTAAACAAAACTAAACACTTATCTTTCTCAAAGTACTTTTGGAGCTTAAATTGAATGCAATTTAATGAATGTTCCTGGTATTTACTTGGCTGCTGACCGTTTTAATTTGCCAATAATGACCTTTACCGAGAGGTCGCCGCCCACTTAGATGAAAGGTTTAGCACGAGCGGCAACCCGAGCGAAACTGTTTCAAATCGATATCGATCTGTCCTGGTAGGTAATAAGTTTTTAACTACATATCTTTAGACATTCAATTGTTCATTGCATCAGTTTATTCAGGATATAGGCCTTCAAGGAAAGCCACAAAGCACGGTCCCGAACTTTCAATGAGAGCTATGTTCAGCAGTGCAGTTCAGTTGTGAAGGGCTGTAATGATGATGATGATGATTCGGGTAATAATATAGTCGGTACTATTTTCTATATTTTGTGTTGATTTTTCATTCGTCAGATAAAAGTTATCCGTCAAATATTTTTAGGAGTAAATATAAAAGTGTAACCATTAAATTGTTTTGATCGAACAACGCTGGTTTTTAATTTGTTTACATTGAATTCTATTCTGTGAATAACTTTTATCTGACGATTGCAAAATCGGACCTTAACTGCATGTTTTAACAACATAATGTTAAAAATACGTTTGATTGTTTATGATTGGCTAGTTTTGTTACGTTAATTATATTTTATAATACTGGCATATCACGATTGTCCGGTAAATCGGCGGTGCGATAGTATGTGTTAATATATTTCAATTTATATTTAAAATCTAAATCAACGCCCTCAAACCATAACGGTTAGACATTATCGCGCGGGGTCTTGTCATATATCACAATCAGCGAAATAATAATACGGTCGCTGTTTAGAGTCGTCACAGCGATTTTGGTATCTATGCGAGAAGCGCTAGCGAATAGTCGAAAATCGTATATAATATAATCGCATATACATATGTAGAAATATTATGTGTTTACATTCTAGCGTTGTAATAATTTCAAATTAAATGCTTCCTTATGAGTATGGTGCTCATTATACACAATATTATAATTTTATAAAGCAAACAAACGGCATGCATTTATCATTTTTATAATTTAAATATGTGATTAATTTATATACTATTTTAAGAAGACAGTGTTTTTTGTCAGTGATAACTGCAATTATTTTGCATGCATGCATTTTAAAATTTTTTCAGGCAGCCGGCGAAATGTTTGATTTTACAGCATAATATCGTAAGAACAAAATAGATTGGCTAACTGTAATAGTAAGTGAAATTGAGAGGCTCTATTTTATTCCGCGTTTGTGCTACAAATATAACACCGAAAAAGTACCAAATATGTTTTAGGTTACGCAAAATTATTAAATGCATCATACGAAACTAAATTTTGTTTAAGGCTAAATTGCTTTAATTTTTTTTTCAATCACTTTTTAGTCCGCTCACGCATGATTGTATGCACCATAACATTGTAAACTACGTTCAAATCGGCCCGCATAACTAACAGAACAGTAAATCTTGGTTGCGGTCTAAGCTGAAACTGATGCGGTACTACATCAATGCGGTAAACGTCTTAGTGTCCACCGGAACGCTCATTTTATTATCGTCTTGCATTTCATTGCATGGCAGTCCTGTTAAGTATGATCGTGCACATTCTATAATAGATCCGATCGTGTTTGATAGCAATAAAGTGAATTTGGAATCAGCCGTTTTTAGCGTGGTTATATGTAGTATGTGTGTATACCCTTAGTATCAGATAAACGCGGTTTATGTGGTACTTAAGGGTGGTGGGTTCATTTCAGGCCGAAATAATTATTAGTATAAACTACAAATTTTTTTTGGGTCTGCTTCTTTGTTACTTATAGATATGAAATTAGCGTTTTGTCGTACTGACTAATTAGATCTGAAATATCTTCTCTTTGGTTAAGAATTCCAAATTCCAAATTATAAATTTATTTAGCTGGTACATTTGAGTTTTGAACAGTCATTCATTTGTTATTTCCTCATTATTTTTTTCTTTGGCGGCGTTTGTTACCGCATAATGGAAAACATGAAATATTTTATTTACGAGTACGAGTTCTACCGTGGCACCAGTGCTGCAGAAACAGCTCGGAGGATTAACGATGTGTACGGCGCTGTTGTCGCAAAAGAAAGCACGTTACGTATTTGGTTTCAACGTTTTCGTTCTGGAAATTTCAACCTTCATAACCAACCCCGTGAACGGCTGGAAACCAAAGGGGAAAATGAAGAATTACAGGCTATTGTGGAAGCAGATCCATCACAAAACACTTTGGAGATAGCTGCAAACTTCGGGGTAAGTGATAAAACTGTATTAATCCACTTGAAGCAAGTCGGGAAAGTAAAAAAAAACTTGAACGATAGGTATCTCATGAACTTGCAAACACGCGTGGACTACTGTTACTACCCAACCAACACAAAAATGAAGGGATTTTAAATCGAATCATTACTTGTGATGAAAAGTGGATACTTTACGATAATCGGGAAGCGCTCGTTGCAATGGCTAAACCCTGGAGACCCAGCCAAATCTTGCCCTAAACGAAAATTGACTCAGAAAAATTTACTTGTGAGTGTTTGGTGGACTAGCGCCGGTGTCGTTCACTATAGCTTTCTAAAATCTGGCCAAAAGATTACGGCAGATATCTATTTTCAGCAACTGCAAGCCATGAAGGAAGATCTAGTTGCTAAATAACCGAGATTGGTCAATCGCTCTAGGCCACTGTTGTTTCACGACAACGCAGGATCACACACTGCACAACAAACAACTACCAAGTTAGATGAGCTATAATTGGAATGTCTGAGACATCCACCGTACTCCCCGGACCTTGCTCCAACAGAGTACCATTTTTTCCGGAATTTGGACAACTCCTAAAATTCATCTCCTATGCGGCAGTCCAAACCGCATTCAAAGAATTTGTTGATTCTCGCCCTCATGGTTTTTTTAATAAAGGGATAAATGAACTACCTATGGGATGGCAAAAGTGCATAAATAACAACGGTGCATACTTTGATTAATTAAATATATTTTGCAAAAACAAAAATTGACTTTATATTCCATCCGTAAAAAACGCTAGTTTCATATGTAAAGACCTATTAGTAAAAAGAAAAGCACATCTTCGGGGAGCTCTGGGTTTACTAGTACTTATCAAACAAGCAGAGGCAAGGATATAACTGTGATATATTTGTAAGTGTATATAAATATGCTGACGGCAATTGAAGGTCACTGATGAGAGAATTCTGAGGAAGAGTACCCACATATATATATATACGAAGCCCATATATATATATATATATATATATATATATATATATATATATATATTGCAAATATGCTAATTATCAAAAAATGAAATTATCATAGGTTTACATATAAGAATAAATTATTAATAAGCTTTCACTTTTAACGATGCTTAAAAGCGCACATATCCATTCTGTCAGAATTAATTTCACGAACTTATTTTACGCAGAAAATTTTTGCGACCATTTGCAGTCTAATAGGCCTATCTTTAGTATTCCTCGATAGTTTTTACTTAATAAACCCTGTGAAATGAGTGATGTAACTCACTGTGACGGAATGACATTGGTTCTAATGTCTAACATTCCAATTTAATAAGTCAAACACTCGAAATTCGTAAGCAAACTTAATAGTTAATTACATATTACCTCATATATCACTTTGTAGACCGTCAGCGAGAGCGAACACCCGCAGGCCAAATAGTTAATTACACGGCTTCTTCAGTATACATTAGTAAAATTTATTAGTGTTTCGGTAAGCAATAAGTAAACGATCGAAATCGAAATCTATTGAAAATCTAAACGTTTGGCTAATTTTTATTCTCTTTAACTTATGTATTTTCTTAGTTTTAAAACATATTCAATAGATATTTTTGATATGTACTCAAATTTATTGACCATTGAATGTATTAATAAACACAACTTTAATGTTAATCGACTACGAATTTAACACGTCGTAAAATGTAAATTGTTTGCTATTTCTTTGTTTACCAAATTTCAAATAGTTATTGCTTGATGAATGTAGCTAAAAGTGATTTTCGTGAATGAATATCTATAGATGAATTAAGTAATAGATGAATAATAAGCGTGCTACGTTGAAAGTCATTAAAGTTAGTATAGCAGTTATTCTGCAAATTTATGTTCAGAAATAACTTTTTATTATTTCTCTTTATCGCTATAAGAAGATATTATAAAATTGATATTAGAATAAAATTAAAAATATGTGAACTGATAATTAAGTTTATTTTTATCAGACTCTGATGTTAAATGTAGCAATTGGAATGATGTTCATGACTAATAATTGCTTAGTCATAGTTGTTTGTGGTAGAAGTAGCTGCTTATTTTGCGACTCGAAAATATTTAAAAATTATCGACGGACATCAAAGAGGAAATTGTATAGTGCCGTATGTAAAGGTGCGATTATTGAGAAACTAACTCGTTACTAAACTAGTCAATAACGACATATGTCGAGTTGAAAACCAATAAACTTGTGTTTTTATACAAATATTAGATCTGGATATGAGTGATATTAACACCTTTCTTGTTAGCGTTTAGTAGTCCATTTTAGTAGCAGGTTAATAAATTATCAGCTATGAGATCATTTAATTTGTCTTGCTGTTTAAATAAATTTTTACCTATTAACAAAAATGTTTAACAAACGTAGCAGAATGGACCATCAGATCATTAGTGGCGCGTGCGGAGCGCGTGCGTCGATGCGCTATTAAATTTGAAACAGTGTACATTACACTTACAGATATTATGTATTTTACTGTACTGTAACAGATCTCTAATATATTTAATAACCAGTGAAAATCTATAAACATAAGATTTAAAGATACTACTACTTTTTAAAGATTTGAAGACATTTTAATATTACTTATTATAACACTTATTCCGTTTTGAAATTAAAATTAGTTTTATTTACTTAACTCCTAAAATTAGTTTTATTATTTTATTTATGTTTCGACCTATAAGTGATGGTCTTAATTTCTTTATAGCGATATATCAAAAAGCATGGTAACAGATAATTGGTTTGAGCGTAGTTCAGACTGAACTAAAATTATCCAATCACAATTGACACGACGGTATAATTTAGCGAGTGTTTTCAGCGTACGCGCGCCGTCCCGCCCACGCGCCAGCATACCATCAATCACTCAGTTTGCCATTCTTTACCACATGACATTCTAATGCCTCTAATGTTTTGTAATGCGGGGTTAACATTTGACCGTCTGGACGGATGCATTGTTTTTAGTTATCTTTCCACTCAGATGAGGTCATGATTGGATTAGAGCTCTTTGTTTTATTTTATATATCGCGTTATATCTTATTTTTCTATTGAACATTAATAGTTCATAATGAAGATGAATGAATGGTAAATAAATATTTAAGTTAACTTTCTTTAAGTATTAAGTTACTCAATTTTGCAATCATCTTACAAATGTATTTGTCTATGGCTATGTTTGTTCACAAGGTAATAAATAATTCTTGCAACAATAATACAATACTGGGATATCGATGGTTGAAGCTGGTATATGTCGGGATCGTATCTATATGTAAATTGAGGTGAATTTTCGTAACATACCGGCGTCTGAGATCGATACATCATTGAAATGTGGACGGATCTGCCCACGCGGTGCACTAACGCGGTACTTTAACTTGTTGTAGTATATAAAGTTATTTGTGCACTTTCTAGGTCTCTATAATGTTTAATAAATTTCGATGAGTACTCTGGAGAAGGGGATACTTTTCTAAAGGAGCTCTTATATAATATTTGAGGAGGCGTATGCCCAGCAGCTAATTAAAATTAAGTGTTAAAATGATCAAAAAATGGTCAGAAAAGCCTTCATCATCATTACTATGAGCAGTCAGCAACTATCCACCGGATGCCTGCACAACAAAACAGGTTTTGAGGTCCCAACTTGTCAGTGAAGTTTGGTACTGATTGGTGTAAATGAACCTACATAAAGAAACAGGTTAATTTAATGATTTCTTCAGTCCCCCCCCCCCGTGACCACGGGTGCTGTAAAGCACCCGAAATGTCGGGATAATAATAAAAATAAATTAAAGTAATTAAACACGATAAAATCCGTAAATTATAGTTTTATTCAACAGGTTAATTTGTCAGTTGGGTCTATTATGGCTTTGTTCAACGGATGTATACATAGTAAAGAAAAAAAAATTCTAATAATATCTTTTATTTAAAAAAAAAACAAAGCTAGATAAAAACAAGTTTCATACTAGGATAGCCTAAGTAAAGTTTAACTAATAGGTTGAAACCAAAAACGTACCGTGCTTTCTTTTGCGCAACAGCGCCGTACACATCATTAATCCCTCGAGCTGTTTCTGCAGCACTGGTGCCACAGTAGAACTCGTACTCGTAAATATACCGATATTTCATGTTTTCAATTGTGCGGTAATAGGCGACACCAAAGAAAAAAGTATTGAAGTAAAAACAAATGAATGACTGTTTTCAAAACTCAAATGTACCAGCTAAATGAATTTATAAATTTGAATTTAGAATTCTTAACCAAAGAGAAGTTATTTCAGATCAAAGTGGTCAGTACGATACAACGCTAATTTCATATGTAAGGACCCAATATGTATTTAATAAAATCTCTTTATTAAAGTTGCTACAAACTGAGTTCCTTTCATTAAGTATGTTTTAATCCTACAGAGCTGGTTTATCAAATACCAAAGCTATTAAAATTTCGTTTACTATACTATATATGATGACATTTTGGCAAGTGATAGAGCTACACTGTAGCTACATAAAGGTTACGGAACGAATGGGATAGATTTACCAAAAAATGATCACGTTCGCTCAGAAAAGAAGATTTTCATTCCAGTGCACAGAGATGACAGTAAATCTAGCATAAGATCCATAATCAATGACTGATAAAGGTGTCTATGGCCTGCATCTTATATACCAACAAGTTGACTATGTGCTTTTTGTCATCAGTGGTAAGTGGCGATGAAGACCAAGATGGCAAATCACACTGTCTTAGCGTAACGAAAGCCTATTCTCTTGCCTTGAAGATGCTCTGATTGTATTTGGACGGAAAGATAGACGTCGGCATATTATTTTACTTCTTTGCTGTACGCATTACGAATAACGAAACAAACCGTTGGATTTTAATGCGTAGAATATAAATAACAAAGGCATGAAAAGCTGCCGACCACCTGGTTGTCCGATGGTGAAAAGGAGACTTAGGAATTAAATCATGTGATTCCTGCGCATACTCACCGAAATGCAGGATGCATTTTTATAGGATACCGAGAGCTACGCCTGTGCTACAGGCTGACAAGAGTGATTTCAACCATATCAACGTCAGTTAGAAGCCTCTTAGCACGTCTCTCCATTGAGTCCATCGCTGCTAGGTGGAATTTTGCAGCACCAGCCCATATGAGACAGCAATACTCCATGCAAGACCGGACTTTGTGCTTTATACAGGGTTATTTTTTAAAGAGTGGCCGCATTTCGTACTTAAGTACAAATATATAAATAATAATATATCATTATTGCAGTTTTTGAAAATACGAGTAAATAAGGCTTCTAGTTTTATTTGAAATTATCCCAAATTTAATGTGATTTTTAGGCAACAAAGTTTTGGCCTACCGATCAACAATGATTTCAAAAGAAAGGATAGGCCCATCTAAATACTTTACTCATAACTTTTTCATTCAAGAAAAAGTAGCAAATCTGTCATAATACAAACGTCATATCAAAACACCGCGTAACCAGGGTCATATTTCGTAGTATAATTATCCTAATTGTACCATTATTTCATAGTTTGTAGTACATAGTATCGTAATAATACAAAGCAAAAATACCATAATTTTACCCAAAGGTCGACTTATATTATTATTGGGTCCTTTTACATTTAATATTAACCCTACGATATCGAGAATATTTGTATTGTACATGAGTACCGCGTTTTTTTTTAAATAAAATTAGAATTAGCTCCCTTACTGGTCAATCGATGAAAAAAGAAACATTAAACGTCAAACTTGATATAATTTTTTTAAAATAGTATTTATTTTCCATGTGCAATATTTTTGAGGGTCTGAATCCAACCCTGGCCTAATCTTGGTAACGTAACTAAACTAACTGTAAAATAAAACTTTAAAAATGCGTTTATATAATAATTTTATGAATATAAGGTTATTTACCGATGATATGATATCCCATTTTTCTTTTAAATCTTTGTATCTTAATTTTGCATTCTTTTACCACGCAACTAGACATATTTGTGACAGATTGTCCATAAATCAAATCTGTCTTGCGCGTGCACCACTGTTGACCGATTCGCGGTTTTATTTGAACTGGATTTTGCTGCACATTAAATTTCACTTTTTAATTAGTTGCTATGCACCCATTCTATTACATATATAATCTTGTTATGAAAAACTAAATCTATTACATGGACTTCGAAGTCACTGCATTTGTTTAGTTTATTTTGATAAATGTGTGTGAATTTAACGATTTCTTATATTTACGTGGATACTACAAATAAAAACTATTTTATAGATTTTATCGCGGAAACAAAACGTCGGGAAATGAAAATATTAAAATTAACCGCGACAAACTTCATAAAATTCGTTTAACTCAATCTGTTGAATCTATTTAATTTATTCGCCAGTACGATATGATTTAAAATGGCATGGTTTGTAAAGCGTTCAGTTGAATAAAATATTACTTAACGAGTAGTTTAAAATATAATTGAATATTCGTTCCTGATGCTGTATTTCTTGCATTCAGCTCGTATCGAATTTCTAGACTGCCGATCTGCCGTATTTAGTGGCGTTAGAACTGCAAAATGGCAATATTTACTGATGTCAGTATTTAGAAACGTACGCAAATATTTTATGAGTATATCTAGCAACAAATACGTCAAGATACGCTATAATTATTTTGTATACTTCTTAGTGAATTGTCAATAATTTTTCTGGAAGTTCTTACAAAACTTTCATGTATAACAATAGTAGGCGATTTAAATTAGTTGCGATTTATGATCATACAAAGCCGTTAATTTATTTAGGTCGCTGTGATCTTTGGTTTGAACTTGAATCGTAAAGATATGGATTCGAATTCTTACCAATATTTGTAACTAAATTTAAATATTTTGTTAGGATTTTCTATTTAAGTATTTAGATATTTGAAGTAGACATGAAAATCAGGCCGTGGTAGCTCAGATGGTTAAGGCTCACTGTAAATATAAAAGAACGCGAGTAACCCGGGTTCGATCCCCGCCGGCACCAATGAAATTATTAATTGCAATTTAAGTGCTGATTTACCACTTGATCGGCTGTGAAGGAAAACATCGTGAGGAAGCCTGCATGTCTGAGGAATAAGGAAAAAAATATTTCGAAGACATATGAAGTTCGCCAACACGCATTAGGGCAGCGCGGTGGACACTTCCTTGCCCAAAAACCCTCTCAGAAATGAGGGGAGGTCTGTGCCCAGCTGTGGGACGTATATAGGCTGTAACTTTACTTTAATTTATGAAAATCAAGGAGGTATAGGTTTTCAAAACATTATAGTTATATTAAGAAATACGATTGGTTATTTCAAAGTTATAAACTAATAACAAGAAACTAATGTTAAGCCGTGAAATGACGTTCGATTGCTGAAGGCGGTTCGCGGCTTTGCTTTGTGCAAATACTATCTCCAGTTCACGCCTATAGGCTATACTATTTACGGTAGATATTTAACGGCATATTGACCAGTTTTTGTGGCAATAAATGTATACTTTTCAACCGCCTTCAAAAAAGGTTTTCAGTTCGACTGTATATTTTATGTGTGACACCTCATAACTTTTTTTTAGGTGAACCGATTATGATGATTCTTTTTTTTATTTAAAAGCTGTTGCGTTTTATGTGGTTAGATATAAATTTGATCAAGATCTGACCAGTTTTGAGTTATCTCTATCTGACCGGTTTCGAGTTATCCCTAATAATGAGTATTTAATTGACTTCCACTACATTGATGATTTTCTAATCATATGATAATGATTTATTTATATTGAAGTCGATTGTACATATTTTTATTTTACCACTTGTCACACGAGAATCACAAATATATTTTCGTTATTTCGTATCAAATGCTTTAAGGGATGTGTCAGAACGCATATGTGACCTTTTTTCTTAAATGCCTGTACGTAATGCGTTCTGATGGAGGAGTATCTGGGAACTAACAGATTGTAAAATCTATGTTAAAATACTAAATCTATATTTCATAACATTGTGATGCAGAACAGCATAGCCAGTGTGAAGTTGTTGGCTTCGCGCTCTGGAGACCTTAGATCCAATTCAGTGATTTTCGCCGGCTGGCGTATCATAGAAAAGCATATGAATGATTTTATTCACATTTTTCATGTTCTTTCGATTTAAACTAAAAATAAAAAATAACGTTTATAAGAAAATTGTTTAAGTTATTTGTTGTTCGGAGCTCGGTGTCGAGAGCGGTCGTGCGTTACAATAATAAGTTTGATCCTTTTTGTGACTCTTATTAAGTTGGATTCTCTCTATAACTGTAGCCTGCCTTTAAATAAAGTCTGGTGTTAATATAATGATTATTAAAAGGTTATCTGCCATTTCCATCAATAAATATTTCTATAATTCTGCAAAAAATTGCACCTTTAGCAAAATTTAATTGTAATTATAGTAAATATATTATTTTTTTATTATATAAATATAAATTATGAGATAAGTACAAAAGCATAGTAGATCAGGGGTTAAGTGATCGTTGTAAATTTCACAGTCTCGCCAGATTTGATTTGGTGAAATTGTTTTGATTTTATAATGCGATCGGTAGTGAATGAAATATATATAATACATAGGGAGGAAACCTGTATGTCTGAGGAAAAAGATATTTCTAAAACAAGTGAAGTCCGTCAACACGCACTGAAGCAGGGTTGCGGCCTTACTGCTTTCAAAAAATGAGAGGAGTCATGTATAGGCTGAAAATTTACATTTTATTTATTTGTAAAGTGTGAAGATATATGAAGGTATATCATGTGCATTCTGTCAGTGAAATTTGCTCAGAATTTTTTGTAGACAAGTAATTGAAAATATTTGCTAGCTGCGTTCGTTTCACCCATAGTTTAATAAGTTTAAAAGTTACTTAAAAAAAACAAGAAGAAAGTCAGCATTTTCTAATGTTCATTTTATATTTCTAGTGGTTGAGAGTAATCGGTTATATTTAATAACAAAAGAGGAATGCTTGGTTCTTTTTTAAAACAATAAAATATGATAAATATGTTATATTGTTTACAATTATTATGATCGATATAGAAAACGTGTTGGTTAACAAAACTTGTAGCTCAAGCTGCGTATCAAACGTTCAGTGAAAACTTATAAACAACCGTCCATTAAGAGCCTCCGGCGGCGCGAGCGCAATAGCCAACAATTTCACCCTGATTCCTATCATCAAAGCGTCAATGCCCCACGAGAAAATGTGGGAAAATTTTTACTACCCAACGAGACCTAGTAATTTGATAAGACGAATCATCGTACCGGCTGTTCAATTGAAAACGACAGTATCCGTTGAGTGATGCGACCGGTCGACGAGAAAACTCGATCGGCTAAAGAAAAGTTAGCCTGCCGACCGTTCTATCCAACCAAACCGATTTCCCCTTCCTCAATCCTTTAATATAATACCACGTTTGGACTTTATATTCCTATTTACGTCGTGTCGCATTACGCACGGGGATATTCAAATAACTTTGAAATATTTTTACGTAAATGAGTAAAGTGGTGGTTTATAATATATAATATTTAGTGTCAGTGTGTATAAGTAAAAGATACTAGGTATCATCAAAGAAGTTAAATATTTGTTATATTTGCAATGGAAAATGATTCAACATCAGTTTTGCATTTTTGCCTTGTATAAGACATCAACGGGCTTATATCTCAAGGCAGTTTTTTTGATTGTTGAAAAATAAATTATGCTCTATATAATATTATGCTACTAACCGACAAGAACTTATTTTTTTTTAAATTAAATTTAAACTAAATATACACATGAGATCTGAGTGTAATTTATCTTACACATCATAATGACCGGTTACAATGAAATTTGTTTTTCTTTCTTTCTACGAGTATATTTTTGTCACAACATGTTTCAATGTAACACTGTTGCTGACCGCTGAGTAATCTCTGCATGTACTTCATGATCATCTCAGCTAAAAAAACTTATTGCAGTTATATCACATCTCTAGTGTAAGAATAAAAAAAACAGTGTTAATAAAAATATATGATCTTACTAAGTGGGTCGCCAATGACTGTGTTACATCTACAAAATATTAGTACATATTAGTAGATTTAACTTTTAAAAATTCAGGATTGCAAAAAAACTCATAACAACGTCAGATGCTAAAATGAACCGCCACTTTAATTACTCTAGAGCGTTTTAAAGTGGCTATTTTGTGTGGCCGAGTCAAAGGCCAAGTGCGGTCTTTCTCACGCATATACTTCTAAGAAGCGTCGGATTAAAGTCATCATTGTCTCGCTATGCTCGTGTCACGTCCAGAAATGTCAGTGGTGTTAACTGTTTTGTCTTATATAGCGCAATAAAAAAGTATCACTGACGTGATATACAAAACACTGTTAATATACTTATATTTACATAAGTTACAGTTACCCTAGCCAATGCTTCTTATCAAAATTATTAATGACTCGACGAAAGTTTTAATATTCAATATCCATTGCTCAATTTTTATGTTAGACCACATTTACCGAATAATAAAAACGATAAGATAAATAAATTATGTAACATTTTTACTAACTATAAGGGGGTTTTATAACAAATTGTAGCTTTTATGGCTATAATTTACAACTTTGACTAAAGATGAAATCGTAAAAGAGAACAGTTGCTCGGAGCAAAACGTTTTATGCGAAATCCGATATCGGGAGCGTCAATGACCTCATTCGGACGGCATCGGAAGTGGTTGCGGCTTCTTTGAGCAGAAGCTTTAATTTCTTAATCCTAATTGAATTTGTTTATTCCGATTGAAGCCTCGATATCGCAAGATGTTGGCTGCAGCTATGCAATGCCCAATTGTTCGCAAGTCAAGTACCTTAAGAAACAAACTATCATCTAAGGTTAAACGGTGACGAAATTATTTTTTTGTTTTAGAAATAAGAATTGGCATAGAAATTAAAGTAGCTTAGCCTGTAGCGTTTTTAAATTAAAAACATGTAATTAAAAATGTTTGTAATTTTAGCAAGTAGGTACTGACTGACAACCAGACTATATAAGAAGAATACGTCATGATCATAATCAATGTAATGCTCATGCAACAACATTGTAGGGAGGTAAAGTTTTATAATTATCAGAGAAATGTTGACTCTAACCTGGTTTGAATTCTGGTCTGCGGTGCTGTAGTCAGATACACTAAATATTAAGCCAGTTGATTATCCTTATTGATTCTTGTTTATTATATTTTCATTTCCTTTAGTTTTAATTCCTGAATCGTAGAGGCGATTTACATACATAAATTACAAATGGACAAATATCTAGACCCGAAATAATTAGTTGTATTATTTGTATAAAAACACTCCTGCGCCGCAGTATTCCTACAGTCGTACGACCCTAAAGTGCTGCAACTTTACAAGAGCCGTTTTTATCTTAATCCACAGTTAAATCTGAACGCAATATAGCTTTTTTGTTATTTATTAGTATATTTAGTAAGCAGAAATAATATGTAACTTTTTTTTTCAAGTTTCTACCTCACCTTCACATGATGTACAAAGCGACTAGTTTCGGGTGATAGATTTCAAGTAAGCCTAACCAAGCTTCCAAACATGGACAGTGTGGCCAAATCTTCCAGGTGATTCCAGCAGGTATATTTATGGAAAGATATTTGTCAAGTATGTGTTTTTATAATAGGTCAGAAACTATTTACGTTACCGAAATAAATTTATCAGTTTATGTATTTATTACACCTTATTGAAAGTCATTCGCTGAATATAAACATCCTCCATAATATGCCTCATAGAGGGGCCACTAATTTGCCATAGTCGTCATATTATATAATTTTATTTATTTATTTTATTGCATCCTTAAACAAAAGAATACAATATTATTTAAAAATATATTGTTTTGGGTTGTTTTCAGATAGATACAGCTGTCCATATCCTGTTTCATCCCGCTCTGTTTCATCTTACGACAACCACGGGATGATATGGAGTAGCAAATTCTCATTCCTGGCAAACTGAAACTAATAATATTTAAACGACTTTATATAAAGGTGTTTTGTAGACATGTGTATTACTTATGTGGTAAAATTACGCTATTTTTGTTAACTAATTGAATGTTTACAGTTTAATATCTTTTAAATCAGAGCATTGCCTTTTTTATTGCTTTTGGGTAAGGAAAAAGAGATAAAAAATTATGTTTTTTTGAATTTTTGCATATATATTAAGTATTTTTAATTTGATTTAAAGTTTTTTTGCGAATAAAGTATTCATTTACAATCGAATTATAAATTTCAATACTTAATGATTTCTTATATTTACGCGAACACTACACATTGAAATAATACTATTTTTTACGGAATTTATCGCGTATATTTAACTTTTTAATACCCGACGTTTCGAGAGCTTTACAGCACCCATGGTCACGGGAAGGACTGAGATGTTTAACGTCCAGATGTCATAGTTGACCGCGGTTACCATAGATTAAAATTTAACTTTTGTTCCGATCTACACAGTATGAACGATGAGGTATTAAAAAGTTAAATATACGCGATAAATTCCGTAAAAACTAGTATTATTTCAATTGCAATACTTTTTTATTAAATTGAATACTAGGGTGATGAACTAGTTAATGACTAGCTCTTGAAAAGTGACTATAATAGCTCTTAAAAAGAAACCCTAATAAATAACTTCTAATAAAGAAAGTCGCAGAGAAGTTGTCACCCCTAATGATACCACGATGAATTACCTCTAAGCCTGTAATTATACCAGCTCCCTCGTACCAAAACACAACTTTGGGTACATTGCTGTTTGACACTAGTAAAAGAGTTAAAAGAAAATTTACGTGGTAGAGTAACGCTTTAGCTATGTTATGGTCAGCTTAACCGGGGTGAGAACACGCTCCACAGAATACCAGCGTGAAATGGCTGCTTAACGCTGCCGTGTTTCGTAGGGTGAGGTATAGAGATTGGAGTAATATCGCGGCAGCGCAGGAAGTCGAGCGATGAGCAGCGCTAGGAGAATAGTATGGTGGAGTCATTGGACATAGATTAACATATTATCCGAAACATGAGGACAAGCCGCTGATATAAAAACCAACAATTTCTATTTATTCACAAATGTTGGCCCCGATTAGGCTCAGCATCGGCCAAATCGTTATCCCCATGCTTACAATCCTTACAGATCTAAAAACCAACAATTATTACTTCTTCAAAAATGTAGGCTCGTATTGGGTTCAGAATCTGCCGGGTCATTATTATCCTCATCCTCATGATTGCAAACCTTCCAGATCTAAAAAACAACAATTGCTATTTCTTTTATTATGTTGGCGCTGATTTGAACCCAGGACCCGTCAGGTAGTAAGCGTATAGTCTGGTCACTAGGCCACGTGGTTTCTATTAATTATTAACAGTTTAACATTTTTTTTCTTTGCCTATATTTTAAATTTAATAGGAATTCAGAGAATCTGTGCGATGACCGTAAGTGCCAAAGGTGTCATCACTACCTGAGTCTTCGGCGCGGCGACCTCGTGGTCGCAGATTAATAACTAATTTTACTAATATTTACTGAGTTACATTTTAAATTAGTTTGATATTTCATACGAATTTATAGCATTTGTACGATGACCGCAAGGGCTGAACATGTCGTCACTGACTGCGACATCGGCGCGGCGAAAGCGAATCGATTGGCTCTTTTATTAATACTACGCGTGACCGAGGCCATTGTTAGGAAAGCGAAAATGGGACAAGCTGACGTAGAAAAATTGAAGAATAATGCCGGTAACGCGCTCCGTTGGAGCCTCTACCTTTTTGTCTTGCTTGCTATGACTTCACGACGGTAGTCGCGTGCCACTTTATACACGGATCGTAGTCACGACTATCTATCGCACGGCCACCCTATTTCGTAAATGTAACCGTCGGTTTGCTCTTTTACTTTGTAATTGGAAGAAACGAGCGGACTATTTCGCGGGCGTTAAAAGCATTAGATTAGCAGAGGTAAATTGCAGAGTAAACGTGTGCCTCTAATGGCGCGAATCCATCAGAGAAGCATCTCTAGGTGGAATTTCTGACATAGAGACGAGCAATTTGAACTCTAGACCTTTCCGATCTACCATTTTACAATAGCGCCGCTGTGAAATTGTGAATAGCTGTTAGAGTGGAAGCGTTGTGTGGTGGCCAGTTTTATTTATATTGGTTGTAGTGCAGGAGCGATCACGACCCGGTAATTGATGCTCTCTGTATTGCGGGTGCCTTTGCCGGCGTGGCGCACACTCCGCCGTGCCGTTATAAGTGCTCCAACATACTGAATGAGCACGCGCCACTATTAAACCACTAACAGACATTCGAATATATTTTCTCTTCTAGTACTTTTTTATGTTTATTCTTTTCATAATGGCTTTTCCTTGTACAGAGTTTTTGTACTTTAATAAATTGAATAAAGTAATCCATACTTAATAATATTGTCACTTTGAACACATTTCGCTTTTAGTTAACCGTGGATAAATTCTCGATTTTTTGATTGCCTAAGTTCTCAATTATCTTGACTGCCACGATGGTATAGTGGTCGTTAACGCGGTTGTTAATCATGAGGGTTTGGATCCCGGGTCAGGCCAAAGTCAATTTGTGGGTTTTTATGTCAAAAAATCATCAGTAGCAGCCCGGAGTCAGGAAGTTGGCGGTGCTTCACCCCAATGTTTCGGAAAACACGTAAAACCATAGGTTCTGCGCTTTATCTCTCTCTGGTCGTATTGGATTATGAGAGTGAGGAAATAGAGAATGCACCCGTACTTGCGTGCACCTATACTTAGGCATTATAGTCCTGTCCTGCACAGATGACTAGTCTTCGTTGAGATAATCCAAATGGGATAATTTTTACAATAGGAAATTCACGTATCTATTTCTATCGTATCGTATCTATATCTATTCTTCGGGTTTAAGCAGGCTTGGTAAAAACAAGAAAACGTGTAGGACTTTCAGTTCCCATGCAAGTAGAGCCGTGTGAAGAAGCTAGTTGTGTAGGTAATATTTTAACCAATAATACGCGGTGTAATTACTAGTATATCTGAAAGGAATTTATGTTTAGGTAAGAGGGTAGTACCCAGTTCTACTTTCAAGTAACTACTGAGCTGACCATACGTTTACTGGAACTTTTTATTAAAATGTCTTCTTGACACGGTGCACCTTATTGACAAACGAACAGTTTAGTGATCACCTAATGATGGACGTTTAACGCTAGTTTGGTTGTAGAAGGAAAAGGAGAGATCTCCCACCTTCTTCTATATATAGCGCAGTACTTCGGAACTTTCATAGTGCAATTTAGGCTTTGGTACGTTTCGCTTGTGGCGCTACAACAGCGCCATCTTACTGATACTGTGGTACAAACTTCCAAGCGTGGTAAGAGTGATACAATCCACAAAGTGAAGGGTTGTCTCTTTTTAACCGACTTAAAAAAGGAGGAGCTTCTCGATTCAAGTGTATGTTTTTTTTGTATGTATGTTACGCGATAACTTTGCTGACTGTAAACTGATTTTAATAATTCTAATTTTATTAAATAGGCTTCATCTCAAGGGACCACTCACATAAATTTGGAGAAAAAATTTCACCCTTAAGGGTTGCAAATAAATTACTTCTTTCTTAACAATTTGAAGTCGGTTTTACTTTTTGTTAAAAGTTATAATTGTACGAAATTAATCCTGCAGGTGAATTTTCATATGAAATATTAGGAAACTCAATAATAGACATTAAGAACTTTGATGACCGACTTACTGCCTATCGATTCTTATATTCGTAACACACTATTATATTAATCCACCTCGTTATTGCACCCCACGTATCTCGAGCTTTCACTATCTCTTATGAAAAATCTAAAATAAATTACCGGAGGCAAAAAACTCAAGATCCACAGTACATCTGATTAAAATAATTCTTCTGACTTTAATCAACCCCAATAAAACAGCCTAGCGATACTGTTGTCTGTTTACATATATTGGGTCCAGTAATTTTAGAGAAGACTATACAAGCTGTTGTAGCCTTGGATCCTTAGATCCTGTGGGCTTATTCGCGCGTTTCCTTGAGACATTTTTCGAATAAGAAGAAAAAAGTCAAAGTCAAATACTTTTATTTAAAATTGTCTTTTACGCAGTACTTTATGAAAGTTAAATCCTACGCCATTACTGGAACAAGCCCTTACTCCGGGAAGACCTTGTCATAGGAAGGGACAAGAAACGAGACTAGTTTTCTCGCATCAGATAATTAACCTTATAAATATATATACATAAGTTGAAACCAAATTTAAGTAAGTTTTAGGAAAAAGTCATCAAATTTATAATATTGTTTCATCATAAAAGTGCTTTTTACATGCGATTTGTGCACATTTTATGCACAGACAAATTCTGACTTTTCTGATTCTGAAAAACTGATATTACAGGGAATCTTGTTATAAATAGACATACATCTAAGCCTATACACCTAAAATGAGTTACTAATTTTATGAAGTCATTCACAGTATAATTGTGTTGGCTTTCTTTGCCACTTACAATTCAATATTAACTATAAATGTATTTGAAAAATCAGATAACTGTTGCAACGAATTTTCACATATGTAAGTGATGAAAGTAAATGTATTTTCGAAAATGCCACCAATTACTTTAAAAGCTCTAACTAAAATGGCATATCTGCGGTGACTTTTTACTTGGCTTTCGATTAAATGGAAGTAAAAGTATTGCGCTATTTTGGTAAATTATTTTAAACAAACCAATAAAAACGAAACTTGATAGTGATTTTCGCTACCACTTTACGCGTGAGTGGTTCGTGATTTGTAGCATCTCGATTTCTTTGGCTCGATTTGCTTTCTGTTTGTACGTGTTGTGTCGTCATTTAGATCAGAGTTGTCGGTCTTTAAGACTTAAATTTAGGTTTTTCATTAAAGTATATATTTTTTAATTTATTTATTTATTTACTTTTTAAGGGAAACATACAGTACAATAAAATACATTTATAAATATATATAAAATTAATCCTAAAACCAATGAAGTTTCCACAGATATCTAATATATATTAAAAACTTGCAACCACAATATGTTTAAAGATTTAAAAAAAATGGTATTTATAATTAAACATTAAGTACTAAGATGTTAAAAGTAATACAATACATACAATCTATAGTGAAGCTACCAATTATAAATTAAGTTTTACAATATTTTTTTATAACTATTATATTGCCAATCATATTAATAAAGTAACACTCTTTGAAGTTAATCCATCAACTCGTCTCGCCCAGGAGGTAACTTGGAAAACGCCTGAAAAGTATTAAAATATATTGCTTCTAATATCACGGTTACCATTTTAAATAAAGTTAGTACGAATTACAGACCTATGCCTATAATACACGTCTCACAGCTGAGTACATGCCTTCTCTCATTTCTGAGAGGGTTTTGGTTTACTCAATAACGCCAATGCTTGACTTGACAATCTTACCTGGTGGTGGTAGATGGTAATGAAGCCCTAGATGATAAATAATAAAAAAGGTTATCTAATTATTAGTCAGCTGTAGTTATGAATGCTAAACTGCATATGCATAAATGCTATTAATTATCAGCGGCTCTGTGCTAGTGTGTGTTGGCTGACTTCACATATCCTCGAAGTATTTTATTTTTCAGATACTCGTATATTGCCTTATTTACCGGTTGTACCGCGTACAATAAAAGAAAATTGTTGAAAATGATTAACTACTATGCAATCTGTACAAAAAATATTTGTATATTTTAAGTTATTTTTATGTATCAATGTATTATTATAATCGTAATCACGAATTTATTCTCATTGTTATTTTCAGGTTATTTACATGTAAGATTAAAGCAATATTAAATTATTGTATTATTATTTAGTTATTTTGTTATAAGAAAATATCTTAATTATTCCTAATTTGATTTGCCAAAAGTTTAGACGCTATTTTACAGCGAACCATATTTGACTATGAATTGAAGTTAAATTTTATTTTCCTGATCAAACTTTTATATTAAAAAATATTTCAAGCATAACAAGATAATATTATCTTTTAAACCTGTAGCTATAATCTTGTAATCATTATTAATAAATTCTTACTATAAATTTATTATGATTACTATTTAAAAGAGTTATTAATAAATACTTATTAATAACTGTTTTTAAACTACCTGTAATTGCATTGTCTAACAGGAAAATAAAAAAGTAAGAACAATCATTACAGCAATGCTCTAATAATATAATATCGTCAATTATTATAGCTTGCTATCATTTGTGAACTAATTCTAATTATAATCTTAAAATCAGAAAAGTGTTGGATATTAAACAATTCGCAATCATTTTTTTGCGCTATAGAGACACCTTGCAATTGTATTATGGCTATATCACGAATAGGTCAACCAGGCTGTGTTTCATATAGTGAGGGTAGAGAACCGGATACCCTTTTACTGGCAACGAGGCATTATTTCTTAATACTCCGGGAAGACAACGCATCTACAATTTGATTATTGTTTAAGGATAGATGTAGAAGTTTTTAGGCCACAGCATCCGTTTAACATCAGAGTTTTTTTTTTATAAAAACATGCCATTGTAGTAGGCTACATGATGCCTACTGTGAAATTTGCTAACAGTTTACTAACTGTATTTAAAAATCACTTAATTTGAGTATGTACCTATTGACTACATACTTACGTACTTCGTCAGGTCGTCACTCATTTATATTATCTTACAATAATTGTATTTCCCTTTCCGCTACATTTATTTTCTCTCATAAAAGCTCTCTAAGACTATAAATATCTTACGGAATGCGCTAAACGTTATACCTTCTTGTTAACTTTGCGCGTAGATGATAATGAACACTCGCTGTGATAATGTATAATAGAAATGTTATTAAGAAAACACTATAGAGAATTTTATGTTTGCCAGTCTCGTGTTTAATTAAAATATAGATTTTATTTTGCTACTAATTATCTTTTATGCCCAGGGATTTATAAAGAGATTTGATGTGTCGCTAGTGTAGATTTTAGAGCTCGTTACTAGACTTTGAAGTATATGTTTTAATTATAGTATTAAACTATTGCTTTAAAATGATTGGGTATTAAAAGATAAGTTAGTTGATAGTATATATTATTTTACAATATAAAATAACGTTGAGTGGAGAGGATATCAGGACTGCAATCAGTAAAAAAATTAAATGATATAAATAGCTATGTAGTATTTTAGATGTTACAGGCAAGTCTGTGTAGCAAAAAAGTAAAGTTATAGCCTATATGCATCCCACTGCTGGGCACAGGCCTTCCCTCATTTTTGAGAGAGTTTTAGCGAGAGGAAATGTCCGCCGCACTGCACCAATGCGTGTTGGGGAACTTCGCAAGTCTCTGAAATATTTATTTTTCTTATTTGTCAGACATGCAGGTTTCCACATGATGTTTTTTTCAACGCCGAGCACGTGGTAAATCAGGACTAAGAATTGCAAATCACAATTTCATTGGTTCCGGCGGGGAGTGAACCCGGGCTACTCGCGTACCGTGAAATTAACAACGGGCGCTTAGTCCCTAAGCTACGGTTCTTAAAAAAATTGTCTTAAAATGTAAGAAAAAAGCTTTAAAAAAATTAACGGTACATATACTGAAGGATATCGTCTATGTTATTAAGGATTTAAAAAAATACATTAAACAAGGACCAACCACCACACTGGAATCAATCACCCATGTAAACACTATTTCAGTACGGGAATCGAAGCTGCGATGCGCAGCAAAGCTTAATACCTATATATAAATAAATAAAGTTTCATATGAAATATTAATAATGTAATAAGAGAAGAGTGTGATTTGCAAGATGATGTTGTGACCAGGATTAAGAAAGGAATGCTTCGGTGGTTTGGTCATGTGGAAAGAATGAATGAGGAAAGAGTGACAAAGAAAATTTATGTTGCAGAAGGGAATGGCAGAGTCGGAAAGGGACGTCCTTGGCGAAAATTTATCGACCAAATTAGGATTTATTGAAAATGGGCCAAATTAGGAGTACCCTCAAACGACGAGCATGTATGCGTAGGTGTATGGATGTCAAGAAGGCGAGAGAGGTGTGTCAGGATCGTGCCAAATGGAAGTCTGTAGTCTCTGCCTACCCCTCTGGGTGACAGGCGTGAGTGTTTATGTATGTATTATGTATGAAATATTAACTAAATTACATTTCATGAAAGAAACATCCAAATCAAGTATCCCTCCCCAAGTATACCCGTCCCATCCGTGCATCCGTAACGTATGCATTACCACGTACATTTTCTATGAAACGATATTTCCCAAATTTTACGTCCCGCTCCGTCCGGGATAAATCAGGTTACGTATGCAGCGACCGTTAATCCTCAGGGGTGACAACGCATCTTCGTTTTGATTCTTAATCGAGGATATATGTAGTTGTCTATGTTCCACAGCATCCACTTACCATCCGGCGGACTGTGCTCGTTTGTCACTCTTATACCATAAAAAAAGTTAACTAGTTACATATTTATTAAAAGAATAAAATGGAATAGAACACAACAGAATGAAATATCTTGTAGTCGTGTGTAGCGTCTGAATAATGGTCGCGTCAGATTACCGTCCCATCGGATTATGAGAGTGAGGGAATAGAGAGTGCACCTATATCAATATTAAAATTTACTCCTAATATCAATATTAAAATTTACTCCTAATATCAATATTAAAACTTACTATTTATTTATTTATACATAATAAATAAAATTTAAACGTCTGTTTACAATGTCAAAATAACATCTTTTTACTAAACACATATGAAAGTATATGCGGTACTTATAACAAAAAAAAAACAATTAAAAGCGACAGTAGCCTAATGGCAGAGCGCGGACCGCGAACTCAAAAAGGACGTGGATTCGAATCCACCATTCGACTACTGACGTAAACCACTCGTAACACAAGCAATTTAAGCTTACCACGAGTGGTTATGGGGAATATTAGTAATGTTTATAGCATTGTTAATATTCTTTTAAAAAAAATTAAATTTTTTTGTCTGTCTATTGGTCTGTCTGTCTGTCTGTTTGTCTGTTTATTCCAACTAATCTCGGAAATGGCTAGATCGATTTTGACGGGTCTTTCACTGACAGATGGCTGAAGTTACTACTTAGGCTATATTTAATTTAGAAAAACGATTAGGGTTCCACGCAAAAAATTAAAACCCATGAAATCTAGCCGTAATAAATTTCACGCGGACGAAGTCGCGGGGCACAGCTGGTTTATTTATAAATGTTATGGCACAAAGAATTAAACCACTTTATTAACGTAGATATAATCGTAAGCAGTTCAATATTTAACATAGAGTAAGCATTGGTAAAAGGGATTGATTATTAAATTGGATCATAAACACTCCATAAAACAGAAAATCGTTGACTTAAAATAGATAGAATGCAGATTTCGAGTCATAAAAGAGCTACATATAAAGGCCAAGCCTCTTGATTAGGTTATTTTCAATAAAACTGGCACTGATACAGTTAAAAGTGGCTACCGCGTTATTAAACGAGTTTATATTACTCTCAGAATGTGCCGATCAGCGCAGCGTCGTTAGTTTAACCGTCTTATGATCTGCTTTTATCTATCTTATCTTTAATATCATTTATTTATTAGGCTTTTGGGATCTTAATAACCAAGCATACTTTGTAATTCTTACTGTAGTGGTATAAAAATTAAGTAGGGTCTGATAAAATTTTTTTTACAAAAATTATAAAAGTAATTTATGAATGATCCGATATTATGTTAGGATATACGATAAGATTAAATAAGTGCATCTTATGAGTACGTTGTTTAATTTAGTTTACATTTTTATATATTTTTAACTTTTAATTTTGGTATTAAATTCTCAAATTCGAATCGATGATATAGTGTATTTTTTATTTAGATTACAGATAAAAAACTATTTCGTAAGCAGTTGAATAAGGCATGAGCAAATAGCATGACGAAAGTATAAATATAAGGTATGTTGTTTGCCTTTGTTCGTGATCAAGGGTGGTATCCTACCACGGAATGACGAACCCATACCGATTTCACTTCGGCGACACTAAACCAAAACATTCTGTAGATCCATAGTTTTCATACAATTTCAAGTTCCTTTTAAATGCTGATATTCATTATAATATAAATCTGTGCTAAATACTTTACTACTTTACAGATAACTTAAAAATCAATATTTACAAATGAACAAAGTAAAAGCAATATAATACTTCTTCATCCCAATACAAACAAACGTTTTACACTAAAAGTAATAAATTTAATCAAAGATGTTTTAAATTTAATGTATTGATTTCTAACAGGCTAATTTTAACAACCTTAAATATTTTGTGCTTACATTTCAATTACTGTAAGCACAAAACATTTAAGGTGGTAATTTTTTATCTTCAATTACAGTTTTCTTTGCATATTAATATAGAAATAGAAAAGCTGAAAGAAGAGTGGATTGCCATAGTAGGAACTGTGGTAAAACCGCGTGGTTATCAATTGTAGGAAACCGCAAATACCGTAGATCCGTTGCTTTCGCGATATATCGACATCGCTCCGCAATGCTGCGAAAGTGGGCTAGTGATTCACAACGTTGTCTGATAAGGCTTAGCCTCATCCTGCTTTCAAGCCCTTTACACCCTTATCACGTTGCAGATAAAAGTGAAACTTATTTGTTGCTCTCTTTATGAGTTGCGTTATTGGCTCAACGCAAGTTCAATTAAGATTAAAAAAAACTTTCAATAACTTAAGGAGATATTTTGAATAAGCAAGTAAATAAATATGAAGCAGATTTTAATTTACGACAGTATTCAAGTTGAACCTTTGACTTTTAATAAAACAAGTCCTTTTTCCTAGAATAAAGTTGTTATTATTCAATGTAATATTTTAAAAAAATATTCTGTTTTCAATAATGTATAACATGAGCCAGTGCTTCCATCTGATGGTGTTGTTGCAGTTGAAGGTGAACCATTTTTTATTGTCGAATAATAAAATAAAATTAAAAAGTTGCTATTAAAAATATTAAACTGATTTTACTCCTACAGGTTTACATAATATATTTCTGTCGTTTGCACTAACATAAGACAGTGAAATCTTTAGAGGTTTCACTTGGAACTGTATAATAAAATGCTCTACTGTAAACTAACTATAATTTATGTTCAATTAGGTTTTCGATTCTTTATTATGCTTCTTTATTTCAAATAGTGATAGAAAAATACGTAATAGACCTTGATGAAGGAAGGAAAAGATTTAAAAATATCAGTTTTAGTTCAGAGTTTTAAGAGTAAGATTTAAATGATTCTGTTTTTTATCTGGTATTTTGTTTTTATGTGTTAAAGCTTCTTCATTTTTCTTAATTTTCATCTATAAATTTTCGGCATATTAAAAGTGCCAAATCCGAATAGTAAAGACTAGAAGATATTGGCTTTGCACTCTTCTATATGAATGCCCAGCCTGGTGAGAACGGGCAAATTTTTCAAGTGACTTAAACCATCGAGCACATTTTTGGAAATGCTTATATCCAGAAGTGCATTAAAACAACGCTTTTAAAGTAGAAGAACGCTTCTCAAAAATAAAAATAAATTATGTCAATTACAACTGTAAAATAATATATAGTTATTAAATAATGGCTTGGCTTTCTGTTGCACTATAACAATTGCAATAATGTATTGTTAACATAATGTCATAATTGAGGGAAGTAAACAAATGATACCCTTATGAAAGATTATCAGAATACATACAACGTATACGCCCGTTATTCTAATTGCATTTTGTAATTTGTAGTTACCGAAATTATAGGTTTCGAGATGATTACGGTCATCGGAGAGGCATTTTTTCGTTAACCTTGATATACTGTTTTTCAATGAAGCTGATCTTAAATTAAATTATGAAAATTTTACGACCGCTTATTATTGGTTTATAAGACAATCACAATACAATTAACGGTAATCAGTTTTTAATTAGTATCTGCTTTTACAAGACTTGTTGTACTTAGGTATTTCGAATTGTTCGTATATTAACATAATGTAGGCTTACGTACAGTCAAAATATGGGCATTTATGTTAAGGCAGATGGTTCGTAACCTTGCTTCCTTGCTAGGCAATCGACCGAGGACGATCGTATTTGGATATACAATATATATATATATATATATATATATATATATAATTTATAATTATAAATTTTTTTATACGCGGTAAAACCATGCTGCAGCTATATTACTGACCACGCTCTCACAGAATACCAGCGTAAAATAGCAGCTTAACGCTACTGTGTTTCGTATGGTAAGTGTAGAATCGGCGAGAACCGTAGATCCTGTTTTACTAGAAACGTCTTCTCTTCGTCGACGTGATAAACGTCGTTGTCTACCATAGTTCTCACAGGTGACAACGCGTCTGCATTTTGATTCGTAACCGATATAGATGTAGATGTCTATGAGCCGCAGCAACGGCTTAACATCAAGTGGACTGTGTGATCATTTGTCACCTTTATCCCATAAATCATTTGTTCTGTGTCTGGGTGTAATTTATCTATAATATTTATGTATTTAGACATATATAAGTATGTTTATCAGTTGTCTAGTACCCATAACACAAGCTCTGCTTAGCTTGGGGCTAGATGGCGTTGTGTGATAGTTGTGGAATATTATTATTATTATTATTATTATTATAAAAAAAACCTCAATCTTGTCTTGATGATACACAAAAAAGGAAGTGCAAATGATAGCAAGCTATTTCTTTCCTTTGATGTATGCGAAAAAAATAAACCGCTTAGTTCAAACGCGTGGAAGTCGACAAAGGAGTGGTGAGTCGCCAAACGTAAGATTTTTTTGCAATAGATATTGGTCATAAGAGCAACGTCCTTTAAATTTGCCAAAAATTAAAGAAATTTTTTTTTTAGAAATATTATCCTCGTACATGAATGTTTTTCTGTGTCGTTAAGGCGCTTCACATAACTTAATTGCACATAGACAAATATCTAGACCAGGAATAATAGTTTGTAGGTTATTCCGTGCTTGATTCGAACCCGTGATCCCGCAGTGTCGCATTCGCTTATTCCCTGTGCAACCGAGGCGCTATAAATGTTGCGTTATTCATATTTTTCTTCACATTGATGAAACTATCATATTAAAATGAATTTTTGTAATGAAAGTTAAAAAAATGTGGACTTTTTAACTTCTCTCACAAATTGTAACATAAAAATAAATATAGTATATTATGAAAAAGAGAATGCATAAAGATTTTAAAGGATAACAAAACTTTTTTCGTACTTTAACAAACTCTACAAAGTGAATCACGTATATAAGCTATCGTCTTGTAAGTAATAAAAGGACGAGCGTTATTAGCGTAAATTATGCGAGTTAATTGTGTTGCAAATAAATAAAAATTATATAAGTAATAATATGCACTGAAAATAACGGCACTCTCTTTAGTTCATAAGTATTAAAAAGTTTTTATTGTGGTATAAATATTAAAGTCTTAAAATTTCCTACGTCGTAAAAACGGTATACTCGTGAATATACAAATGTTCAATTGAGTCACCAATTCCGTGACTAAGGTTCATTATTTATAGTGTGTTAAAATATTGTTTCGTCATTAATGTGATGAGGTTGTAGAAAATTTGACAAAATTGATCTATTTTACTATTCGTTATGATTCTCTTTGCTTATGTTGTTGTTTAGTCTGTTTGTCTGTTTACAAATACGTATAATATTTATATTTATATTATTTATATGTAGCCGTCACATTATTTCAATATAATTTAAAAAATATTACTTATATATTTTTCGTTTTATGATATCAGTTTCATGTAGTTGTTAGTGAATAATAAATATATCAGGGCTTCCGAATTCATTTGTTCTTATTTATACCAATTAATGAATCAATCATTTTACTTTTATACAGAAATCATGACTTAATTAAATTCCATCATTCACTCCTACAATACTATAAATAAAGCAAAGCAACAGCATAAGTTCGTCCTATTGTTTGGCTCAGGCCTCCCCCAGTTTAAAGGACTTTTATAACAGGGAGCATTCTGTTGTGTTGTGTTGTGTTGTGTTGTTGATGAGGCATCTGTTATGTTATAGTAACGGAAAACGTTATGCATAGTGATAATGAATAACGAATTCGGTTTACTTGCGAAGTAAATGACTAATTATAAAACGCGATTACGCTGCCAGGAGTTTTTAAATCTAAGCAATAAACTGTTTGCAAATTACCGAAATGAAATTAATCGAGATAGTAAAGTTGTTTCTTAGAGAATGTGGTCTATATTTTAACCAAAACGATTCAAAACGCTGATTAGATCCAGGTAATGACTGAGATGTTATTGGACAAGACGTTTAGTAATTTTTGTAAGAAAAATGTATATGATAATAGGACGAGAATCACAATATTACTTGGGATTTCTTAAATTTACGCGAACACTACACATTGAATAAAACTATTATTTACGGATTTTATCGCGTTTAATTACTTTTAATTTATTTTTATTATTATCCCGACGTTTCGGGAGCTTTACAGCGCCCATGGTCACGGGGGGGCTGAGATGTTTGACGTCCCAATGTCATAGTTAGTCCGGCTACCTTCAGTTTTTTAATATTAATTTTTGGTCCGATTTACGCAAAACGAGCTTATAGTATCATGAAGTCTTGCAGTGGTATGCTTGGGTTTGGGTTTAATTTTGTTAATTATAGGATCCCAAGCAGATGGTAGCACCCAACCATCTTCTCTATTGAAATTTGGATGTTTTTTAATCTCAATAGCCTCGCGTATCATCCTTGGTAGGAATCGGTGTTCTTTTGCGAGAATTTGTGGTTTATCAAATCTAATGTAATGGTGGGGACGATCTTGAACATGTTCGCAGACTGCAGACTTCCCAGAGCGTCGGTGCTTCACATCAGCTATATGTTCCTCCACGCGGGTTTTTATAGATCTCTTTGTTTGACCTATGTAAGAGAGACCACATTCACAATCTAGCTTATACACACCTGCATCTTGTAGAGGAATATTACATTTGATGGATGGTAAAAATTGACTAATCTTCTTCAGCGGCTTGTAGTATGTCTTAATGGACGCTCGCTTCAAGATGTAGCCAATCTTGTCCGTGACTCCTCTAACATATGGTAGTAAAGCAGGCGCGCGCTCGACTGTGGCCGGCTTCACTCGTTCACTGTGACGTAGGCGCGGGACCCGAAGCTTGTTGTCTTGCAATACTTGCTTGACGTGCTGAAGCTCCGCGGCCAGATGTTTTCTGTCACAGATCCCTCGTGCTCTCTGAAACAAAGATTTACCCACGGTAGCTAACTGTGAAGGATGATGGTGAGATTCACCATTTAGATATCGGTTGGTATGGGTCTTTTTCCTATACACAGTGTGACCAATAGTGTTATCAGGATTTCGGATGACTAAAACATCTAGGAAAGCTAAAGAATTATTTGCCTCTAACTCCATTGTGAATTGTATTTTAGAGTTTATGGAGTTAAGGTGGTCTAAAAATGCAGTTACTTTGTCAGATGGTAAAATTGTGAAGGTGTCGTCTACGTACCGCTTGTAGAACCTTGGATTTACAGGAGCAGTAAGAAGGGCTTTCTCCTCAAAGTCCTCCATGAATATGTCGGCGACTATGGGAGACATAGGTGAGCCCATCGCCACACCATCTATTTGCTTGTAGAACTCCTCATTCCACAATAGATAGCCAGATGTGAGGCAATGTTCAAGTAGTATTGCATATTCTTGAGGCATGTTATTTTCTTCTAGCTTCCTAGTTACAATTGAGATGCAGTCCACAATAGGTAGGCATGTAAATAGTGACTGAACATCAAAACTGACCATAGTTTCATTGTTAGCGAGATGTAGGTCTTTTATCTCACTCACAAAATGGTATGAATCCTTTGTGTGTGCTCTGGTATGTCCTCTTAGTGGTGATAGTATTTTCGCTAAGTATTGTGCCAGCTTATAAGTTGGTGAATCGATCTGGCTCACTATGGGACGTAGTGGAGCGTTTGGTTTGTGTATCTTCGGTAACCCATACAACCTCGGTGGTTTGACACATGATGGTATTAGCGAATTCACGTCGAGATTTAATTTTTCGGAGTATTTCTTTATTAAATCGCTAGTTGTTTTAAGCGTGTTGGTTGTAGGGTCTGTTTTGACCTTTTTATATGTACTTTCGTCCGATAAAAGTTGTTGTATTTTAAAATTATATTCCGACGCGTCCATTACTACCGTAGCATTTCCTTTATCCGCGCGGAGAATCGTGAGTTCTGGTCTGTTCCGTAAGTTATTTAGCGCTGTAAATTCGTCTTTAGGAAGGTTTGGTTTCGGCACTGAACTACGACGTAACAAGGACGAAATATCTTGACGTATGGCCTCCAAATCTTCCTTACCGATATTATTCTTAAACAGACAATCCTCAACACTGCAGATAATTTCTTCGTACGGGATTTTTCGCGGAGTTAATGCGAAGTTCATTCCCTTCGCTAATACTTTCATTGTCGGTCCCGTACGAAGAAAAAGAAAAAATCCCGTACGAAGAAATTATCTGCAGTGTTGAGGATTGTCTGTTTAAGAATAATGTCGGTAAGGAAGATTTGGAGGCCATACGTCAAGATATTTCGTCCTTGTTACGTCGTAGTTCAGTGCCGAAACCAAACCTTCCTAAAGACGAATTTACAGCGCTAAATAACTTACGGAACAGACCAGAACTCACGATTCTCCGCGCGGATAAAGGAAATGCTACGGTAGTAATGGACGCGTCGGAATATAATTTTAAAATACAACAACTTTTATCGGACGAAAGTACATATAAAAAGGTCAAAACAGACCCTACAACCAACACGCTTAAAACAACTAGCGATTTAATAAAGAAATACTCCGAAAAATTAAATCTCGACGTGAATTCGCTAATACCATCATGTGTCAAACCACCGAGGTTGTATGGGTTACCGAAGATACACAAACCAAACGCTCCACTACGTCCCATAGTGAGCCAGATCGATTCACCAACTTATAAGCTGGCACAATACTTAGCGAAAATACTATCACCACTAAGAGGACATACCAGAGCACACACAAAGGATTCATACCATTTTGTGAGTGAGATAAAAGACCTACATCTCGCTAACAATGAAACTATGGTCAGTTTTGATGTTCAGTCACTATTTACATGCCTACCTATTGTGGACTGCATCTCAATTGTAACTAGGAAGCTAGAAGAAAATAACATGCCTCAAGAATATGCAATACTACTTGAACATTGCCTCACATCTGGCTATCTATTGTGGAAGGAGGAGTTCTACAAGCAAGTAGATGGTGTGGCGATGGGCTCACCTGTGTCTCCCATAGTCGCCGACATATTCATGGAGGACTTTGAGGAGAAAGCCCTTCTTACTGCTCCTGTAAATCCAAGGTTCTACAAGCGGTACGTAGACGACACCTTCACAATTTTACCATCTGACAAAGTAACTGCATTTTTAGACCACCTTAACTCCATAAACTCTAAAATACAATTCACAATGGAGTTAGAGGCAAATAATTCTTTAGCTTTCCTAGATGTTTTAGTCATCCGAAATCCTGATAACACTATTGGTCACACTGTGTATAGGAAAAAGACCCATACCAACCGATATCTAAATGGTGAATCTCACCATCATCCTTCACAGTTAGCTACCGTGGGTAAATCTTTGTTTCAGAGAGCACGAGGGATCTGTGACAGAAAACATCTGGCCGCGGAGCTTCAGCACGTCAAGCAAGTATTGCAAGACAACAAGCTTCGGGTCCCGCGCCTACGTCACAGTGAACGAGTGAAGCCGGCCACAGTCGAGCGCGCGCCTGCTTTACTACCATATGTTAGAGGAGTCACGGACAAGATTGGCTACATCTTGAAGCGAGCGTCCATTAAGACATACTACAAGCCGCTGAAGAAGATTAGTCAATTTTTACCATCCATCAAATGTAATATTCCTCTACAAGATGCAGGTGTGTATAAGCTAGATTGTGAATGTGGTCTCTCTTACATAGGCCAAACAAAGAGATCTATAAAAACCCGCGTGAAGGAACATATAGCTGATGTGAAGTACCGACGCTCTGGGAAGTCTGCAGTCTGCGAACATGTTCAAGATCGTCCCCACCATTACATTAGATTTGATAAACCACAAATTCTCGCAAAAGAACACCGATTCCTACCAAGGATGATACGCGAGGCTATTGAGATTAAAAAACATCCAAATTTCAATAGAGAAGATGGTTGGGTGCTACCATCTGCTTGGGATCCTATAATTAACAAAATTAAACCCAAACCCAAGCATACCACTGCAAGACTTCATGATACTATAAGCTCGTTTTGCGTAAATCGGACCAAAAATTAATATTAAAAAACTGAAGGTAGCCGGACTAACTATGACATTGGGACGTCAAACATCTCAGTCCCCCCCGTGACCATGGGCGCTGTAAAGCTCCCGAAACGTCGGGATAATAATAAAAATAAATTAAAAGTAATTAAACGCGATAAAATCCGTAAATAATAGTTTTATTCAATGTGTAGTGTTCGCGTAAATTTAAGAAATCATTATGTGAACCAGTACGGACTGGTAATAGCAAATAAAATTCGCCGATTAGAAGATCTTAAAACCAAGCGCGCAAGATATATAACATCTTTAAATTTCTTGAAGAGATGCAGAGACCATAATCTCATTCCTACGTGTGTCAAAATATCAACAAAGAAGGACATTCGAGGAAGCGCTAAGATCTTAAATCAGGCAAGTAAAAAGTTGTTACGGACGGTGATTCAGCAGAAACGGTTCGATTTACATTTCGTAAACAACACCATAGACAATTTGTCCAGTGAACTAAAGACAATTTTAACGACATTTGATTTTAATAATTGCATCGAAACTTTAAACAAACGAGAAACATCAAAATACAATGAATGCAAAAATAAACAAATAGAAAAATATCAAAAATTAACGATCAAATCAAATGCCAAACATCCAAGTCAACGCCAGAACAATAAACAACCGTTGACCATAGACACAAACTATAAACAACGCACTGTCTATAACTTGTCAAAACATACACTGGACGAACCGACAATGAAAGTATTAGCGAAGGGAATGAACTTCGCATTAACTCCGCGAAAAATCCCGTACGAAGAAATTATCTGCAGTGTTGAGGATTGTCTGTTTAAGAATAATATCGGTAAGGAAGATTTGGAGGCCATACGTCAAGATATTTCGTCCTTGTTACGTCGTAGTTCAGTGCCGAAACCAAACCTTCCTAAAGACGAATTTACAGCGCTAAATAACTTACGGAACAGACCAGAACTCACGATTCTCCGCGCGGATAAAGGAAATGCTACGGTAGTAATGGACGCGTCGGAATATAATTTTAAAATACAACAACTTTTATCGGACGAAAGTACATATAAAAAGGTCAAAACAGACCCTACAACCAACACGCTTAAAACAACTAGCGATTTAATAAAGAAATACTCCGAAAAATTAAATCTCGACGTGAATTCGCTAATACCATCATGTGTCAAACCACCGAGGTTGTATGGGTTACCGAAGATACACAAACCAAACGCTCCACTACGTCCCATAGTGAGCCAGATCGATTCACCAACTTATAAGCTGGCACAATACTTAGCGAAAATACTATCACCACTAAGAGGACATACCAGAGCACACACAAAGGATTCATACCATTTTGTGAGTGAGATAAAAGACATACATCTCGCTAACAATGAAACTATGGTCAGTTTTGATGTTCAGTCACTATTTACATGCCTACCTATTGTGGACTGCATCTCAATTGTAACTAGGAAGCTAGAAGAAAATAACATGCCTCAAGAATATGCAATACTACTTGAACATTGCCTCACATCTGGCTATCTATTGTGGAAGGAGGAGTTCTACAAGCAAGTAGATGGTGTGGCGATGGGCTCACCTGTGTCTCCCATAGTCGCCGACATATTCATGGAGGACTTTGAGAAGAAAGCCCTTCTTACTGCTCCTGTAAATCCAAGGTTCTACAAGCGGTACGTAGACGACACCTTCACAATTTTACCATCTGACAAAGTAACTGCATTTTTAGACCACCTTAACTCCATAAACTCTAAAATACAATTCACAATGGAGTTAGAGGCAAATAATTCTTTAGCTTTCCTAGATGTTTTAGTCATCCGAAATCCTGATAACACTATTGGTCACACTGTGTATAGGAAAAAGACCCATACCAACCGATATCTAAATGGTGAATCTCACCATCATCCTTCACAGTTAGCTACCGTGGGTAAATCTTTGTTTCAGAGAGCACGAGGGATCTGTGACAGAAAACATCTGGCCGCGGAGCTTCAGCACGTCAAGCAAGTATTGCAAGACAACAAGCTTCGGGTCCCGCGCCTACGTCACAGTGAACGAGTGAAGCCGGCCACAGTCGAGCGCGCGCCTGCTTTACTACCATATGTTAGAGGAGTCACGGACAAGATTGGCTACATCTTGAAGCGAGCGTCCATTAAGACATACTACAAGCCGCTGAAGAAGATTAGTCAATCTTTACCATCCATCAAATGTAATATTCCTCTACAAGATGCAGGTGTGTATAAGCTAGATTGTGAATGTGGTCTCTCTTACATAGGTCAAACAAAGAGATCTATAAAAACCCGCGTGAAGGAACATATAGCTGATGTGAAGCACAGACGCTCTGGGAAGTCTGCAGTCTACGAACATGTTCAAGATCGTCCCCACCATTACATTAGATTTGATAAACCACAAATTCTCGCAAAAGAACACCGATTCCTACCAAGGATGATACGCGAGGCTACTGAGATTAAAAAACATCCAAATTTCAATAGAGAAGATGGTTGGGTGCTACCATCTGCTTGGGATCCTATAATTAACAAAATTAAACCCAAACCCAAGCATACCACTGCAAGACTTCATGATACTATAAGCTCGTTTTGCGTAAATCGGACCAAAAATTAATATTAAAAAACTGAAGGTAGCCGGACTAACTATGACATTGGGACGTCAAACATCTCAGTCCCCCCCGTGACCATGGGCGCTGTAAAGCTCCCGAAACGTCGGGATAATAATAAAAATAAATTAAAAGTAATTAAACGCGATAAAATCCGTAAATAATAGTTTTATTCAATGTGTAGTGTTCGCGTAAATTTAAGAAATCATTATGTGAACCAGTACGGACTGGTAATAGCAAATAAAATTCGCCGATTAGAAGATCTTAAAACCAAGCGCGCAAGATATATAACATCTTTAAATTTCTTGAAGAGATGCAGAGACCATAATCTCATTCCTACGTGTGTCAAAATATCAACAAAGAAGGACATTCGAGGAAGCGCTAAGATCTTAAATCAGGCAAGTAAAAAGTTGTTACGGACGGTGATTCAGCAGAAACGGTTCGATTTACATTTCGTAAACAACACCATAGACAATTTGTCCAGTGAACTAAAGACAATTTTAACGACATTTGATTTTAATAATTGCATCGAAACTTTAAACAAACGAGAAACATCAAAATACAATGAATGCAAAAATAAACAAATAGAAAAATATCAAAAATTAACGATCAAATCAAATGCCAAACATCCAAGTCAACGCCAGAACAATAAACAACCGTTGACCATAGACACAAACTATAAACAACGCACTGTCTATAACTTGTCAAAACATACACTGGACGAACCGACAATGAAAGTATTAGCGAAGGGAATGAACTTCGCATTAACTCCGCGAAAAATCCCGTACGAAGAAATTATCTGCAGTGTTGAGGATTGTCTGTTTAAGAATAATATCGGTAAGGAAGATTTGGAGGCCATACGTCAAGATATTTCGTCCTTGTTACGTCGTAGTTCAGTGCCGAAACCAAACCTTCCTAAAGACGAATTTACAGCGCTAAATAACTTACGGAACAGACCAGAACTCACGATTCTCCGCGCGGATAAAGGAAATGCTACGGTAGTAATGGACGCGTCGGAATATAATTTTAAAATACAACAACTTTTATCGGACGAAAGTACATATAAAAAGGTCAAAACAGACCCTACAACCAACACGCTTAAAACAACTAGCGATTTAATAAAGAAATACTCCGAAAAATTAAATCTCGACGTGAATTCGCTAATACCATCATGTGTCAAACCACCGAGGTTGTATGGGTTACCGAAGATACACAAACCAAACGCTCCACTACGTCCCATAGTGAGCCAGATCGATTCACCAACTTATAAGCTGGCACAATACTTAGCGAAAATACTATCACCACTAAGAGGACATACCAGAGCACACACAAAGGATTCATACCATTTTGTGAGTGAGATAAAAGACCTACATCTCGCTAACAATGAAACTATGGTCAGTTTTGATGTTCAGTCACTATTTACATGCCTACCTATTGTGGACTGCATCTCAATTGTAACTAGGAAGCTAGAAGAAAATAACATGCCTCAAGAATATGCAATACTACTTGAACATTGCCTCACATCTGGCTATCTATTGTGGAAGGAGGAGTTCTACAAGCAAGTAGATGGTGTGGCGATGGGCTCACCTGTGTCTCCCATAGTCGCCGACATATTCATGGAGGACTTTGAGGAGAAAGCCCTTCTTACTGCTCCTGTAAATCCAAGGTTCTACAAGCGGTACGTAGACGACACCTTCACAATTTTACCATCTGACAAAGTAACTGCATTTTTAGACCACCTTAACTCCATAAACTCTAAAATACAATTCACAATGGAGTTAGAGGCAAATAATTCTTTAGCTTTCCTAGATGTTTTAGTCATCCGAAATCCTGATAACACTATTGGTCACACTGTGTATAGGAAAAAGACCCATACCAACCGATATCTAAATGGTGAATCTCACCATCATCCTTCACAGTTAGCTACCGTGGGTAAATCTTTGTTTCAGAGAGCACGAGGGATCTGTGACAGAAAACATCTGGCCGCGGAGCTTCAGCACGTCAAGCAAGTATTGCAAGACAACAAGCTTCGGGTCCCGCGCCTACGTCACAGTGAACGAGTGAAGCCGGCCACAGTCGAGCGCGCGCCTGCTTTACTACCATATGTTAGAGGAGTCACGGACAAGATTGGCTACATCTTGAAGCGAGCGTCCATTAAGACATACTACAAGCCGCTGAAGAAGATTAGTCAATTTTTACCATCCATCAAATGTAATATTCCTCTACAAGATGCAGGTGTGTATAAGCTAGATTGTGAATGTGGTCTCTCTTACATAGGTCAAACAAAGAGATCTATAAAAACCCGCGTGAAGGAACATATAGCTGATGTGAAGTACCGACGCTCTGGGAAGTCTGCAGTCTGCGAACATGTTCAAGATCGTCCCCACCATTACATTAGATTTGATAAACCACAAATTCTCGCAAAAGAACACCGATTCCTACCAAGGATGATACGCGAGGCTATTGAGATTAAAAAACATCCAAATTTCAATAGAGAAGATGGTTGGGTGCTACCATCTGCTTGGGATCCTATAATTAACAAAATTAAACCCAAACCCAAGCATACCACTGCAAGACTTCATGATACTATAAGCTCGTTTTGCGTAAATCGGACCAAAAATTAATATTAAAAAACTGAAGGTAGCCGGACTAACTATGACATTGGGACGTCAAACATCTCAGTCCCCCCCGTGACCATGGGCGCTGTAAAGCTCCCGAAACGTCGGGATAATAATAAAAATAAATTAAAAGTAATTAAACGCGATAAAATCCGTAAATAATAGTTTTATTCAATGTGTAGTGTTCGCGTAAATTTAAGAAATCATTATGTGAACCAGTACGGACTGGTAATAGCAAATAAAATTCGCCGATTAGAAGATCTTAAAACCAAGCGCGCAAGATATATAACATCTTTAAATTTCTTGAAGAGATGCAGAGACCATAATCTCATTCCTACGTGTGTCAAAATATCAACAAAGAAGGACATTCGAGGAAGCGCTAAGATCTTAAATCAGGCAAGTAAAAAGTTGTTACGGACGGTGATTCAGCAGAAACGGTTCGATTTACATTTCGTAAACAACACCATAGACAATTTGTCCAGTGAACTAAAGACAATTTTAACGACATTTGATTTTAATAATTGCATCGAAACTTTAAACAAACGAGAAACATCAAAATACAATGAATGCAAAAATAAACAAATAGAAAAATATCAAAAATTAACGATCAAATCAAATGCCAAACATCCAAGTCAACGCCAGAACAATAAACAACCGTTGACCATAGACACAAACTATAAACAACGCACTGTCTATAACTTGTCAAAACATACACTGGACGAACCGACAATGAAAGTATTAGCGAAGGGAATGAACTTCGCATTAACTCCGCGAAAAATCCCGTACGAAGAAATTATCTGCAGTGTTGAGGATTGTCTGTTTAAGAATAATATCGGTAAGGAAGATTTGGAGGCCATACGTCAAGATATTTCGTCCTTGTTACGTCGTAGTTCAGTGCCGAAACCAAACCTTCCTAAAGACGAATTTACAGCGCTAAATAACTTACGGAACAGACCAGAACTCACGATTCTCCGCGCGGATAAAGGAAATGCTACGGTAGTAATGGACGCGTCGGAATATAATTTTAAAATACAACAACTTTTATCGGACGAAAGTACATATAAAAAGGTCAAAACAGACCCTACAACCAACACGCTTAAAACAACTAGCGATTTAATAAAGAAATACTCCGAAAAATTAAATCTCGACGTGAATTCGCTAATACCATCATGTGTCAAACCACCGAGGTTGTATGGGTTACCGAAGATACACAAACCAAACGCTCCACTACGTCCCATAGTGAGCCAGATCGATTCACCAACTTATAAGCTGGCACAATACTTAGCGAAAATACTATCACCACTAAGAGGACATACCAGAGCACACACAAAGGATTCATACCATTTTGTGAGTGAGATAAAAGACCTACATCTCGCTAACAATGAAACTATGGTCAGTTTTGATGTTCAGTCACTATTTACATGCCTACCTATTGTGGACTGCATCTCAATTGTAACTAGGAAGCTAGAAGAAAATAACATGCCTCAAGAATATGCAATACTACTTGAACATTGCCTCACATCTGGCTATCTATTGTGGAAGGAGGAGTTCTACAAGCAAGTAGATGGTGTGGCGATGGGCTCACCTGTGTCTCCCATAGTCGCCGACATATTCATGGAGGACTTTGAGAAGAAAGCCCTTCTTACTGCTCCTGTAAATCCAAGGTTCTACAAGCGGTACGTAGACGACACCTTCACAATTTTACCATCTGACAAAGTAACTGCATTTTTAGACCACCTTAACTCCATAAACTCTAAAATACAATTCACAATGGAGTTAGAGGCAAATAATTCTTTAGCTTTCCTAGATGTTTTAGTCATCCGAAATCCTGATAACACTATTGGTCACACTGTGTATAGGAAAAAGACCCATACCAACCGATATCTAAATGGTGAATCTCACCATCATCCTTCACAGTTAGCTACCGTGGGTAAATCTTTGTTTCAGAGAGCACGAGGGATCTGTGACAGAAAACATCTGGCCGCGGAGCTTCAGCACGTCAAGCAAGTATTGCAAGACAACAAGCTTCGGGTCCCGCGCCTACGTCACAGTGAACGAGTGAAGCCGGCCACAGTCGAGCGCGCGCCTGCTTTACTACCATATGTTAGAGGAGTCACGGACAAGATTGGCTACATCTTGAAGCGAGCGTCCATTAAGACATACTACAAGCCGCTGAAGAAGATTAGTCAATCTTTACCATCCATCAAATGTAATATTCCTCTACAAGATGCAGGTGTGTATAAGCTAGATTGTGAATGTGGTCTCTCTTACATAGGTCAAACAAAGAGATCTATAAAAACCCGCGTGAAGGAACATATAGCTGATGTGAAGCACCGACGCTCTGGGAAGTCTGCAGTCTACGAACATGTTCAAGATCGTCCCCACCATTACATTAGATTTGATAAACCACAAATTCTCGCAAAAGAACACCGATTCCTACCAAGGATGATACGCGAGGCTATTGAGATTAAAAAACATCCAAATTTCAATAGAGAAGATGGTTGGGTGCTACCATCTGCTTGGGATCCTATAATTAACAAAATTAAACCCAAACCCAAGCATACCACTGCAAGACTTCATGATACTATAAGCTCGTTTTGCGTAAATCGGACCAAAAATTAATATTAAAAAACTGAAGGTAGCCGGACTAACTATGACATTGGGACGTCAAACATCTCAGTCCCCCCCGTGACCATGGGCGCTGTAAAGCTCCCGAAACGTCGGGATAATAATAAAAATAAATTAAAAGTAATTAAACGCGATAAAATCCGTAAATAATAGTTTTATTCAATGTGTAGTGTTCGCGTAAATTTAAGAAATCATTATGTGAACCAGTACGGACTGGTAATAGCAAATAAAATTCGCCGATTAGAAGATCTTAAAACCAAGCGCGCAAGATATATAACATCTTTAAATTTCTTGAAGAGATGCAGAGACCATAATCTCATTCCTACGTGTGTCAAAATATCAACAAAGAAGGACATTCGAGGAAGCGCTAAGATCTTAAATCAGGCAAGTAAAAAGTTGTTACGGACGGTGATTCAGCAAAAACGGTTCGATTTACATTTCGTAAACAACACCATAGACAATTTGTCCAGTGAACTAAAGACAATTTTAACGACATTTGATTTTAATAATTGCATCGAAACTTTAAACAAACGAGAAACATCAAAATACAATGAATGCAAAAATAAACAAATAGAAAAATATCAAAAATTAACGATCAAATCAAATGCCAAACATCCAAGTCAACGCCAGAACAATAAACAACCGTTGACCATAGACACAAACTATAAACAACGCACTGTCTATAACTTGTCAAAACATACACTGGACGAACCGACAATGAAAGTATTAGCGAAGGGAATGAACTTCGCATTAACTCCGCGAAAAATCCCGTACGAAGAAATTATCTGCAGTGTTGAGGATTGTCTGTTTAAGAATAATATCGGTAAGGAAGATTTGGAGGCCATACGTCAAGATATTTCGTCCTTGTTACGTCGTAGTTCAGTGCCGAAACCAAACCTTCCTAAAGACGAATTTACAGCGCTAAATAACTTACGGAACAGACCAGAACTCACGATTCTCCGCGCGGATAAAGGAAATGCTACGGTAGTAATGGACGCGTCGGAATATAATTTTAAAATACAACAACTTTTATCGGACGAAAGTACATATAAAAAGGTCAAAACAGACCCTACAACCAACACGCTTAAAACAACTAGCGATTTAATAAAGAAATACTCCGAAAAATTAAATCTCGACGTGAATTCGCTAATACCATCATGTGTCAAACCACCGAGGTTGTATGGGTTACCGAAGATACACAAACCAAACGCTCCACTACGTCCCATAGTGAGCCAGATCGATTCACCAACTTATAAGCTGGCACAATACTTAGCGAAAATACTATCACCACTAAGAGGACATACCAGAGCACACACAAAGGATTCATACCATTTTGTGAGTGAGATAAAAGACCTACATCTCGCTAACAATGAAACTATGGTCAGTTTTGATGTTCAGTCACTATTTACATGCCTACCTATTGTGGACTGCATCTCAATTGTAACTAGGAAGCTAGAAGAAAATAACATGCCTCAAGAATATGCAATACTACTTGAACATTGCCTCACATCTGGCTATCTATTGTGGAAGGAGGAGTTCTACAAGCAAGTAGATGGTGTGGCGATGGGCTCACCTGTGTCTCCCATAGTCGCCGACATATTCATGGAGGACTTTGAGGAGAAAGCCCTTCTTACTGCTCCTGTAAATCCAAGGTTCTACAAGCGGTACGTAGACGACACCTTCACAATTTTACCATCTGACAAAGTAACTGCATTTTTAGACCACCTTAACTCCATAAACTCTAAAATACAATTCACAATGGAGTTAGAGGCAAATAATTCTTTAGCTTTCCTAGATGTTTTAGTCATCCGAAATCCTGATAACACTATTGGTCACACTGTGTATAGGAAAAAGACCCATACCAACCGATATCTAAATGGTGAATCTCACCATCATCCTTCACAGTTAGCTACCGTGGGTAAATCTTTGTTTCAGAGAGCACGAGGGATCTGTGACAGAAAACATCTGGCCGCGGAGCTTCAGCACGTCAAGCAAGTATTGCAAGACAACAAGCTTCGGGTCCCGCGCCTACGTCACAGTGAACGAGTGAAGCCGCCCACAGTCGAGCGCGCGCCTGCTTTACTACCATATGTTAGAGGAGTCACGGACAAGATTGGCTACATCTTGAAGCGAGCGTCCATTAAGACATACTACAAGCCGCTGAAGAAGATTAGTCAATTTTTACCATCCATCAAATGTAATATTCCTCTACAAGATGCAGGTGTGTATAAGCTAGATTGTGAATGTGGTCTCTCTTACATAGGTCAAACAAAGAGATCTATAAAAACCCGCGTGAAGGAACATATAGCTGATGTGAAGCACCGACGCTCTGGGAAGTCTGCAGTCTGCGAACATGTTCAAGATCGTCCCCACCATTACATTAGATTTGATAAACCACAAATTCTCGCAAAAGAACACCGATTCCTACCAAGGATGATACGCGAGGCTATTGAGATTAAAAAACATCCAAATTTCAATAGAGAAGATGGTTGGGTGCTACCATCTGCTTGGGATCCTATAATTAACAAAATTAAACCCAAACCCAAGCATACCACTGCAAGACTTCATGATACTATAAGCTCGTTTTGCGTAAATCGGACCAAAAATTAATATTAAAAAACTGAAGGTAGCCGGACTAACTATGACATTGGGACGTCAAACATCTCAGTCCCCCCCGTGACCATGGGCGCTGTAAAGCTCCCGAAACGTCGGGATAATAATAAAAATAAATTAAAAGTAATTAAACGCGATAAAATCCGTAAATAATAGTTTTATTCAATATTACTTGGGATTGCATTTCCGGGGTAATACAATGATTTTTGCATCTTTATATTGCGTAGGAAAGTGTTCTAGCATTTTTAAAATTGATGAAAATTGTAATGGTCGCCACACACGGTCAGTTCAACTGATCATTACAACTGATCAGTTCAAACTAAAATTGTTGATATTTTTTAAAATATCGGATTATCGATATAAACGTAAATAAATTTATACGTAAAACTCCGATATTAATATATTTATGATGATCGATATATCGAAAATCCTCTATTTAGAAAAATATCAACAGCTTTACTTTGAACTGATCAATTGGAATGATCGGTTGAACTGACCGTGTGTGGCGTCCATTACAGTAGGAATAAAGAGATCTAATAGCGGGAGCTTAAGAGGATATAATAGTAAGTCAGCTCAAATTCTGATTTCGCCCCCACTTCCCCGCGTGTCGTATGCTATGTACCGACATGTTTGTAATCACTAATACTGTAAGTAGATAGGTCGTTAGATACTTATTACATTAGGTTTATCATATTTATGCCTGTTTCTTAACGCTAACCCAGTCGCTTCTTATTTTTATTATGCTTATTTCCCATTTTAATTTTACGTCGTCCTGTTGCGTAATATGTATTCTGATCGTAAGCGACACATCTCCCCCTTCAAAGGCACAAGCGAAACTGACCGGGCGGCAGGAATCAAGCTTCAAGACGCCGATAGTTTAGGTCATTTCTTTTTACAGTGAAAATAATTGTATTTTAAAAAAAGTAAATATCATAAGCACTGCTTTATAGTTAGTTCAGTTAGTATGCAAAGTTTCATGATCTCATTTAAAGTATTTTATGAATAACAGCGGTTTATTGTTTATTTTGGAGGTAATTTAAGATATTTTCCTATCGAAAAAATTTTACGGAATCGTGTTTTCGTCTAACATAGTCCTTAACATTAATCCTCAACTTTACCATATATTTATTTCAAAATTAATGCTGCAATATTTTTGGCATAACGGAGGATCTTGCTAAGCCCTTTGAGGTTATATTTCCCATTAATGGTTCGGTTTTCATTACCACTACCGATCGCATTGAAATTAGTGGTGTGATATTTTTTTAACGCCAAAATCAACAAACTGACGTAGAACAAATTCGAATAAACTGGGAGCTAGCAACGAATGTTTGCACAGTCATCAAAGTCAATAAATAAGTCATTAAACCATGTATTGTGTAGAAAAATATGCTAACTCTTTCTTCACGTGCCAACCTCATCTGCACGAGATCATGGTCTTGATTGACAAACAGGGTTCTGGCAACAGAAATACTATCTATCTGTCTATATATATATATATATATATATATATATATATATATATATATATATATATATATATATATATATATATATATATATATCTATAAAACACAGACGTATAATTCCACATTGGTAATAAGGAGCAACGACTAGCGCGAGACTATTAGCTCTGCGCTTATTAACTTCTGTGATTAATCTAAATAATGTTTCTCAGCTTGTGCATTCTTGACGCCATCGTCCAGCCACTGCCTGGCAGTGAACTTCTGAAGACTTTTGAATTCAAAATACGCATTTGCTACCATTAAACCTAAAAAAATCGATCTATGAAATATATTAGTGCAGGATAATAATTAAGTATTCACTTTGATCTCAAGCGATCACTATTTATTTTTTACAAGTATATTTAATTTATCTGTGCGACTGCACTTAGTTGATCTCTAATATACAAATAAACACGTAGATGGCTTATATCTGTTTAAAAGTATGTAGGAATGCCGTCGCTTCACTCAACTTACCAATAATAGTCACTTTAGAGAATCATAGTGGTGTTTTCAAGAAGTAAAACGGTGTCGAGTGATTTGGGCAGGTTGTCCTTATACGTACGCGCCATCTTCCTATTTTGGAGAACTTCAAGCCGTTTGAAGTTTATTCTAATATAACCTTTTGCTGTATAAATTATTCCAATTTGTTGTGGATTTGAGGTGGAAAATAGTTGCTACAGCCGAGGAAATGTCGGTGCAACGGTCATTTACTACGCTATAAATCGGACCACATAATGCGTATGCAGTTCCATGTTCTTTTGCGGATGATAAAACGTAGTAAACACATTTGAAAGGAAACTGGCTGAATCAGGTTGTTTGATGTTTTCTATAAATAGTTTATGTTTTATAGATTTGACAGATTAAAGCAAAGTTATCGACTATAAATGTTTAACGTGTGTTTATTTTATATAATTTAAAGATAATTATTATGCTGTTATGTCACCGTTCTAAAGCATTAAGATTTTATTGTAGAATTATAAAAAGAATACTAGTAAAGACATTACCATTATTAATACGTCCCTTAACCACTCCAGGTAAGCTTAAATATTTTTGGGGTGGTTCACGATAATTGTTAACCATTATGCAACAAAAAATCTGCTATGTAAATAATATGTGTCTGTGTCACTCTCTATAATTGGTGAATATATTTGAGAACGCCTAGTGTCAGTCCCATAGGCACTGTTTTGCGACAAAAAGTATATATATTCATCCTGTGAATGTAAGATGAATAATTGAAAAATAATTTTTAACTAAAATTATGAAGCTGATCCATCCAGTAATGAGGGGCAGCGTTCACGTACCAGAGTATTGTAGTTATTAATCCTACAGGTTAGTAGAAAAAGTTTGGCGAGCTGCTTTGATACTTGATAGGGTCAAGTTCAATATTTTTTTTAATCTAATTCTGACGATTCCATAACAAAATATAACAAAATAAGTTTAGCAAACATTGCGTAGAATATTTTTTACTTGTGTATTAATTAGAGCTTCATAAGTTATCGAATCAAATTGAAAAAATCGTATTATCCAAAGTAGCAAAAGTAAAATTAAGCTTTCCTAACCAATATTCATCTTGTGACTAATTTATGTACTCTACTTCTAATTTTTCATACACCATATCTACTATGTTGTACTAAAAGGAAGTGCCTCTACCTCTAGTAGCAAACTAATCGCAGCCCCGGGGTCAAACCGTGTAGGAGCCCGTCGTCCCGCCACGTTTATTATAATAAGCCCTGGTAGCCATTATGAGATTTAACCATCGCCCTTTATACCTCACCTTAGCTCACATAACATTGTAGAATTATTTTCGTATTATTTTATAATACCACAAAAAGGGTAATAAATTCCTTCATTGCATGAAGTTAAAAAATATATATTATTATTAAAATTGGATGTACTTACCTATTAGCGCTTGGACGTGGTAATTGGGTATAATCTCATTTGCGGTAGACAGTTTGGCGGCGGTTTTTGTACTCTGAAACAAAAGAGTGCGATCTATTGAACATGTGAAACATATATTTAATGAGCTACACTAAAAGTCACAAGTGGTGGCTACGTACTCAAAATTTCTGTACATATTGACTTGTTTGGTCTTATAACGACAGTGATTGACGAAACCGGTAATAATGGTTGTTAACAAATAATAAGTTTACGTTGCGAGATGTTAATTCCATCGCCATCTATAGTTGCATAATCTGTTGCTCCAGAAGTCACCAAATGTTTTTATGTTTCAATGGTTGCGGAACTGTACTCCAGAGGCAATTATTCTATGATAATATTGTGTAATCATCGTAAATTAGTCGCATCGTGATAGTCCTGTAGATCCGATTCTAGAAATCGACTATTGAAATTAATTGTGTGATCTTTGAACCGTTGCCAAATGTTTCTGATCTATAGTCGCTATTGTATGATATAATAGATAAATAAAATGTTTTAAATATTTTATTTATTTTATTAACTCATTAATATTACTGTGATTTTGTGAAATTACTATAGTAATCCCTTAATCCTTAATGTGTCGGTACTCGTTTAATTAAAGAAATAAAAATAACAATAATTATTAAGCATTTAAGCTAATTTTAATTAGCGTTAGCCATTATACAGTCAGTGATATTGGTGTTGTTTTTGTCTAATTAAAACAACAAAATTCGGTTTTTCGATTAAATATACACTAAGACGATTAATTTAACTAATAAAAAAATCATTGTATAATGACTTGAATGAAACTTGCAACGAATTGTTCGAAAAATTTAGTTATAAGATTATAACTTAAAAACCTGTGGCGTATGCTCAAATTGCTTCGGAACCGTATGATGTCTGTGTTTCATAATAAATGATGATACGCCGTTGCTTAACAAGATTGATATTTTCGTGGCGTGTGCATGAATGAATATCTGTCTCACATTCCGAAACAAAGGTTTATTCAATTTGTGGCCTCCATTAGATGTTACGTTATCGAAAAAAAAAACCATTAAAATGTACAATGCGAGATGAGATACTCACTATCGTTCCGATTACTATTTACGACATAGTATGACTATTTTCCGGTCAACACCTAGTAAGCTAGCTTAGTTAAGATACCCAGCCACCTTCTCTGTTAAAATTAAGATTTTTTTTAATTTCAATTGCCCCATGGATCATCCTTAGTATCGTCCGAACCATTAAATCAGATGTGATAGACCGCAAATTCTGGCGAAATAACATCGATTCCTGCCAAGAACAAATTGTCAGGCTAGAAACTTAAAAACTTCCTAATTTTAATAAAGAAGATGGCTGGGTGCTACCATTTTTTTTTTTTTTTTTTTTTTTTTTTTTATAGAAGAGGGGGCAAACGAGCATGCGGCTCACCTGATGTTAAGTGACTACCGCCGCCCATGATCAACCGCAACACCAGGAGAATTGCGGGTGCGTTGCCGGCCCTTTAGAAAGGAGTAAGCTCTTTTCTTGAAGGTCCCCAGGTCGTATCGGTCCGGAAAAATCGCCGATGATAAACTATTCCACAGAGAGGTTGTACGTGGAAGAAAACTCCTTGTGAAACGTACAGTGGTGGACCGCCAAGCATCCAGATGGTGTGGATGGTATCGGGACGTTTGCCGTGTCGTGCGTTCACGAAATTTGGCGGCTGGGATTAATCCGAACAATTCCTCAGAGCACTCCCCGTGATAGATGCGATAAAATACGCAAAGAGATGCAACATCTCTTCGCAACGCCAGTGAATCGAGCCGATCGGAAAGCACTCCGTCGTCGACGATTCGAGCCGCTCTGCGCTGGATGCGGTCAAGTGGAAGGAGCTGGTACTGGGGAGCCCCAGCCCAGAGATGGGAACAGTATTCCATGTGCGGCCGAACCTGCGCCTTGTAAAGTTGCAGGCGGTGTGCCGGCATGAAATACTGTCCCGCTCTGCTGAGCACGCCAAGCTTTTTAGAGGCCAATTTGGCCTTCCCTTCCAAGTGACCACGAAACTGCACGTCACTCGATATGTCGACGCCGAGGATTCCGATACTGGCTGAGGCAACAAGGGGAGTGCCTTGAAACTGAGGGGATACGACAAAGGGGTTCTTTTTAGCGGTTAACGCGCAAACTTGTGTCTTCTGGGGGTTAAACTGGACTAGATTTAGTCGTCCCCAATCCGAGACTCTGTTCAGCAAAGACTCGACTTCAGACACAAGTTTGTCCCGGCACTCGGAGACGTTTTCCCGAGAAATATTGGCTCGGCCGGTGTAAAGAGCATCACCAGTGCTGTCATCTGCATAGCAATGAATGTTACGGGTATGCAACATATCATTGATATGCAGAAGAAACAGCGTTGGCGATAGCACGCAGCCCTGTGGAACACCAGCATTAATAGGCTTGCAATCGGAGCTTGCACCGTCTACAACGACCTTGATGCTCCGATCTGCAAGAAAGCTGGTGATCCAATTGCACAATTTCTCGGGAAGCCCATAGGAAGGGAGCTTCGAAAGAAGCGCTTTGTGCCAAACCCGATCGAAGGCCTTCGCAATGTCCAAACTAACGGCCAATGCCTCCCCCTTGAACTCTACTGCCTCCGCCCATCTGTGAGTGAGGTAGACCAGAAGATCACCAGCTGACCGACCACGGCGAAAACCGTATTGGCGGTCACTAATCAGCTGGTGATCCTCAAGGTACCTCATGAGCTGGCAGACCTACCATTTGCTTAGGATCCTTTAATTAATAAAATTAAAGTTTATCCTGCGTAGATCAAACCAAAAATTAATATTTGAAAGTAAATACATGTAATGAATCATAAAATATATGATTATTTTATGTATTATGAATGCAGTTTTTCGGGCAAACACTTTGCCGCTATAATACCGACCTGTCAACATGTAATGTTAAAGTGTAGTGGAATTAAGTGTGATGTTAATAAATATATGCTGACGTAATCAGTTAAATACTTAACGGCCATAATTCAAACATGCAAATTATGCATTACATTGCTACGCGTATGTATTTTTTTATCTGCCAAAGTGTTAATATTTTTGTTTTTGTCGTAGTCAAGTAATAACTACCTGTAATCACAGTAATAATCTCCAAATATAAAGACCGTGTGTATCAAGAGTTAGATATCGTACAAAATAAGTGACGATTCCAATACAAAACCATGGGAGCCTTCTTGATTATTATTAATTGTCACTGAAGATTGATGCGACATTGTTGTGTAACACAATGTTGATGTAGGTTAAGGTTTTAGTGTGGAGCAAGTTATTCCAACACAATCAACACAATGACCGTAATAAAGACCTTAATTAATTTCGACTATTGTAACGAATGAGCCAAGGTAGCTCAGGGGCTTAGCGCTAAATTTCACAGTAAGCGAGCAATCCGGGTTAGATCTCCGTCAGCACTAATGAAATTGTAAATAGAAATTTTGAGGGCTGATTTAGCACTTGTATGGCGGTAAAGAAAAACATCGTGAGTAAACCAACATGTCTGAGAAATAAGAAAAAAAATATTTTGAAGGCACGTGAAGTTCAACAACACCCTTTGGGGTAGCACGGTGGACATTTCATTGTTCATAAACCCTCTGATAAATGGAGGCCTGTGGCCAGCAGTGAGACGTATATTGGCAGTAAATTATTAAAATTTTATGGAAACGATTGGAAAAGCATATCGTAGTTTCGTTTTTACATAAAACTTGTTTATTGTAATTATCTTTAAGAAATATGTTTTTAATTGAGCTGCACTTCTAAAAAAATCGGATGGTAGTAACTATAACTAGCAACAACTTAAACAAGTGGAGCCATAAGAAGTTGTTTTTTAATATTTAACATACACTACTACTACTACATATAATTATGTCGTTTGACGGCGTTAGAAAAAAATCATACAGATATTTGAACGGAGTGGGTGTTGTAAGTTTTATAGAATGGGGAACGAAAACAGAGTCCAAATAATAGTAAGTTGATACTGTGGCCAATAGACATTTCCACTTATCCTTGATTTAGAAACAAACCATGCATTTTCATGTCATTGTCATCCCTGAGGACTGAGATGAAATTACTCATTTTCAGTAAAGAGGGTCTTCGGTTCTTTACACTCACTATACGAAACACAACTGCATTAAGCTGCTATTTTACGTTTGTTTTCTGTGAGAGCGTGGTCCTACCCCGGTTGAGCCGAACCTTTTGTGCAACTACCATAATTTAGCTGCAGCGTAGTTCTTCCACGTATAAAGTGGGGATCAAGGGGAATATCCTACAAATCTTGTGGCTTATGATAGATGACGATACTCTGTCATCTCATATTTATACCAGACTTACTACGGAAGAAGCCCAAGTCCAAGTGGACAATTTAGATATTTTATCAAAATATATTACATATATATATATATATATATATATATATATATATATATATATATATATATATATATATATATATGTTTGACTGGCCTGTTGGTCTAGTGGTTAGTGACCCTGACTGCTAAGCCGGAGGTCGTGGGTTCGATTCCCACCCAGGACACGATCGATTTGTGTGATGAGCACGATCATTTGTTCTGTGCCTGGGTGTAATTTATCTATAATATTTATGTATTTAGAAATATATAAGTATGTTTCATCAGTTGTCTAGTACCCATAACACAAGCTCTGCTTAGCTTGGGACTAGATGGCGTTGTGTGATAGTTGTGGAATATTATTATTATATATATATATATATATATATATATATATATATATATATATATATATATATATATATATATATATATATATCTTTAAAAAAGAAATAGAAACAGAAACTTTTTTATTCAATATAGATTGTAAACAATACTTATTGAAAATCACTTTTTTCAATTACCACTGGTTCGCAAAAAACACCTCTGTCCTGGAAAGAACCAGCAAAAAACCCAGTGGGACTATTTTTTTCAAATAATAGCTTACAATCATGTACGTTACAATTAACAATACAAAATAAATTAGTAATAGCTTGGTAGTGATCACCCTTCCCAGGGGTTATTATCATCCATAAATTCCTTAATATTATAATAACCCTTTTATACAAACTTAGTTTAATAAAGTTTTTGAACGTTGTGTATGTCAAATTTTGTATATTTTCTGGGATTTTGTTGTAAAAGCGTATACATCGCCCCAAGAATTAATTACTGATTCGGTGGAGTCGAGTAACTGGTACTAATAGCTCGTGTCTGTTCCTAGTATTTACAGAATGAATATCACTTATTTTTGCAAAACTACTTTTATTTTTGTGTACGTACATTACATTTTCATAAATGTATTGAGAGGTCAGAGTTAATACATTATATTATATTAAAAATCTTAAATAGTTTTTATGAGTTCAACGGTAATCTTCTTTGGTACTTTTTATTGCAAAGATGAAATCTAAGGGAAGAATCTGATTTTGCCAGAAGTGTACTAATTTTTTTTTCTTTTGAACTTTTGATCTAATCAACTTAATATCAATTCCGTAACAGATACTTTAAAAAGTTAACAACCTAAAACATTCGACTTGTATTTGCGTTTTAGCTTTTAAAGAATCGTTTTTAAGTATTTTATGATAACTAAATTCTTACTGCAAAATGATAAAATCAATTTATTTACTTAAATAAGGAAAGGACTCATGTGTTTAATCTGGTTCTGCATGCAGTCTGATTAACCGGTCTCGATAAAACTTTCACTGATAACTAGCTGCTATAATTATGGGCCTTTAAATATAGTTCACATTTATTTGAACACACTTATTTGACTATAATCTCGATGTGTTTTTTAATCATTTTATTTTAATTTCAAGGAACGAAATAAGAAAATCTTCTCGATGGTTATTTAATGTATCAAAGTTAAGAAACAAATGTAAGCAAGGTCGTTGAAAAATGGAGTGGCTCGTTTAAAGAAAATATTATGGACCTACTTGGATTATATACGTTACTGGACGCAATTACAGCGCTACATACGGTGGTTGGACCGAAATAACAATAATTAAGACGTTGCCGTCTTGGCCGCCTCAAATAACGATTCCAACGCGGTTTATTTTGCTAAAAATTGCGCTCATATTATTACTATGCTCGTCGCTTATGGGAGGTAAATGTGACGTTGCATGGGAACTTAGCTTTAATTGCCCTCTACTAAAAACTAAACTTTCTATTTTCTACTTTTTCTGTTATGTATTATATATGTCAACAAATTCAAACATTTTACCTTTTTGTATTTTTCTAAGTATCCTTATATGTGTTCCGTCAAACGAGCGGCATCAATTAGTTTATTTTTGCTAGTATGTCACTTAAACCCGGGAGATTATTCTTTTAGATTCTTCTATATTTTTTCGACACGTTTGGATTAACTACAGTTACTATTCGACGTCTAGAGTAGTGTTTGCTTAGGGTTTGATCAATCCAAGTTGTCTTACCGTGTAGTGCAAAAATATCCACTGCCATATATTTTCCCGTGGGTGTCGTAAGAGACGCAAGAGAAAAACTGAAACAAGAGGTAGGCAGTGGTATCTTTCTGATAAATACTCAAAAAAAACCTACATGCTGCGTAATAAAAAAAACACCCGCCAAGCGTTGTAGCTATGGCAAATATCCCACAGATTGTCCTGTGATACTCTGCTACCGAGATAAACAAATGTTCGTATATTATTATTCCTACATTATCCTACTCTCAAGTATTCATCTTTATTTAAAACTTTTGTGCTAAATAAAATGAAAGTAAAAACGTAAAGTAACATCTTGAGTAGTATATTTGTTTTTATTGGACACCAAGTACACATTTCTGAAAGAGTTTTGGAGCAGTTGTTTCGCCACACTGCTCCTGGAACCTAGCGAACTTCACATGATCTCGAAATATAATGACATCTCAGATATGCAAATTTTCTCACGATGTTTAACTTCATTGCCAAGCATGTGGTGAACAGGCACTTAAGAATTTAATTTATTAATGTCGTCAGCGAGGATCGAATCCGGGCTGCTCGCAACATTAACGGTAAGCGATCATCTGAGCTATCGTGCCTTCGAGAGAAAAATTATGAAATATACGAATATAACATCATTCGTGGTAATTGCGTACGGGCGCCACATTAACAACAACGAGTCCAAAGAGAAGGGTCCTTACTCTCATTCTCTTGTCATTTTTTTATTACTTTCGAAAGTGATACTCGCTTGTTATGCAACTGAATGATATTTACGTAGGAGGCTATAATAGCTTACCTGATAAGATTTTATGACCGTAATATTTTCATGAAAACATGTTAATTAATTAATAATTTCGCACAAACTTGCTAAGTAAGACACAACTTACATACTTTATTAGACTGGTTAGGGAGAATGGGATCTGTTTTAACTGCTTTTTATTTCGTACGATCAAGTTTGATAGATGTGTTAAATGGAAAGCGTAATGAGCATAATTTAAAAACTGGAATGGATGTTATTTCAGAAAAAATATTATCATATTGTATCATCATCATCATTATCATCATTACAGCCCTTCACAAGTCCATTGCTGAACATAGGCCTCCCCCAAGTAATGCCACAAAGCACAGTCCTGAGCCACCTGCACCCATCGACTTCCTGAATGTCTTACCAGGTCGTCACTCCATCTAGTGGGGGGTCGAACTACACTACGCCTACCGGTGCGAGGCTGCCACTCGAGAACCTTTCTTCCCCATCGGTTATCGGTTTCTGAGCTATATGGCCGGCCCATTGCCACTTCAGCTTAATAATCCGTATCATATTGTTTATAGGCTTATTTACTAAGAGGTATTTCAGTTATAGCGCCATCAGAAAATTTTGTTTCATAGTTTCCTTGACAGAATTTAATTAGACAATGTTGACTTCGCTTTAAACAATACCCTTTCTTTTTTTATTTAACACATTTAGTTTTAATCGTATTTATTTAACACATTTAGTTACACTACTGTTTCATGGTAATTTTCATTTTTTTAAGTAGTATATATATACATATATATATATATATATATATATATATATATATATATATATATATATATATATATATATATATAACGACCGGTTTCACCTTTCATTATCGTCACGGATCAAATTGTTTCTTATAACTGATAACCCTAAAGAATTCGTAAGGTGAAGCCTATCGTCGCAATAATCAATTAATTTATTTATTATAATTTAGTCTGTTTATAATTAACGTTCATTTTTTTCAATATCATTATTAGTAAATGTCTCTTTTATCACGGTTATAACTTTTAGCTGCCGCTTGAGTCATAAATCGATAGTGAAAGAAAATAGACGTAAACCTAACGATGAACAAAATGGGCTTCTAGCTTTTCAATTACCATTTTAGAAATAGACTATCTACTTCCAAAAGTTGCAAAAGCAAAAGTACGTTCACACAGTTTTGGTGGGCCTAAATATTTAAATTTTACGTTTAAAATTTTGTTTTATTTATTTGTTCATAGACGTTTAAACGTGGTAGAGCCATGCTGCAGCTATACTAATTGTAAAGTTGTAGCACGAATGGGTTGGCTTGACCGGGGAAGGACCACACTCTCACAGAATACCAACGTCAAATAGCAGCTTATTGCTGCTGTGTTTTGTATGGTGAGTGTAGAGAACTGCAGACCCTTTTTACAGGAAAAGAGGCATTCCATCTTAGTCCTCAAGGCTGACAGCGCATCTTCATTTTGATTCGCAAACGATGATAGATGTAGATGTCTATGGGCCACAGCAACCACTTACCATCAGGTGGACTGTGTGCTCGTTTGTCACCCTATTCCTATAAAAAAAAAACTAAAAAATGAAATAAACTTTTCACTAACTATTTGTTTTTAAAAAGGAATATTGAATTTGATAGTAATATCGCAGATTTGTGACAGGTATATCAATCAAGCACTGCGAGCATGGGAATAAACAAATTTCATTCAAAGAAACGTTATCCTACCGGCCTGCTTTTGACATTAATGACAAAATAAAGAGACTAGTACTCCTTACTCTTATGCTGATACATTTTTAATAAGAGTTATAGAGCTCATATAGTTTACTTAGTGAAAGTAGACTAAGCGTAGCTATAATATTTTAATAAAGCGAAAATTTCAATACAAAAATCCGTTGATACTTTTTTATATAATGAAAATACTGATGTAAAAGAAAATGTTATTTGAATGTGACATTTCATGTATTTTAAATTATTGATATTTGAGAAACCAACCAACTGCAATACGTATTTGTAATAGCGTAAATATATATGTGTATATATATATATATATATATATATATATATATATATATATATATATATATATATATATATATATATGTATGTATATATATATTGTCAGTAAAGGACACAGCGTCACATTTCATGGAAACTGTATTAGTCAGTTCAATTAAAACGTTTTCCGTATGCGCTTGATATAAGGAAGTGCAAAACGTCTTACGAACGGCGTTACAGGTGTCAGCAAGATTTTTCGTATTAAATGTACAATTTATTTCAAATGTAATTTTAATTTAAATCTAAAATTCTTTTAAATTTAACTGCAATGCTCACAGTAAATGATATATTTTACGTAAACTTTGTATTAAGTAGAGTAAAATATTTTAACAAATCGCATTTGCATAATCTTAAAGAAATAAATTTGTCTCTTTAGTGACACAGAAAAACACAGCGCCAAGTTGACATTTGCCGGTAACAGCTGGCATGTAAATACATGCTTATTGCACAGTAGCATTAAGCGATGGCATAAAAAAGTAGTTCGGTGTGTATAATTTTTGTCTCGCCGACTCTGTGACAAATTTAATGGTCTTCGCATAACGTTGCTCGGCTGAAGTAATATTTAAGAAAGATCTTTACCTATCTTATTGAGGTAATAACTCAGACTTATTACCACCAGTACTATGTTTCGCGTGCGTAAATTTCCGGAGATGAATCAGACAACAGCTCTATTCAAAATACGTTAAGTTGTTTAAGCAACAAGAGGTTCCTGCAGCTATCCTTAAAATAGGTAACATAATAATAAATAAACCCGCAAACATATTATATATATTTATACATCCGTATAAATAAACAGTTTTTCAGTTTCCAAACAAAAGTTCTTCATGTAAATGTGTTATTATAAGACAGAATTCTATTAAATGATGGTAGTGTTGCGACTTCAAGTTGTTTTGTTGACAAAAACGGGAAAAATGTTTGATCATCATCTTCATAGGCCCTCTAAGGAATGCCATGAAGCAGCGGCTCATAACAGGTCGTCCTTCCATCCAGTAGGGGCCACTCTATACTTTGCTTACTGGCACGAAGTTGCTACTTAAGAATCTTTCTTCCCCAAGAGTGGTCGGTTCTTTGGGTTATAATGCTCACTAAGAAAACTTAAATATTATAAATAATATTACTGTTTAAGAAATGCATGGGTTCCACTCACGATCCCCACCTCCTTAATATGCGCATGAATAATTTGTTGCTATTTGTGATTTATATATGATAAAGTATCCCAGTGGAATTCACGATGGTTATGACATGCTTTTCAAAGCATTAAAACATAATAGCACATAAAATAAATCGGTATAAAGCCACATAAGTATTCCATGGCACTTATAAATATTCTGCAATCTCAAATATATATTTATTACAAAAGTTTCGCCATTTGTTATTACATTTTTGTCACTATACACTTAGTTTGGGCCCGTATAATAAAAAAATGTATTAAGAGGCAGGTAAAGTATAAGAAATAACTTGACCTTAGCGTCGGCACTTAACTGCGGGAGTGCATTAATGCCGTCCTTGCACTTTACGCCATCATTTTGCACAATTTAATGCGTGCACGCATCGAGCGACTCATCTCCGCTATTAGTCAGAAACTGGTCGCACTTCCTACGTGCGCAGGATGTTGCTCCGTATTCATCACTCATTAATTTAATGGCTTTAGGCCTGCTACAACTGTATTGCAAAATTTTAATAGGAAATATGCCTGGGAGAAAAAAGCGTAACATCATTAAAATTATTAAGATTTATGTGAGAAAACTGTATTTTAGTCTATCGCTTTCATTAAGTAATAGCTTGCAGTAAAATAAAGCATATTTTACTATGATTTAACCACATTACATGAAACAATTAGAACGTCTACATGAACTGTATTCGTTTTATGATTAATAAAATACCTACTAATTTTAACCGCTGGACACGGCTATTTAACACACTTATCCCCGATTGTTAACTTGAGAGCTTCAAACGTAGCCGATTTGGAACTGTTATTCAAATTCAAACTTTATATTAACGGAGCGTTTAAAAATCGTGCTTACGGTAGCCGAAATCTAGGGTCATAGAGATCAACCGTGATCGAAAACTGATATCTAAGATTGTAACAAGAGTGACGCATGCGTGAATGAGATATTAACGTGGCGCAAGGGGCCGAATGTTGAAACCAGGTGTACTTTGATGGACTACATTAGTCAAGTTTAAATTTTATGTGACTTATCTCGTTAAATATATTTTCTATATTTTCTTCGTAGTTGTAAAATGTATTCATAATATTTTTTTTAAATACAGATATGTGTGTGAGTATCGTTATCTACACCATTTTATTGTAAAATTGATAATCTTCTCTGAATTTTATAACAGCTAACATCAACTTATTATAAACTGCCAACTATGGACGTTGCAAAGCACTCAAAACTCGTTGTCAATTAAGTATATCGAAATGGGATACTTTTATAGATTATAAGAGGTGTATGCCCATGTCCTTCCCAATTATAGTAATCTGCACTTCAAAACTGAATTGTATTAATGTATACCAACTGGAGTATTGTTAGCAAAAACTGATGATAAAAGTAATAATACATCTTTCTTTTTCTGTATCAGTCCGTAAGTTCATTGCTAAATATAGGTTTGTCTGGTTATAGAGAGGGAAAAATGCAAATGAAATTTGCAAGTGAAAGTCTTATTTCTCGCGAATCAACTAAGCTATCTTAATTAGTTTTAGAGGTAATGTCCAACAAGAATTAAAAATAATATACGTGGACGTGTCAACTCTCATCTTGCGTAGCTTCAATCGGCGGCGTGGCACAATAAATTAAAGCAGCGCTTTGATGTACCGCCTCAGTTTAAAGTAAGGCACTTCGTTTATTTGGGAGTCCAATTAAGCGCGAAAAATATCGCGATCTCCGCGAACGCAATGTTAGTTAAGGGCTCATCAAAATTACTAACTCATTGTTAATTTTTTTTGTTCGTCATGATATGGCTGCGAACATTTTTTCATCATTGAGTATATTTTGTTTTATGAGATTTATTAAGGTCAGAATGTATATTGAATACTGGAGTTAAACTTTACAAACATTTAATTAAAATGATTACACGGTTAAATTTAATCCTCACTTCAACTAATTTTTGCGATTACTTTAATGTTAAATTTGAATTTTATTATAGATGAGTTTATTATTTATAGATCTAGAACATTTCAAAGTTTTGACACATAGTTGATTTGTATTTCGTAGGGACCTATAACTAGATGATAATAAATTCAAAATTTCAATCGTGGCGGCTACTTTTTGTATGCGCTACATTGTCGTAATGAACAGAATAGATTTTGTGACATAATTGTGTTTGATATGAGACATCAACTAAAACTTATGTCACGTAGAAACTATTGAAATATTATTATGTTCCCGGCGGTTACTCTCTTCCTGTGATCGTGACCTGTACGCTGGTAAATACTAGAAACGTAGTAAAATTACTATCAGTAAATAAACGCTATAAAATCCATAAAAATTTTCAAGGCTAGACTTGATGTAAGAATAAAAGCTTGTTTAACCGAGCCAGTGCACTTTGCCACCTTTGGGTACGAAACCTATTGCTATCAAATATGAATAGAAAACAAGCACTAGCCTATAGTAGGTGAAAATAAAACTATATCTTTAATCATCACCAATACTTCTTTTTTTTTTAAAGTTCGGCTGGACGTGATACTTTTCCATTGTAGGGAGAATTTGCTGTAATCGTCACGCGTATCAAGCGTTATGGCGACCACAGGTTAAAGCATCTCGCACCTTTGATGCAGCAGCCCGATACCAGTCCCTGTGTATTTTTATGTATAGCGTAAACAAGATGATTAACTGCCATCTAAAAGAAGCCATGAGATCTTACTGGCATATTCCATAGTCGCCTCTTAAGATACGGGCCCAAATAGGGTTCTATTAAACATTTCATCATTCTACACACGGCATTTAATCACTAGTTGCTCGTTATTGGGGAGGTATTGCAATAATCACTATGCATACCAATGAATGTTTGCAACGCCTAATTACATCTTTAAAAAAACTATTAATGTAACCGGTACGAATATTTTAGGTTTAATGTAGCTAATTATTACGCCATGCTTCATTAATTATGAGCATTTTCCTTAATCAACATTTACGACACCCACGGATCCTCTTGATGAGATAACGTAAATAGTTTAAACCATAGACAGATGAAAAATTAATTAAAACTTGAATTTGATACGGTAAAAACTGTAACTTAATAGATAGCGGTGTTCCTCAAAAGTTAACAATTCAATAACCAGACGAGTTGGTGACATTTGCGTTCCGTTAAGATCAAAGCTTTGTATAAAATGACAGCTGATTCGATCACTCTAAGATACTTATTGAAATTGGTACACAATTGACATCACATCCATACCAATATGTATTTTAACTATGTAGAATTGAGGTTGTGTTTTGACTAAATAAATTATCTACATTTAAATAATAACAGGTCTCTCTGTCGTATCAAAACGTCTTAAGTTAGTGTGATCCGTGAGAATTAATTTCAAGTGCCAATGACCTTTGCGTTTAATCTGCGACATCCGTGTGAGAAAAAAAAATCTATTAAAATAGAACAGTTGTGCTATAGGCTGCCTTAATTACTTATTTAAAACAATTATTTTTTAGAGCATCTGTGTGTTTGGGACGTTTGAAAACCATGTAGGTAATTTCAGTTTTTATTTTTTTTACATTATGTTGATGATTTTTGGTGATGTGTCTTGTATAAATATTTTTAACTCTATAAATAAAAAATAGTTTATACAGACACTGCAAGTTTAAAAGAAAGTGAACTTTGAATGTTTCCAATCTTAATTTTTATTGATATAAATCTTCTAAAGAATATAATTTTAATGAACACACTTAAAACTCAATATTTCTAATAAATTTCTGAGGAGTTAGAGAATTATTAGGTTGTATTTTTTTATAGAATAAGGGTGACGAACGAAAAGAGAACGCAGGTCAACTGATGGTAAGTGAATACTGTGGCTCATAGACATGTAAATTTATCGATTAAGAGTCAAAATACAGATGCATTGTTACCCGTGAAGACATGACTTCATGGGTAACAATGCATCTGTAGTTTTCGTATTCTTAGTAAATCCTTAAAAAAATTTAAAATGAAAAAGATCGCGTACGGAGATGAGAAGTTATACTTAAAATGAAAGGAATAATTAATGAAATAATAAAATATTGAATTAAATTTATTAAATAAAATTCTTGACAACTACAACGCTATGGGCATACATTTAACTGCGGGATTACATTCTGTGTATTCGTTTCCCGTAAGGCATAAGTAGGTTACTGTATGATATACAGAAAAATTTCGTGGTCGATTCTCCATGTGCAATTTGTAAGTAAATTTTAATTTCAATATAAAACACCTTCACAATATAGAAAAACCTGGGTGTTATGGTTAATTTTCTTTGACTGAAAATAAATATGTAAATTAACTTAAATTTGATGATGCTGACGGTTAAGTATTAAACAATCCCGTTGATCATTGCGCAGATAACAACATGAAATTCTCTTCTTTGTTTCGTATAGGTATTAAAACCAGTTCATTATATTAGGTAGTGGTTCTTTTTTTCTGGTAAGGAAGCAATGTGAGCTGCTACCACCCCTTACCTAATTTTGTCGCTTAGCTTCCATAGGTAATAGCTATATTTCTGTTAATTATAGCATGTTAGTAATCCAAAGGTCCAAATCATTTTCGGCCTTCTTGTTTGAAGTTGGTTGAAAGAGTATATGGATTGCAGGGGCCACTTATCAGCAGATATTTTTTATAGAAATAAAATAAAACTTGTTATAAAATTTAGAAAGGCAAGATAATTATATTTTTTATCACAAAAGCTTTTCTTTGATATTTTCAACACGTAGGTTTAATATCTCGAGCTGAAAATTACTATAAAGAAAATTTAACAGATTTAAGAGTGCGATATCTAACCATGAAATCTAAGCAAACAGTCGATTAATAGTAAATCGCGATCGTAATTTAATACGTTAGTGACCGCAAGAAATGGCGCATGGGTGGTCGCATGTGGATCGTTTCGACAATCTTCAGATAATTGACGAGTTCAGTGGTTGCATTACGTCGTATGTAATTAGATTTTATTATAAACTTGAGCTTGTTTTGATTAACAGTATACCGTATGGTGGCGGTGTAAGTATACCCAATTCCCAACGTCGTCTCGTGAGCGTCATAACCTTTTATAATCGAGGAAAATACATTATAAGGTGGGCAGCAGAATCTGCCAAGCGTGACATCTTTGACTAATTTTACTTCTATAGGGAAATGTAATGATATGCCAAATTTATAAGAATATACTTAAACAATTGAATGCATGTAAATTAACAATATTTCTCACTCATTTATATATCTTGTAATAGCTTCTCTTTTTTCTAGAGGAATAACAGAATTTTCACGTGAAAAATGGCGTCACAAAAATGGATCTTTTTTTTTTAATATTTAAAACAAGTTTTATGCAAGTAATGGTGACAAATAAACATAGTTCATCTCATGTCGAGTGTAGATCTGAGACATCTGCACTTATCCTAAATTAAAAATTAAAAATTCAGATACGTTATCTCCTATGAAGACTAAGATGAAATGCCTCGATTCTAGTAAAAAGTGTCTCTGGTTCCTGTCACACATAGCTATCTTTTCTGGTTGAATATACTCGTACCTATTCGTAAACTTATGTGACTGAAATAGAATTCAGCTAGAGGGACACGAAATTATTACGGTCTCATATGCACATACTGATGCTACAGCCTGCGGTTAGTCTAGGTATTTTACACCCGGATGTCTCAAAACGCAACTTCGCCAATGATTCAGAAAGACTCTATAGTTTCCAATAGTTAGCGGTTTATCAATACCTCGTTTATTCCAGACCTACATACCAAGATGCGCAATTGCAATTGTTATTGCACCTGATGGTAAGTGAGCTCTTTTCTTGAAGGTCCCTAAGTCGTATCGTTAAATCTAAGTTAAAATGATAGCTTCGCATGCCATCACAACACATTAACACCACTACACTATGTATGTTTGTTGATACTATGTACATCTAATATATATGTACATACATATATTTAGATATTAGAAAGAGAACTCAGATTAAAGCAATATCTTTATTTTCAATTCACATTTGATATGAGCATTATTTTTTTTTGTTCTATATAATAAGAAAGCTGATCACTTACGGCCAATTATGGCACCTTTCTATAAACTATTATTAATATAAAAACGCGTATATAAGTCAGTCCGCTTTTCACTGACACGCCTTTTAAGTGCCATAGGCCAATAGAAATGTTGCATTGATAGGAAATCCTTATTAAGTTGTAGAAATAATAAAATAATTGTATTATTTTTTATCGTTTAATATAAATCACCAGCTGACACCCGGTGAGCTGTTGCTCTAGGAGAAACAAATGTGGAAATGTCGTTTTAAATTTGAAAGAGTTATGGATGAGTTAATACATTAATTCAAGTTTTGATGATATATATATAACTTTCAAATAAATTCATTGGTACGGAACGCAGGCCACCTGTTGGATTTTAATTGTACTATGGCTATAAACTTCCTCGTTAGTGCTAGCAAGAAGTTCACAAAGTTTTACCGCAGTCTGATAAACGATATGGCAGCGTATATCATACGAACAAAAACATTCATTATCAAATATTAGATGAAAATTAATCGATCGATACAAAATATCAACGTTATCGACGTGAATTGTATTTGTACAATGCTTTTACCGTAAATTAAGTTGTCAAATAAAGAATAAAAGTCAATTAATGTGTTATTCTTGGTGATCTAGTATCATGGATCATCACTTATATATGACAAGCTCTGAACTAAGAATAATAAAAAGTATGATTCATGTCATACCTTAAATGCCACCCTTAATTTCTATTCTTCATAATAAACAACAAGCTCAACCTCCTGATTACCAGTACGAGTGCCGGTATCAGTAGTATATTTTTAGTTATTTCTTTACAATTTTGTTGACCTTTACTTTTACTTTCTTTAGTTAATTTGTTTTTGGAAGAAAAGAAATGCTTGACTATTGTATAAATATACTAGCTGATAGTCGCTCACTTCGCTGGATGTGCTTTAACATTTTATTGCGGAACCTAGATGTAAAATATCAAGAATTTTATTTGACGGGACTATCGTAAAATCCGTTCTTAGTGAGCATCTACATTGCGAAATAAGCGACTATAATAAATTTCAAGTCAATCGGGTGTATAGTTTTAAAGATCTCGTGATGAGTCACTCAGTCAGTAGTATTTCGCTTATATATCTAAAGAAAATATACTAATAAATGAATTACAACCTATCACATTATTCTTAAATAACATACTTTGCGATAAACTCGTTAAGAAATACCAATATGGATTCTATAAGTCTACTGTCACATGGCGGAAACTAAAGTGATATTTACGCAAAAAGCTTAGGCACCATATTTCTCATACTCAATCGTCGTATTAATATTATTAAACCTTCAAGTGCCATAAAAATCCCATGCAGTCGCATGCGCCCGGCATATCCCGAGCGGTTGCATGCGACCGCACACACCCACACCACTTAAAACCATTAAAACTTATATTTAGAGTCTACTTGTCTATGAAGAAATTTAGCATTATAAAATTCTCTATCTTATGATCTAAACAAAAGTCAGGTTTTCCTTCATTACAAAAAGATTTAATTGTATTTTGATAATAAAAAAACAAACTAAGCGAATGTCGGCAGCGTGTAAATCACAATTATTTCAATATATATTACTCGAAATTATTTACGTAAAAAGATAAAATATATTTACACAAAAACTTTCATTACAATTTTATAATAAAACATAATACTAACGCACTAATAAAACACTAGAAAAATCCAAAATTCAACACAATAACATTCACGCGAAAATAGCGTACGAAATAAACGTAGATTATAAATAAATATTCATAGGATAAGAATTTTTTATTGCACTAGAGGATAGAATATTTCATATTGATTATACAATGCAAAACTTCTACGTAGAAAAGTAGTCTCTATATATAAGTTTTTATGGGTTAAAGTGCTGTGGGTGGGTGCGACCTCATGAGACCGCTTGGGGGTTGAGAGGTTAAGTAAGGATTTCACAGGTAAAACAACATTGAGCTTGTCTGATTTGATGAATGACCTTGAAACCCTGATTTAACATTGACATCCGATATAACAACTTTACAAATTATAAATTCAATCATCGAAACCATCAGTGGCTGAAAATGTTATTGCCTTTTGTAAACCCATGTCGATGGGATATAGATGCGATAGTGGAGATAATTGATGTTCCGTTGCTGATGACAACTGTGTACTTTCGTCGTATGATTTACGACCCAAACGTCCATGAAACCTAACAAATCGTAGTCATGGTACATCGGCTTATTGTTCTGCGTACCTTGTTATCTGAATGTGATAAATGAACGAGTATGTGTGTTGTTTTAATTTGGCGTTTGTTTTTAATGTTTCTGCATGATATTGATATTATAGGCATAACAGCAGGGAAGCTTCTTGCACTTGCTACGAATAAATAAAATAAGCTAACGACATCTATCAATCGCGCACTGATTGCTCTTTATCCTAAAGATTAAGCCCACATTTAGGCTTCAACTTTGAGATCTTACAGAAAATACATAAAAATTATGAAAAATGTTGAACTTAGATGAAAGATTGACCTGATTTCAGATACCCTTATTCAAAATGAAATCGATTTCAACAAGGCCACCCGCATAAAAGAATTTTCAATCGCTCGAGATGCGTGCCTTGCAGAGATCAAAATTACGAAACGTTACGATCAGATAGCGAGTAGCAGTTGTCCGTCGAAAGCGAATACGGTTGGCTTCTGACACAGCGGTAGAATAGCCCGCGTGTTAGGTCCGTTGGGCAACCACATTTATAAAGCTGTAATTAGTAAAAAATGTTGCAAGCGTAACGTTGTCATTATTAATATTTAACAAGGAATCTGATCGATATCTGTGATCCATCAGGACTTCGTGATGAAGGCGATTATCACTTGACCGCTCGCTGTAGCCTTGCTTTCGTCTCAATTGAACGGAACATATTTTGAAGGACTGCCACGGTGTATAAATTAAAATTTATGACATTTCCGTGAAGCCTTACGATGGCTTGCAAGAATTTTGCTGATCTCATTCTTAATTAAAAGTCGTCATTTGGACACTAAAGAACCGAAATAGGTACTTACAAGTTATTGTATGTGATAATGAACGAAAAATAACACAGAAATTTAAATCGCCACGCAACAGCCTTACTCCTTTTAAGCACTACTTGTCAAAATTGACACAATCGAAGACGCGATCAATATGTACAATGAGTAACGAATCGAAAGTAATGAACGATTTTATCATTTGTCGCTCGAAGGTCAAAAATGTCCTTTAGGGATTGAGGTTAATGGTCGTCCTTGTGATACGCGTGATGGTAATCGATGTTGATTATATCGACCCATTAGGTGGATTTATCCCCATCATTGAGAACGGCAATCCATCTATGTCATTAGTAAAATTAGTAATAATGGAAGATGCTCCAGATCGGCCAGTGATATCGATAACGATCATTCAGATATTTTGTTCCGAGTATTTGTTCGTGAAGCTTTAATAAAAAAGAAAGGTTGGATGAGCAATGAGCGGCGGCTGCCTTGCGCACGCGCAGCCTCCGATGCTATCGTGAACGCTCAAGGGGCGTTACGAAAACCACTTACCTATCGGATGCCATCGCTGAAGCATACTTATTATTTTGGCTACTACGCATTCAAATTATGACTATAATTCTATATTTCATTTTTAATGTATTTCGATTCTGATACTCACCGATAGTAGGTACTCAATAGTTATATTTCATGAAATAAAAAAGTTGATCTATTGATTCGGCAACACAGTATTGTTTTAATATACATACATTAATTATTCTAATATAGACATGATCTTAGTTAATCTTTGCAGAAAATCAAGACATAAAAATAAGAAAAGTAATTTCAAAAGAGGCTATAAATTATTCAAAATAACAGACTATGCTATTTAGCGTCAATAGCGCATAAGGTAAAAGAGCTGTTCTTTTTAGTGATTGACGTAAGAATGACAAGAACATGTTGCCTTCAATATAAAGCAAATTACTAATGTTCTCATAAATTACAATATGTAAATCATGTATATGATTGTATATGAGCCAGTTATTCTGCAGCATTGGCATATAATAATTTAACAACACATTACTTTCATAATTCACTTCAGTACAGTCAGTCGTGTAACCATATTATAATGATTTTAAAAATAAGCTTTCTGAAGCTTTTATTAATTTATTTTAAGAACTTTTGGTAAACTATTTCTGAATTGAGACATGGAGGCCTGTGCCAGCAGTGGGAAATATATAGGCTGTAACTGTACTTTACTTTTACTTATGAAGATTATATACAAGAATACTGAGAAATTATTGAACGTTAAGCATAGCATCAAGCAAGAGGGAAATTATAACGAATGGTTTTATATCTTAAGGAAAATTTTATTTTTAATAACGTGAAGCGCGTTTCACATTGCACATAAATTACTCTCGGGCCTAGAACAACGATTTGTGGTTAATATAAAATACATATTCCATCCCGGAATAAAACCCACAGCCCAAAGCGCCACAGTTAAAGAGGTAACTATTATATTATATATTGCATATCTGGTCGGTGAATTAGACTTCATAATCTAAACTATTCTACAACAATACATTGTTTATTATTATTTGTTTTTCAGCTATTTTTGTTTATTTTCATTTCTTCATCTCACAAAAAGTACAATTTTTTTCTATGCATTACTATTTTTGTTACAAATTAAACACTTAAATTTTTTTTTCCAAATAGGTATGTGATGACAACGCGTTGAGTTTTGGTCTTATTCAGTAAAAACAAACTATTTGTATGACAGCGAAATTCAAAAATGTTACTTTAATTTCAACATTTTTTTCGCCTTCTACAATTATCTTAAAAACAAATTCGTATTATATTAGATTGAATACCATTAATAAACTGCCTTGTGTTGATTACAGTTTAAGAGTGAAAAAAAAACATTTTCTATTTGGAAATATATTTATTATATGTACACAACGCCTCATTTGGTGTTATGACATCTAACTGCACCCACAATTATGATTGCCTGCGTTATTTGGTGCAGAAGACACACCCAGACTCGTTAGCGACTAATCTCGTGCTACGGTTAAACTACTCACCCAGCATTTAGTTCAAGTAATGTTCCTATCGTTAAAAGGTGTAAAAGTTTTTAGGTTAAAATATTGCGTTTTGTCCTTAATTTATGTTTAAATGTTAAGTTATAAATAGCATTTGATTAACTACTTTAATAAAACTAAAAATATATATATATATTTCATAGTATAAGTTAAAATATGCACCTTTTTATCAATTAACTCTACTGCGCATAAGGTGCTCGACTGTAGACAAAATTTCATCCAAAACTTGTTAACACATTACAAGTGCGAAGTAACTGCGCTCGCCGACCCACCTGTCCTGTATGGAAAGTATAAGAAAACTTAAGCAAAAAAAAAAAAAAAAGAATGCCAGTAGGCGTTACCTACAATATGTCTATTGAATATAGTAGACGATAAAAAAAGGTTGATGAAACATTTCGGTTCGTCTATATGCTTTAGCCATGATAATTGATATAAATACCGTCGAAATTTCCATTTCAATTAAATTTTGTACTGGCGTTAGTACTTATCTAATACTAAACACAGACGAAGTTTGACTTAAAGACTGTCCCGATCTTATTGCGCCAGATTGCAGCTTATTGTATGTTAAATGGGCACTTCGTCTTTCACGATAGGCTTTGCACCGTTGCCGATTTATTAGCTGACGCACCCCTTTTATGACAATGTTAGGCTAAAGCTGGCCTTAGATACACTTTATTTTATTTTATACCCAGATTTTTTCAACTTTAATTATACTATTTACACTGGTGATTTATAAATTAAAAGTAGTCTTCTTCTAAGAATATGAGTAGTTATAAATTTTTCGAGTTGACTAATTTAAGATGGTCAATTTTGTTACAATGATATAAGTGTCAACAAAAATTTCGGGAACAACAGAATAGTTTGATTGCACCGTTGTTTATAATTATTTATTTTATCAACGGTATAAAAACGTCGGTTTCGCAAGTTTGTTTTTAACAATAGATGCGCACGCGCTCCTCGTGTCTCAATGCTCAAGGCGCGAGACTCACCTTTGACCAGCACCTTCGCAGTCAACACGTGCTGCCTTCTCTGATTGGCCGATTTAAAATGAACACTCATCGTTTTGTAATAGCGAGTTTCATGTTGCTCTGTAAGAAGCCAGCTTCCTAGCAAGACACGGCTGCATTGTTTCGTTTTTTAAAAAAAGAATATTAACAATGCTATAAACATTACTAATATTCCCCTTAACCACTCGTGGTAAGCTTAAATTGCTTGTGTTACGAGTGGTTCACGCCAGTAGTCGAATGGTGGATTCGAACCCACGACCTTTTTGAGCTCACCGTCCGCGCCCTGCCATTAGGCTACTGTCGCTTTTTAAAGTCGCCTTTACAGCTGAAATGTAAGATTTTACAACAAAACTTTAAAACGATAGTATTTTAGTAGTTATAGATGTGTTAAAAATAATGTTTATGAATGAAAGCATGTGCTGAACTGTGCGAGGTTTATAAGCTGTCACTTAATTTTAGACATAATTTGTGTATTATATGGCACTATCTTAACACTAACACACTCGCCCATATAACGGTTAATTGAAATTTAAAGAGCTCAATGGTGAAGGAAAACATCGTGTGAAACCTTACATGTGTGAGGAATAAAATATATCTAGGACGTATAAAGTTGGCGCCCACACATATTAGATCAGAACGACGGCTTAATTGCTGCATAGCCCTTGAAAAACACATCAAAGAAATGGGAGAAGGTCAGTGCCAGAGCCTTACGAGTATATGAGCTGTAACTTTAGTTACTTAGTAGAGAACACTTTGTTGTCTTTATTAATTGTGGAACAACGAGAATGAAACATTTCGGGCTAGCAATCCGCCTCGACTTGACAGGAGTGATTTCTGAATCTCGACAATAGTGTCACCTACCAGGTTTAAATGTGATTATAAACTATCTGGGGATCCATTCTAACGGACAGCATCTGAATTTTATAAATAGAGATGTAAAAATACCACCGACGCAAGGAAGCATGGTAGGTGCGAGAAGTCCAAAAATACAATCAATGTTAGTCCTGAACTACTAAAGCATACTTCTAATAACTTTAACAAAATGATGGTAATTTGTTAGAAGAAATATTTGACATAAGCATTTTTTTAAATAATACGGATGACAAACGTACACACAGTCCATCTGATGGTAGTACGAAGTAGATACCGTGGTCCATAGACACCTACATTAATAAACAATTAAGAATTAAAATGCCGAAATAAGGACGAAGATGGAATGCCCTGTTTGCAGTAAAAAGGGTCTCAGTTTATCTACATCTTACGAAACATAGCTCCATTAAGCTGCTATTTTACGAGCGTGGTCCAACCATCATTGCACTGCTGCACCAGCACCAGTGCAGCGTGGCTCTACCACCATAAATAATGTAATATGATATTAAAAAACAGTGTGTAAAGAGCTATGATATTAAAAAAAGTGATATTAAAAAATTGTGTATACAAATTTCTAAATAATTGGTTTGCTGACTCGCAAATATAAAAAAATATTACATTCCAATTTTAAAAGCACTGAAGTCTAGGAAATTATTTTGTAGCCGAAGGGGATTGCGGTTTGTGTAGTATAGGCGAAAGAACTGCATTATATGCTTAATGCGTTTTATTAATTTCAAGATATTGATGTTTTTGCTCTATATTTGTTGTTGCGAGACCGTTTTCAGTGTAATATCAAAGGAAATGCGATCACGTACGGCCTTCGACCGCTGCGCGACAAGAGCCTGGGCGGACTCGTATTGTTCTTTGACATTTTAGCCTTGCTAATGACAAGCAATTTTCTAACGACCAACCAACATATATTTCACGTGACTACAAAACTATGCTCAACTTCTTGACACGCACTCACGCACACATCGTTTTTTTCTTTCTATATCTGCTGTTGCAAGTTCACTGTTGGACTCACACATTTGCACCCAAAACCACGATTGTGACTGCATTTTAGACTCATATGTGTATGTGAGTGTGAACATATATACATCTAAATATAAGTTGAGCGTGGTTTTGGCTTGGTTTTCGCGTCACTTTAAAAGCGCTTCGACTTCTTTTCTTTGATGGTCGTAGATCCAACCGCACATATTTAGACGATTTTATGTCCTTTAAATAAGAATATTTGAAACTTTGTTAATAGTTCGTTTTTTACGTGGTAGAAACCACTGGACAACTATATTATAGTTGTAGCACGAATTGGCGGAGTTGACCGGGGTAGGACCGCGCTCTCACAGAATACCAGCGTAAAATAGCAGCTTAAGGCTGTTTCATATGGTAAGTGTAGAGAACCCGATACTCCTTTTACTGGGAACGAGGCACTCCATCTTAGTCCTTACGGGTGACACCGTATCTGGATTTTGATTCGTAATCGAGGATAAATGTAGATGTCTATGAGCCACAGCATCCATTCACCATCACGTGTGCTGTGTACTCATTGGTCATCATGGGAAAAGATTTTTGTTTCTATTTAAAGTTTACTTTTTGGACGTACATCTAAAAGTTGTCAGAGCTATTGCTCTTACAACTTTTAGATATACATTAAATTTCATCCCTTATTTTTTCTACACATTTAAATACCCGTAAATACACGTAAAATTTGTACGTGGTAGGGCCATGCCGCAATTATATTAGTACTATAGTTGTAACACGAATAGGTCGTCTCGACCGGGGAAAGACCACGCTCTCACAGAATACCGGCGTAAAATAGTAGTTTAATGCTGCTGTTATGATGATACGTAATATCATGAGTGTAGAGAACTGGAGACTCGTTTTACTGGAAACGAGACATTCCATCTTAGCCCTCACGGGTGACAACGCATATGCATTTTGATTCGTAAACGAGGATAAATATAGGTGTCTATGGACCACAGCAACCACTTACCATCAGGTGAACTGTGTGCTCGTTTGTTACCCTATCCTATATAAAAAAACCCTTGACCTTAGAGAGAGAGAGACCTTAGCTTATTTGATAATAAAAAGCAAATCATTAAAATAGTTCATAATTGACTGATATCGTAACATACATACGGAAGAAAGAACATACATTCAAATTGAAGACTTACTTATTTTGTGAAGTCGTCTAATAAAACTGTAAGTTTACGGATTTGATTAGTATAATTAATATTCACAGCGAATCTCTCGAAATATTGAAAATTAAAAACAAGTTATATATAATTATTTATTAAAAACTTCATTAAAAACGGCTTACTCGAACGATGAAGCCGGAGATCTTTTTATACGTGGTAGAGCCATGCTGCAGTTATATTAGTAGTATAGTTGTAGCACGAATGGGTCGGCTCGACCCGGGAAGGACCACGCTCTCACAGAATACCAGCGTGAAATAGTAGCTTAATGCTGCTGTATTTTGTATGGTGAGTGTAGAGAACCGGAGACCTTTTTTACTGGAAACGAGGCATTCCATCTTAGTCCTCACGGGTGACAACGCATCTGAATTTTGATTCGTAATCGAGGATAGATGTAGATATCTATGGGCCACAGCAACCACTTACCATCAGGTGGACTGTGTGCTCGTTTGTCACCCTATCCTATAAAATAAAATAAATAAAAAATAATATAATTAGGCAGAAAGCAGACAACTGGACACATTAACTGATACAAGTTTTAATATATGCAAGAATCTATTTGACTTATTAGAGCGCAAATTGACCGATTGTAACAGAAAGTGTCTTGAATAAAATTTAAATAATAAATGTCGATTAGCATCAAATCTCTCTATATCTCTATATATCAGTTGTGGTAGTTATCTTTATATATTATATAATTCTTCTGTCCGTGTGTATGTGACTGAACTCCTCCTAAGCGGTTGGACAGATATTGATGAAGTTTTGTGTGTGATTGAGTTGATTCGAGAATGTTCAGATTCATAATTGGGCCCGGTAGATGGCGCTGTTGTCGAAATCACCTGCGCAAAGCCGGGGCACATCACTAGTAGATATATAGAAGATTTGCTGGTACTTTTGCGTTTACCTCTTGTCTCTCTCTCTCTTCTCATTTTTAAGAGAGTTCTTCATCATAATTCACATGACCTTGAATTATTTTAAATTAATTTCTCAGATTTAGAGGTTTTTCCCACGTTATTTTAAGCTGGTGGGAAGCGGTGATAAGGCTTACTATGACAAATCGCTCTTATTAGTTTAACGAAATGCCATTCACTCTTTCCTTATCCAAAAAAAGAGAGACACTGGAAAATTATTACATGAGATTGTTTGTCTTTGATTTAACTTTATTTTAAAACTAAAAAAATTATAGAAATTAAATATTTAATTATTATTTTTAAATTAAATTAATAGTAACTATATTAATTTCATAACAAATATGTGAATTTTTTGTGTCCACTGCTGAATGCGCCAGCTGAATTTCTTACACCAATCACACTAGACAGAAATGGGTTGGCAAACCTGATACCTCCGCACATGGATTTCTATGCAATCATGTAGAAAAAAAGAACGAGTTTCGTTTATTAGGATTAGTCTTTTTGTACATCAATATTCTTTAGACACCGTAAAAGAGAAAGTGCAACTTAAGCGCAGAAAGACTGCATCACGAGATTACATCTAAATTTTGATACAGTTTTGTAGCCTTGACTTTCAATTTAAAGTGTGGGCAATGAAACGATAAACATATTTTATAATGACATTTTCTGCTTTTTAAAAGTGTAATATCTATTACAGGTCGTAGCTTTAGTAGGTAGCTGTGTTTAACACTGTATAACCTCCTGCGTCCTGATGTTATTTTACAAACATAAATCGCACATTGCCTCAATTCTTCAAATAAATTCATTCGTAGGTTATACGATACGTATCCTGTAATGACGACGACTTCATCATGATGTGTATTGTGTGTTTTAGATACCTACGATCCCCTTTGCCTTAGTAAATGCTCAGACAATGCGCTAATGCTTTGTTAAACTTGGACCCACAGCAATATTTTAAAACATATTATTAATGAAATGCTCGTTGGTGAAGAAAAACATCGTGTAGAACCTTGCATGTTTAAGAAATTAAAGCAGCAGCAAACTACCTGATAACATTTTAATTCGTTTTCCACTCCGCTTTTCTAGTGTGCTAACTTTTGTAAATATCTCTCCGTATTATTAATCTATGGAGAAGCTTATTTTCAGTAGTTGGGCTTTGTAAGTCTTTAATAAAAACCGCCACATAAAGAAAAAGGCAGAATCTTTCATTCAAAGATATCATTTTCAACAAGAACTTGATCTAATACGTTAAATAAATGAACTAACAAGTTTAGGATTTGATTTATTGGTTCTTACAATAAACATCTTTACCGGTTTATCCATTCATGTTCGGCAATAAATCTTTATAGGGTTATTAAGTTGCTTCATAATAACATCTTAAATGACCCAATGCTAACATTATTAACATTTTTTTTAATTTAAATTTTTCATTTGTATGTTAAAACGTTTGTTAGGAAGCACGAGAAGATAGAAATAGCTTTAAGTGATCGATTAACTTAAGCGATCTAATTAACTCTTTAGTCGTTAACCGCTTCTCAATCAAAGCCATTAAGAGTAAAGGAAGTACCTAATGGAGAGCGTTCGGTAGCTGTATTCAGAAGATGGTGTTAGGAATTAATTACTATCGGTCACGCCTCCCCTGATTGCTTTTCGTAAGAGATAATAAATCTTACTTTGATTCTTGTTCGCCTTACATGTGTTTCTCATTTGAAATAATAAGTATGGGCGTAGTTGCCCAATACGGATACATTTTAGAATTCAAATTAGTCGCGAATGCGTAATTGTTAATAAGGTGCTTACAAGTTAACGACAATGAAATTAGAGGCCAGAGATATGTTTTATTTGATAAAATTAGACGTCAGACGCACTTGAGAGCAATAAAAATAGCGGTAACTCAATGAATTTTAAATGCCACTTGTCTTTCCTCGATAACGCTGGATGCGTTATAATTCACATCCTCTATTAGATATTAGGTAATCTGTCTATATTCGGCAGGAACAAGCGAGGACGAAATATCTTGTTAAATTTGATCTGTATTTGTTGCGAACTTACAGAACGGATGCCTGGCCTCCGAATGCAATTAATTATAGTGCGTGTGAATTAGTTTAAGAGCACCGATAAAAGGGTAAAAGATGAATGACGAATGGCACATAGTATTCCTGTCGGATGCTGTAATATGTTGTAAACACAAAGCAGTGTTTAGCCGGCTCAGCGAGCAAACTATCTTTACTAGTATCTTGCTATGATGTCTGGGAACGATTCACACGGACCACTGAGAACGTTTGAAGAACAAAAAAGAATGTCAAGATGGATGTTGTGAATGTCGTTATACTGCTATGATATGACATTCGTCTATTTTGCATTGAACGTGTGTTCTTGAGTCGTTTTGACGTGTATAAAATATGTCCCTTCTCTTCATTGTCTTCTTATATTTGGAAGCATTTAATATGATAACATATATTTTAATTCCAAAATGGTTTTTTATTTTTATTGTATTATTTTATAAAGCAATTGAATCTTTTAAATTACGCAGTTCAATTCGATATTTTGTAAGGTAGTAAAATATGATTTCTCGTTTCGACGATAATCGAGCAGCTGAAATCTAAAAATTTATATGTTAAATTTTCTTCCTGCCGCAGGATAAATATGTGGTTATTTTTAATTGCACATTAAAAATAACCACATATTTGTACTGCACACAACTTGCTTACTGTTTGATTAAGTTATTTTATGTCGAAAAATATGTATTTTGCACTACAGGCTAGAAGCCTCGTTATATTGTACAGATGACTTGCTGTTATAGCCACGTTTGGCAGGTTTATCTCGCAACTTTAACCGTAACTTGACGTTAAACTTTTACTAGCTGATAAAAAAGAAGAGGATTATTATATGCAAGAAGGTTATACCTCTAACTTTTCGCCGTATTTATGATATTCCGAACATTTCCGCCAGACGCAATTTATGACACAATTAGTTTAGTAAGGCGATAGTTTTTACGCTAACTTTGTACGGTATTCAATTTTAAAATGTATAATTATTTATGATACCGTTGTACATAATGGAATTAAACTTTCTATTTAAAATTTCTTCTATTTACGCGAAAACTGCACACTATTTATACGGATTTTAGCGTGATAAATTAACTTATTTTTAATTCCTGACGATTCAAACATCTAATTTCCCCCGTGACACCCTGTGTCGGGCATTAAAAATAAGTTGAAATAAGTTCTTAATGAACGATGTAATACGATTAAATCCGTATAAATAGTTTTATTCAACTTTATTATAATTGCATCCAAACTAAAGTAAATTTCATCGTGTGAGATTACCCCTTACTCAGTCCCCTTAATCATATATGAACATGTCAATTGTTTAGCTATTGTGCCTGTTTCGCGAACAGGGAAACGGTTAAGTAACCACAAAAGCAATCAGCTATGTCAATGACCTTAAAAACGATTTTTTAATAATAAGGGTAACAAATGAGCACACGGTCTACCCGATGTTAAGTGGATGCTTTGTCCCATATACATCTACATCAATTAAGAATTAATTTGCGGATGCGTTGTAACCCACGAGGTCTAATATAAAATGATACAATGAAAAGGGACGATACTTTGTATATTTATATAACACACATCCCCATGAAGTAAGATTCATTCATTTAAAACATATTATTTCTCATGTTTACCTATTTATAATGAACACACCATTTAGGACCTTCAAAATAATATGGAATAATGTTTTAAGTTAAAAGTTAAATGCTTTAGCCGTTTGTGAACCAGATAATCTCCGCTAATGACAATAATCTTTAGTCATAAAAAATCATAAGGTACACCACATGCTAGTCAGTAAAGTTAAAAAAGTTAAATTTACACATGGCAAATGGTTGCAATGACAAATGGTTAAAACAGTAATTAAAAAGTAACCCGACGGCATAATAAGTTTATTAAATATACCCAATGTCACTTACATAACTAAGACCCTATGTTAAATCCATTAAGCCATTTAAGCTATAGACAGTGCCAAAAAATAGACATACATACAATTATACATGCATATATATGCTTTAACAACATTACCATTCCTTATAGGGCAATCGGGTAAAAATATACCTCAAACATATATTTTTATAGAATAAGAAATGCCAAACGAGCACACAGTCCACCTGATGGTAAGTGGATGCGGTGGCACATAGACGTCTCCATTTATCCTCGATTAAGAATCGAAAATTGCGTTGTTACCCATGAAGACTAAGATAGATTACCTCGTTTCCAGTAAAAAGCGTCTCCGGATCTCTACACTCACCATATGAAACGCAGCAGTATTAAGCTGCTATTTTACGCTAGTACGCTACGAAGGTGTGCTGCTTCCCCGTTCGAGCCAACCTATTCGTGCTACAACCATAATATAACTGCAGCGTGGATCTACCACGTATTATATGAATTCTTTAATGAAATGGAGGCTATTACTATTTCTAGATTGTATTTTCTTTCGTATATGGAAGACCTTGTCTTTAATGTTGTATACGATTTAAAACATTAAAGAGTTGCTTACTGTGAGATAAGGCTGAATACAAATTTAATCGACATTTTCCACATATATTTATTTAAAAAAAATTGATATTGCTGTAGCAGTAGTTAGATAATTGCGTTAAGATATGATTATACCAAATTTTTTGAATTATATGAGTTCTTACGATTGCAAACGGCACGCGTCGACGATAGCAAAATTTGTTTTAGATTACACTAATTTGTCAGTACATCCTCCCTTTTCATCGTCTTGACAATGGTTAGTTCATTCATAGCTCCATGTGTGGGAACTGTTATGAAATTGAAAATAATCATATTTCTTTTAAAAGACACCAGACTGTTGCACAAAGATTCACCTAGTTTTCGTCGTTAGCTATTCATTATTATGTGTCGTGGGAATTTTTTTGTACTAGCCATTGTTATGGTGCTGATACGCGCATTCCACTGGACTTGACGGTCGATGTGTTTTCGATATGTATATCGCTGAGTAAGCAATAATAAACTTATAACAATAATTTATAACCCTGCCAAGGGCTACCATCTGATTGAGGTTTTAATTATTTATGTAGTTTTTTATCGACATTTATGTATATTTATCATATATTTATACAACCCAACCTGATAAGAAAACTATATAAATACCCCTTTATTATTAACAACGATTTTTTATTATTTAACGTTTTTGTAGTACCTTGGCTATGACTGGATGGAACCCTGCGGGTAGCGATTCGAATCCTGCACGGAATAAGTATTTGTATGGTCAACAAATAAAGTTACATATTCCGCGTTTGGTCATAAGCAATTTGTGTAAATAAAATTTAATTATAAATAAAATTTAATTATAAATAGATAATAAAAACTATATAAAACTTAATGTAAATTTTAAAAATAATGGCGTCGTGTAGTGACGGTGTAAGAATATTCACTACCCCATATCATCCCGTAGGTGTCGACAGAGAAGAGGCGACAGAGACAGAACTATGGCGAATATGGGGGCATCAATGAGAGTGGGGGGAGTCCATGTTCGGCAGTGGACTTTAATAGGCAGTGTCGGTAACGGCGTATAAAACTTCAATCATTTATCATTGTTCACTTATTAGTTAAAAAAATCTTTCAGTAAGTAAAAGATAATTGATGGTTAATTAATATACTTCCATCAATGATTACGAGTGATTGAAATGTCAGCTGCGCAGCTTGTCAAAAAGCAGATATGATAAAATTTTCATAAACACCGTTTCGTACGGTTGAAGAGAAGTTTTTAAAAACTTCTCTTCAACAGTACGACTTAAAAGTCTGGAGAGTCAGAAGACTTTAAAGTCTGGAGAAGTGACTGACTGACTATATTAAAACACAGATATAAAAAATAAAACGGAGCTTTAAAAAAGAGTAAAGTTAGAGCCATCATTTACCAGCGCGATGTACAGGTTTCGTCAAATTTCTTAAGGGCTTATAGATTAGAATTGACTCTGTCGTGATATCCTAATGCATACTAGGATAGAGGTGATACGGGTTTGCATAGTTTATCGATTAAATGGGGGATATATTGAAGATGGATTAAATTAAGTGTACCCATAACCACCGAGCACGTATGCGTAGATGAAAGCCACGAGAGTTGTGTGTCAGTATCACGCCAAGTGGAAGTTCGTACTCTCTGCTTACCCTTCTGGGTAACAGGTGTGAGCGTTTATGTATGTATGATTTTTTTCTATCGTTATAGTAACTAGTTGTAAATCAAAACGTAAAATTACGTCTTATAATTTCATTTGTGCCAGTGGTGAACGAACTCATTTCCGTCGTCTTAAAAGCTCAGACGATAATTGCTCACTTTTAATTTTACAGCATGCGTAAAACAAATTACTTCATCGTCATCATCATCATCATCATTACAACCCATCACAATTTTACTGCCAAATACCACCTAGGCATACCACAAACAAATTACTTGTATTATTTATTATCATTATCTGTGATCAGTGATCGATTTTTACCTGCAGCGTATGCTGTAGTGGCATAAATCTAGTTTAGGTAATTTCATGGATATATACAAGTCTAATGCAGGAGATGATTAAAAATAACAACTCGCTAATCTGGCTGTCAATTGTCATACATTTTGATATAGTAAAAAGACAGCGAGACGTTGTTGGTATTGCTCTAGTTTCGTGCGAAGGCTCTATGCAAATTTTTACGGAGTCTGTGTGACTACATGGTGCGGAGGCCACAAATTGTACCTACGAACAGGATCTTCCCATTAAAGACTATTAAATTAACAGATACATAAATAATGATTAAATAATAATAATAATATAATCCACCAGTTTCTTTCCCTTTCCCCCTAACCCTCGGCCGTTTGGTTTCCCCTGCCGAGAGCTTCCATCTGGTTGGGCTTTTATTTATTTATGTATTATTTGTTTTTTTATGTTAGTATATTAAATATTTTTATGTCATTTCCTTTTATATATTTCAAGGATCATATAACATAATCAGTATAATTATGTGATAACATAGCCTATTTACAGTAATTAATTATGATAGTAAATAAAATTTAATAAAAATAAATAAATAGATAAGAGAATATATAAAATTCTTTCAACTCGAAATCAACAAATGTTAGAAATATTTATTTGCCAGTACAAAAGATACGGATATTTAACATTAAGCAAAAATAGTTTTTTATTTTTAGTTAAACAAATATGATTTATATTTACAATATGTATTATATTATGTTTTATTAACTGATCTAAAACTGTGACCTTCTTGCGTTTGGAACATTATATGAGTTTGCATGCTATAATATATGTTTTTAGATATATTTAATATCGTCATTTATTAATTTTAATTTATTAATCCTTCTTATAGAGAATATTTACCATAGTTGTCGCGCTTGGTTTTTTTTTATTTTAAGTTGTTATCAGCAAGGTTTTGATGATCTACTGTTTCATTTCGCTCAGTCAGCGTTTAACAACACCCGCGGTATGGCATGGGGTGGTGTACTCTAGTACCCCACCTTTACACTAATATCGTCAATGTAATATTAAATAATAAATTAAAAGTTCACGAGAATAATGAAAAAATAAAAAAATTAACTCGGAACAGATCAATTTCAATAACAACAGAAAATTGAATAAAATTTATTCAATGTAAAATATTCGTGTAAATACAAGAAATCATAACAACGTATAATGGATACACAATGAAATACCAAAATCACATTTCTACCAAATTTATTGTTGCGCCATTGAATTCGTACTTGATTTATATTGAAGAGTTTCGTTTCTTACGGTAATTATAACTTGGTTTAAAAGATTTTTACAATGTTGGAAATTTTTGATAAAGCACGTAAAACAAAACTGTAGCTGATATTTCAGACATACAAAATATACATTTAGTTTAGGGTAGATGGTAAGGCTACGATAGTGCCATGCTATAAGAAATTAATTAAATAGTAGCGTACAAAAACCTGTCATATAATGTAGTTCAACGTTAAATATGATTTTGGATTACAATTCTCGAATGTCAGTTTTTATAATTTAACTTATTATTCACGCGGAGTTCACGATAACTGATCCTGTACTAAAAATAAATAAAATTACACTCACTAACTTTTTTTACTGGAAACGAGGCACTCGTTTTTTATCTTGAGTGATGACAGCGCATTTGCATTTTGATTCGTAATCGAAGATACACGTAGACGTCTAGAAGCCACAGCATCCACTTACCATCAGGTGGACTGTGTGCTCGTTTGTCACCTTTATTATATAAAAAAATCAAAATAAATACGCAGTTTTTTTTATAAATGTATATTATGTATACTGGTACTTTAAAATAACAAAGGAAAATAGTAACTATGAATATCTTACTGCTCTAAATTGATCCGCGTATTTCATCATAAAATCACCGATATAAGAGGTTGGTTTTAATGAACAAAATCGGTAACGGCAATTAGACAATTGTTTATTGAGTAACCGCAATTTTTCGCGATTTCGTATGGCAATATGAGAATCGAACTTTGTTGCGTGAGATCACGATTTTACTCAAATCTTAACTGTGAAATCCGTATCGAAGTACCGATTTCATACAAATGAAAGCGCAAGTTATGTTTCTTCCTATCTTCTGCATAAAAATTATTTGAACGATATACAGAATGATTTTATTGGGACAAGAGATCTAAATAATTTTTTTAAATATTCTTTTCTATGTTGTGGAAGCGTTTTATAAACAGAAATTGCTTGTAAACGAACACCGAAGTTTGGAAAAAATATTCACACAAACACTCGCTTCGTAATTCTTAAACAGAACAGTTACGCTTGTGCGTCGTTAATGTGCTTGTTAATTATGAACAAAACGTTTAAACCTCATTCTTTTTCGTACCATATCGAATAAACTGTGATCAAAATAAGGTATATAACAATATAGGCTCGAATGTTGGAATTCATGTGTGTGAACGAGTTTTGTGTGAAGAACAATCGGCTTCCCATGCACTCGATTGCCATCTCGACGATAAACTTAAGTTACTTACGCAACTGCCCCCTGTAGAAGACGTGTGTTGAGATAATGAAAGCCATATTTTTTACTAGTTAAAACACGTGTGAGCGAACGATATGAACCCTAGGTAACTAGGTCTCTGGGTAAAGTAACTTAGATTGTATACAAGATATGCTTTAGTCGGTCATTTTGGTGGCGCACATTGACGTCATTGAGGTTGTTAATATGATTTAGGATTCATCTAGCATTTCAGATAAGCATCTTAATACACCCGTTTTGGAGACAGTGGACGCTTTCATAGGCCACTTTTAGAGATTTTTCATATGTTCTCACGAGTTAAGTGCGTATTATGATTAAGTGATATGGGCATTTAACAAAATCAAAATTTAAATATTTTAGACTGTTCTTTTTGTGACTTGAATTTCTCATGATGTATTATATATACGAAACTACATATTTGAGTATCAAAGTTCGTAGCAAGCAAATAAAGTTTTAAGTTATTTCTTTGTAAAAAACTAAAAAAAAAATTTGTCAATAATCAGTTGAGTCTACATTGCAATTCCAATGTTACTGTCTCAACTCTTTAACTACTTACTCTTTAAGAACTTTATAACTTCTCCCGATGTTATAAAAATACACGAAAGTTATCGCTTATCATATTATCTATCTTATCGTAGCGGATGCAAGAATTTCTCTATGCTACAGACGACTCTTCGCAACTTCAGCATCTGTTAAGGCGGAGTAAGCTAAATCGTTCATTTAAATAGTACGTTTATGACTTTTTATACCAAAAAAGTTCGGTTTTTGTATAAAAAAATTAAATTTAAAATCTTAAATAGCATTTAAAAATAAAAACCTTTCATATTGGTGTTTTTATTTCTCAGATATAAACACCAATTATCCATCCACCGCTTTATAATGGTTGCAAAATAATTAAAATGGCGAGGAATTTCCAATTGAGTTGTAAACCCAAGAAAATGAGCCTTTGGTTTACGGCCTACCAAGAGTTAATTATTTAAGTTTTATAGACAAATTGAAATACGTTAGTACATGAAGAGAATTTTTTTTTTGCAAAGCAAATAATAATTTTCAGTATCAAATTGACTTCAACTAAATTAGCATCCGACATAGGAATATTTACGATGTTTACCTCGGCCGTTTGACTGCACATTATGAAAATGAATCTAAAAATTATACGACACTGTCTATATCACCGTCTGTGCATTTTTTACAGTCTGAATTTCATTTGGTGTGATGTACTTGAATGCAGACTATATCGAATTTCCTTGAATTTTTATCAGAGATCTGTCTATGTCTGAAATGCTCTTTGAAAACTATTGCTGTATCTATTGACGTGTTAACACATGCCTGTGATAGGAAAATGAACACTATTCTCTTGTAGAAGTTACATGTTACGATCGAAAGTCGTTTGCTGTCCACAACTACGATTCACGAATTCAACCCTTGTAATATCGAATTAATTTATTGCATCGCAATCATGTGTCTCCTGCAGCAGACGAAAAACATCAGTAACGCTCTCCTAGCGACAGACAGTTGGCTGTTTTATTAACGAATAGATTTTTTGTAGGCCACGTTGCATCTCAAATGCAATATCAAGTGATCAATATATGTTTTCACCGTTTTCTTTTGAAAAAATAAGAAATATTGGATTTATTTTAAACTTGTTTAAATCTGTAATTATATGATAGTATTAGCACGCATTACGCTATAGTGAATAGATATAAAATAAAGTTATGATATTTTTGCTGGAATCATAGCGATAAAATAATCTCTAAGCTTTAAAACTCGTGCTGTTTTTAAATAACTTAAGGCAAGACGAATCTGTAACCTATGTCATAAGTGGTTAAATTTATATGAAGTAATTAGTCATAAATGCAATTATTACTGAGTATATAAGGATTTATAAACGTATTACCTATTATTTAAAGTATACAAATGATTTAATTATGTGTTATGTTATAACCGAATAAACAATATTATCTTGTAAAGATTACTTTTAGAATTTATTAATGATATACAGTTTCATACACTGCAATATTACAAAAAGGAAGAAGCGTTGGTTCATTATGAGAGATGCTCTATTATTTTTTTTTTATAGAAGAGGGGGCAAACGAGCATGCGGCTTACCAGATGTTAAGTGACTACCGCCGCCCATGATCAACCGCAACACCAGGAGAATTGCGGGTGCGTTGCCGGCCCTTTAGAAAGGTGTAAGCTCTTTTCTTGAAGGTCCCCAGGTCGTATCGGTCCGGAAAAATCGCCGGTGATAAACTATTCCACAGAGAGGTTGTACGTGGAAGAAAACTCCTTGTGAAACGTACAGTGGTGGACCGCCAAGCATCCAGATGGTGTGGATGGTATCGGGACGTTTGCCGTGTCGTGCGTTCACGAAATTTGGCGGCTGGGATTAATCCGAACAATTCCTCAGAGCACTCCCCGTGATAGATGCGATAAAATACGCAAAGAGATGCAACATCTCTTCGCAACGCCAGTGAATCGAGCCGATCGGAAAGCACTCGGTCGTCGACGATTCGAGCCGCTCTGCGCTGGATGTGGTCAAGTGGAAGGAGCTGGTACTGGGAAGCCCCAGCCCAGAGATGGGAACAGTATTCCATGTGCGGCCGAACCTGCGCCTTGTAAAGTTGCAGGCGGTGTGCCGGCATGAAATACTGTCCCACTCTGCTGAGCACGCTAAGCTTTTTAGAGGCCAATTTGGCCTTCCCTTCCAAGTGACCACGAAACTGCACGTCACTCGATATGTCGACGCCGAGGATTCCGATACTGGCTGAGGCAACAAGGGGAGTGCCTTGAAACTGAGGGGATACGACAAAGGGGTTCTTTTTAGCGGTTAACGCGCAAACTTGTGTCTTCTGGGGGTTAAACTGGACTAGATTTAGTCGTCCCCAATAAAATTTATTATGAGAGATATTAATAGTATCGATCCTTGTGGCCTCGAGGATCGTGAATTTATATTTATTTTATAATAGTAGAGTATACTATACATACTATACATGTTATTACTGCTAGAATAAATTTTGTGACTTCAAAGTTCTATTTCTCCTCTCCACTCCTCTTTTATAGGATAGGGTGACAAACGAGCACATACTGTGTGCCACACAGTCCACCTGTTGGTAATTGGTTGCTTTGGCTCATAATCATCTGCAGCTATCCTCGATTACGAATCAAATGCAGATGCGTTGTCACCCGAGATGACTAAGATGAAATACCTCGTTTCCAGTACAAAGAGTCTCCGGTTCTCTACACGTACCATATGAAACACAGCAGCATTAAGCTACTATTTTACACTGGTATTCTGTGAGAGAGTGGCCCTTCCCTGGTCGAGCCGACCCATTCGTGCTACAACTATATTACTAATATAACTGCAGCATGGCTCTACCACGTATAAAATTATCAAGTAGGCAAGTAAATTTCCCAAGGAGGTAGGGATAGACGTATTTGTGACACTGATGACTGAAATCTGTTTTAGACGACTAAGGCTATAAACCGTTTCCCCGTCACCTAGCACCTATCCTATGGCTTTGAGTTCAAACTGCAAAATCTGAAGTCATGAATTTCAATCTGCCGTTACACATTGGTCGTAGACCCTTGTAGCACAGATATTTTCAGTTGGGTTTAAATAGTTACATAAAATTTTGATAACATTGCTAGCAAATTTTAAAATAAATTGCATATAACGTGTGAATGCAAGACTATATTAGGATTTGTATAATTTATGTAGCTTGTTTTTCATTATGAACACTATCCGTTTTAATAGCACACGTAGTGTCTTCAGTCTACTGGGAAAGTAATAAACGTTTTTGAGTCCTCGCCGGTAATTAGTAGTGAACTGCAATTATATGTAAATTTGACGCATGACAAGTGAGCTTGTTTTGCAAGCATCTAGTTGTCGTCACACCTACTCTCGATAATTTTATGACACTTGCATACTCTACGAGTACTCATTAGTATAAGTTTGAATAATTTTGTGCATATTATTTAATTACTTAATGTTCGTTAAGTCACAAGACAAGAGATAATATACTAATAATTAATAAACACATTAAATACTATACGCGTATATGCTTCGAATATAAACCTTTAGGGAATAAAACTATCTATTTAATAAATCTATGTTCCTCTTAATAGTGAAAATTGAAATATCACATAGTAAAATGCAATAAAATCACTACATTTAGTCATATTAAATCTGTAGTACCTACTTGTTGAAATAAATATAAGAACCATTTGTGCATGTTATAAATTGTTAAGATTTACGCATATTGAGTTCTCATATTCTGTACTTATTAATTTCAAGAATGAGAAGCGTTAATTTCCTTTTTCATTTAAAGGACAAAACCGCACAAAATGATTCAAAAAATATTAAAAAGTCACAATTTATAAATATATTATATCCCAAATTCACACGACATTCACAGAAGCAGAAGTATACTATAAAAAAGTATTAATCGATTCACAAGTACAAATAAACGAAGGAAAGAAACCGGAATTTTGTCGCTTGGCACCTGATCGATATAAGATCAGACAAGTCTGTCAGTTACCTAACTCTACGCTATTCTGCAATAAGAGTGAAAGCGAAATGTCTAATTATTTTTTTATTATACGATAACAGAGATGACATAGCACTTTGGCGTTGAGCTTTTTCTTTCGAAAAAAAATTTTCTACTACGGCCATTGAAATAGAGACTACAACAAGAAAGCGATTATGATTGACTTTTGACGGTAAATAATGATTGCAATCGATGTCTTGATTTTAATTCAAAAATATAAGTGTCGGTAACAATATGAAAAAAGAACATAAGTGAACTATTATTTTATTTTTCGTCAGATATTAATTGACTGCAAATGCATTAGATCGATGATAAACCTTCTATTATTAGGCTGGTAATTATTTGGATTGCATTTACGTACCATGGTAATATCATAAATTTATATAGACACTTTCTAATAAAAATTACGTACATATAATACCAGAGAAATAGACTACAAGTGTCCGCAGACGTTTGGCATGTATGTGTAGAGATTTAAATGAATAAAATAAATATGTGCACATTAAAATTTTGCATCGAAACTATGGGATCTGGGAATAAGCGAACAGATAAAATCTCTAAAAATTAGTTTAATTGCATTAACATACATCATTTCAATATATTTAAAATGATGTATGTTAATTGTATGTACGGTAATTTATTCCTTTAATTCAGTAATAAGATTGAATGAAATTAACACACACTTTTAATTCGGATTTTTGTGGTTTTTATTTTATTTGGTGCATGATGCCGAGAATTTTTCATATGATATAATATTACAAATAGGTAACATATGTTTGGTAAATATAATGACAAAATAAAAAAGGTATAAAAAAGGTTATTGAAATTATTTATTTAAATATAGTTTATGAAAATCACATGGATTTTAATAAACTATATTTAAATAAATAATTTCACATTTAAATGATGAAATGGCTTACGCTCGCCAAGAGAAAACTTATTTTACTTTATCATTCGTATCAAAATATATATGTGCATTTATAGCTATGATATTATGGAAATTATGGAAGTATTTCTTTGAAAGGAAGTCAAAGCGTATACTTCCCGATCGGAGTACGCAAACTCGTACTAATCTGGAGTACAATGGATAAAACTCGAGCAAAAAATTTTCCGTCGGCCGGCGGCGGGCGATATAGCGTAACCCGCTTTCTGGTTTACTAGGTCGAATAATCTTGTTTATTTTATTTTTTATTTATTTGATTGTAACAATGAATAAAAAATGCGGTGAAACTGTACCCTTCACTTTTGATTTTCGATTTTTTATCAAGCTTATGGCGTGGATAAATCATGCTGTTTCGGATAAATTTATAGATAACTCAAAAATTTCGTAAAAGGATTGGGAATGGGTTAATTTTTATTCGTGATTCTATGATGTATATTCCTTACTATTTAAACTAAAAGTAGGTAGAAAAATCAAGAGACAAATCGTAATATAATATCCGATAAAATGATAGGCGTGTGAAATTTTATTCTGTTAACTTTTTAAATCTTGCTAATTTATTATATTTATTTACATAATTATCATATTAAGAATGACACAACTGAATGGCAAGCAATAAATTGATAAATATAATTTTAATAAAATGCTTATCAATGTAATCAATCTGATTTGGAGATCATGAAATAATTTAACAGTTTTAAACAAGATTTATGGGATGTGATCAATTAATATATCAAAATAAATAAAAGTAATGTAATAAGAACATTTTCGCAGTAAATATTTTCTTTCTTATTTTAAAAATATAAGTGAATTTTTATTAATGGTGGAACATACTACGAAATTAGCAATAATACTGCTTTAGACCTACCTTTGTTTATAGAAAATGTCCGTAATATCACCTATTTTACTTTCAGCTTTAGCTTCGAAATACACTTAAATTATTATAATCTAAATGTCTAATTAAAATATCCCCCAACTAGTTTTAATTTTCGCACAAGATAGGTTTCACTTTATTTATACACTTAGTTCATTTGCTAATATCCTATTCACAAAACAATGTCATTTCTTTTTTCAGTGAGCACTATCACTTGCAAATCCATTCCAACACTAGGGGTGGTCCTATAGAGTCCGCGCGAGCTTTAAGCTACGGAGCGGTGCGTAGTGCGCGTGCGCAGGTCGGTGTGGCATCGCGTTATCAGCGCGAGCTGCGCGCCGCACGACAACAACAGAACTTGAGAGTCGATCTCAATAATAACAAGAAAAGAAAACGGTCCAGTTTCAGAGGCTTCCGGATGGCTCGCGGACGGGGCGCGGGCCTACTGTTGTCCCTTTTTAATTCATACTTCCTTTTCGCTCTCTCTGTCTAACGGTACAGACAGCGGCTTGAACGATAGCGCTAGTCGCAAGTGCGACGCCGCCCCGTGCGCATGCCTGTAGATTGAGGCTACTTCATCCTTTTTTATGTTTCCCGCCGTTTTACGTCTTTAACATCGCAACAGAATCGGTTAAGTTATTTGAAGAAATAGTCGCCAAGATGTAGATTAGAAGTATTATATGTGCATATAATAATATTGTTTTGTAATTATTGACAAATTAGATTATTAAAAGATCATGCGTTGATGTCTAATGTATGGACAATTAGACAGTCATTACACAATGTTACATTGAAAATTTAACTTATTGTTTAAACCAACGTATCTGGAGTAATATTCTAATAATTTAAAATAAAATAGTTTGATATATTTTAGTACGGAGGGCGATATCGTAGACGCCATTAAAATTTATTAGCATTATATAACACTTGCGGAATGTTAAAACACTCGGATGCAGGTATGAAAACCGCACGCATAATAATAGTATAATTTAAATTCGCTAAGAATTACTATGAAATAATTTAAATTACTTTGAGGCAGGACTGCAGGGTTTATTGCATTATCTAAGCACGATTGTGGCCGTTACTTGTAGTATATTGTTATTAGTTATTCAAAGTAAAAATTTGAACTAACTTCTATATAATAATAAATAAAATATAATATATTAACAGTAGATATAAGTACGTTGACCATATTTTATAGACAAATTTTTGTTTGCTGGGCCACGCGATAGGAATAGAAAAAAATCCTCATTAAAATGTCAAATTATTCGAACGTAGTTTTTTAATTTGTCATTGTTTTAAATGCTTTTAGATTATTTCTTTATTCATTAAAACCTTCCAAAAGTCCACAGTTAAACGAAAGCTGCCTTTGTGGTCAAGCTTAGCAGGCAGGTTGCTAACTGCAGACTGTTTTTGAGTTGTCAAAAAGATACTGGTGTGCTGCCCATATCCTGATTTATTTCCCCCTACCGCTTTTTATGACACACCTGGAATGATATGCGGCAGTGGGTCCTTTTGCGCTGCCACGGTGAATAATTAATTCATTTAGAAAATCTATTTAAATAAAAATTATAAATCTTCATATAGTGATGCATTTTATTTCTTCATTATTTTTAAGTTTCATTTTCGAACTTTATTTTGTTGACCGGCAAGAGAACCTTGTAAAATCCCTTTTTTTTGTAAACCGCACAACTCATTCATGTACATTCAAAGATCAGGCACATACTATTAAATGATTTTTAGAATGAAAATTATCCTCATTTGCTTCGTTATTAGTAAAAAAAAAGCAATTTAGAATTAGAATTATTTAATTCATATAAAATTATCACTTATATTTTCCGAAATCATTTAACTTTTAAATCAATCTTGGACATGTAGTAGAGGCGTGGATTTTCTTATCCATTATCCCATAAATCATGGCAGTCATAAAAGGAAACGGAGAGAGATGAAGGAGAAGATAAGCACAGACAGTCTATAAGGGAGACCCATGTTAAGCAATGGGTTATTATATTAACTACTATTACTATTATTACATTAACGACTATTACATTAACTATTACATTAACTCTATTCTTAATTTCTGTGCTAATATAGGCCTTTTAACACCAGCTATGATTATTGTAAGTATTAAAGAAATTAATAACTATTTCCCAATATATAAAATTCTGCTTTGCAACGTAAACAAATATAACAACGTACAGTAAATATCGTGTTATAAGTTTAAGCATCGCCAATATGAAGATGATCCAAAGCACATAATTTACGAAAATGCGTCGTGATCGAAAGCAGAAACTTGAGTCACTTAATAAGTGTACACTTGATAAGTGCGTATCGTAAAATATAAGGTGCCGTTGAGAAATAACAGAGCTC